>OX451739.1:217980099-218465099 GCA_948472305.1 Vicia faba | reverse complement strand
TTTGGTGGGCAACCTTGTGTTAGGATGTGAAAGGGACAGGCGCGGGTCATCGTTTAGACCATAATTGCAACGGCGTTAAATGTCTTTGGGCAATTTTCTTTAAGGGACTTGATCATTTGTTTTTGTTTGTTTTTGAAAAGTTTTGTCGAGGGACTATGATCATTCAAATTGTTTGCTTTGCCCAAAGATGTTCAACATACAATATGGCCCATTTATTTGAAGGCAACAAAGTGGAGTACCCTAGGGGTGCAAGTGTGATTTGTGTGTCCATTTTCATGCTTGTTTATCTTGTATTAGGTCAAGCTATTTTTTATCGTTTTTTCGCATACAAACCCTAATTCTAACATGTTATCATTAGAAAGCAATAAAGTGCGAAATTAAAATTACTAAGCTATTACAAAACCAAATATGGGAAAGGGGGTACAAATGTTCAAATGGGGATATTGACAAGAATTTAAATCTAAATTATTACATCATTTGAATATTTGCAATTTAAATAATGTACAAAAATTAAATAAAAAATGCAAGATGCACAAAAATGTTCTGTATATGTATGAAAAAATATTATTTATGTAAAAGAGAAAAGAAAATAAAAAATGTATTATTTTTTGGAGTATTTTGAATTTTAGGGTAAAAACCCTAATTTTAAAAAGAAAATGGATATTATCTAATTTAATACAACTATTTATTTATTATTTATAAAAATAAAATAAAATGAAGTATATTATAGAGAAAAGTATTTTTGTATCAAATATTAAATAAAAATAAAAATTCAAGTATTTTTTTATATTTTTAACTTAAATATATTGATAACCATATATATTTATATATATTAAACCTTAAATATGTATTATACACAAAACCAATATTTATTTAATATTTTAATAAAATAAATAAAAAGAGTATTTTTTATGTGAAATATTTTCAGAAGGTAAAAAATAATAAAAATGTATTTACACTATTTTTCTATTTATTCTAATAATAGTATATATATATTTATGCATAAATAAAGAAACAAATCAAATAAATATGCCATAAATTCAGAAAATGATGGAAAAAATATTTTTAATTTTTTAATGCCATGAGAAAAAAATAAACAAAGTCAGCCAAAAAAGAAAAAGTCAAAAATGTTAAAAAATGAGCAAATGGGCTCAGGGGGGTGTGAATAAAAAAAGATAGTGTGAAAAGCAAAATAACACAGGCCCAACCCACTCCACTCCTTCTTCAACCTCCAGCTCAAACATTTGAAAAAAACGCGCGCCCCTGTTCTTCAATGTCTAACTCCTGATTCTTGGCTTTTCAGCAAAAACTCATAACACAAGAAATGTTCAGCATGAAGAGACGGTTTCAACCATATAAATAACTTGACCTATCTCTCTAAGATGAGGGAGAATTTCTCCTCCCCCAATTTCTGACCTAACTTTTCATCAATGTTCAGACATGAAATTCTCTAAGCACACGAAACATAAATGAAATCTAATCATATGAGCGTGTTCAGGGCTATGATTGTGACATGTTTTCTTCAAAAACCTAAAGCTAACAATGCCTAATAAGAGAGATAGAACTCCATGAATATACCTGTTCAGTTGGAATCGAGCTTGGCAATGGAGGATGTTTCAGAGTGAAATGATGATTTGTATAGCTTCCTTGAAGTGTAAGGATGCTTTTCCAAGTCCTACTTTATCTTGAAACTCCCTGAATCGAGCTAGTGAACTCCAACTGCAAAACAGAAATTTAAAAATGGTGAAGTGGCTTGGAGGTGTTACAGGTCAGGTTTAAGGACAGGGTTAGCTTGCATATGTTGTAAGGAAGGTAGAGGAACAAGTTTTGACAAGAATGCTCGAAGGGATTGAGAGATAGCACTCAATCTGCAGGGCTTCCCCTGTTTGTGCAGTTTCAAGGTGATTTTGAGATGGAGGGTGCTTGAGAGGTTCAGGACTCGTTCAAAAGCTTAGATATGTTCTATGGAATGTGTTTGATAGCTTTTGTGTTGTGTCTATGCTGAAGAGAGAGTTAGCATAAGTTATGGACCTTTCTTCACACTTAAGCTACAAAATGCCACTTTGCTTCCTAGGTCAGTACAGGCCCTCCCACTATGCTGCTATCCCTTGCCTTGATCAGTGCAATTTTGCTCACAAACTTGTGCCAAAAAGATCTTGATTGTACCACTTGGATTGCAAACTTGACATAAAGTTCTTCTTTTCAAGAATGGAAATAATGCTTTTTCTAGTTTAGGCTTAATTCCTTGTGTAATGACCAAAGGCTTAGAATAACAACTTGGTTCAATGGTTTTGCATTAAATTAAGGAGTGTAATTTGGTTTAGGGACCTGTAAAGTAGCACAAACTATGCTGAGTTCAAATTTGCCAAGTTTATGAACATGTTTTGATGAAGAACAAAAGTGAATTCTTGCCAACTTGTGAAATTCGAATCTCTCAAGTTATGAGGTTGTTTGATGAGTTCTTGGACATTTTGGAAAGCTTGGAATGTGTACTACAATCCATCTTTGAAATGCAAATTAAAATTCCAAGTGGAAGGGTATGAAAAGTGGCCTTGAAGTGGGGTAGAAAACCTTGTCAAAATAGGTTAAAATTTCACTAAGTTAAAAATGGTTTAGTGCCCTTATTCAAAAAATTATAACTTGAGATACAAGCTTCAAATGAGAAAACTTTGTGAATCAAAGTTGTAGATTATGCAACAAGCTACAACTTTCATGTTTTGACTTTTGTTTGAATCCAAAGGGATCTTGGTGAAAAGATGGGGCAAAGTTGGGAAAAAATTAGGGTTTTTCATAACTTAGAAAAATTCTAAGTTATGAAAAATTCCATTTTCAAACCCTAATTTGCATTTTGTGATTTCTTGGTGAACAAGTTTAATGATTTGGCAAGTTTTAATAAAAAATGAATCTTGACTCTTGATTTTGACCAAAAAGTCAAAGTTTGACTTTTCAGTATACAGTCAAAATTGATCAATTGACTGGGAAATTCAACTGTCAATCTTGTGTACTTGGGATCTTTTGAGCTTGATGAACATGTCAAGATAATTCCATTGAGTCCTTGAGGCCATATGTGAGCTTGGTTTACCATTGGCTAGGTCAAACAGTCAAAAATTGCCTTTGTGCAGTCAAAACCCTAAAAATGACCATTTTGCCCTTTTGATGATCTGATCAAATTTCTTGGGGAATTGTGATCCAAACTTGATCAAATTGTCCATATGAGTTCATAATGTTGATGTGGATCAAATTTCATGAGGTTTGACTGTCAATTGGCCACAATTGACTTTTTCCCCAATACAGCTGATTTCTAGGTCAACTGTCCAATTGACTGGGCAAAACTTGGAATCAAGACTTGAAACTTGGTATAGGTAAACTTGGGAGTTCAATATGAAGCATGAAAGTCATCTTAGGCATTTTAGGTCAAAACATCATTGGGCAAACACAAACCCTAATTTGAGTCCACAGTGCAAGGAGAAGTCTTGAGCAGAGAGAACCCTAATTGGATCTTGATCTTCAAAGGTCTTGTGATGAGAAAATGTTGAGGAAATGGGAGGGCAAATTTTGGGGTACAACAGTTGCCCCTGTTCAATCTTCTTGAACCTGAAGAGTTAGATTGGCAAGTTTGCCTTTCGTGACTCGAGGGTAAAAGGAGATTGGACACTAGAGTGCCCGGAAATTTGCACTCGCATGTTGAAGTGTCAGCAATGTGGTGTCGGAAATGGGCTTATAGATGCCATTTGGAGAGATGGTGGATAGGGAGATGGGCTTATAGATGCCATCTGGAGATGTGACAGAACTTTGTCGGGAATGGGCTTATAGATGCCATTTGGAAGTGTTGATCGCATAAGAGATTCCTTAGCGAGAACTTGTGTATTTAAGAAAGACGGATGTTTTCCTGGCTTGTTACAAGTGTTTGATCTTCAATCTCCTCATGCAGATATGCCCTGGCTAGATACAGGTATTGAGTCTACAACTGGTTGTCCACAGATATGCCCTGGCTGGATACAGGAGTCGAATCTGGAAATAGTCGTTAAATAGATGTGCCCTGGCTGGATACAGGAATCGAATCTTCGAGCTCTTCAAACGTGCCCTGGCTAGATACAGGAATCGAGTCTGGAAACGTGGTCAACAGATATGCCCTGGCTGGATACAGGAATCGAATCTGGAGATGTTGTAGTGGATAGATGTGCCCTGGCTGGATACAGGAATCGAATCTTCGAACTCTTCAGACGTGCCCTGGCTAGATACAAGAGTCGAGTCTGGAAAGGTGATAATTGTTAGATATGCCCTGGCCGGATACAGGAATCGAATCTTCGAACTCTTCAGACGTGCCCTGGCTAGATACAGGAATCGAGTCTGGAATTGTGACAGTCGGGGGTAATTGTTTTTGGGATTGTCTTTTTCCTGAAAAGGCAAAAAACGTAAGTTGTATGCAATATCATGATGTATGATATGCATGTTGTCATGATATTCAACATGAGATGTTGTATGCGCTCCATCATGTATGTAAGCAAGATGTATGAAAATGTAAAATGTTTATGAATGTAATTTCGTCTTGGGGAAAATAAATCCTTGACGAACGGCCGGAGAATTGCTCTGTGGAAGAGATACTTGGCCGAAGTTTGATGAGAGGCCTGCTGAGGACTTCAATGATGGATTCCGCTGGGGATAATGATGATAAACTCCGCTGGGGAACTCCAAAGATAAACTCTGCTTGGGAATACCAAAGATAGACTCCGCTGGGGATTGAAGGAACTTTGCCGAGAGCGATCTTCCGTGGTTTTTAGCTGAGGATAACCCAGTTATAAGTCCTTGTGAGGAAATAACTCTAAATAAAAACTCGGGTGAGACGTCCGTGCTTCGCAGGGGATAAGCTTGCAGAATCTACTGGGGATGAGCTTTAAGATCTGCCGGGGAATGTTGTGCCTCTTCAGGATCGACGGGGAACCAACTCCGCTTGGGGAAAGTATTGTCGCATCCTGTTTTACTCTGCGGGGAATTGAGATGATTTGGCCACATTCTTCAGTTGAACCTACCTTGGTGCCTTGGCGGACAAAACAACCAGACTGCATTAGACAACTCCACATTGCCCCTGTCTTTGATGTCACTTGTAATTAATCTCTTGTTTTATATGCAAATATTTATGAATCAGCCATTTAATGTCAAATGCATATATCAACGATGAACATTGGACGTTCTTCGCAAAACAGAAAAAGAAAACAATGGTAATTTGTATGGACAAGTGAATCTGTATTGATTTAAACTTTGCCTGTGAATAGGCGTTTTTGTACAAGAGGCTGACATCCTAGTAAGAGGACATCGCCAAATAGTATAGAGTTTACAATTTGAAAAAGGAAACAAAACAGCTATGTGAACAATCCCACTGGGTTCCAATTCTGCTATTGCCTTTATGTCTTCGAACGTCTCATCGCTTTGCTACCCAGTTGAAGATGAAGCCGATTGGTCAATGCCGAAATCTGGAGCCAGATAGTTGATGCCGAATTTCGGATGCAAAGTAACCAATGAGACATAGTGTTACGCTTTATCCCTAACTTTTGCCTGGACCGCCCTTTCGGGTTTTCAGTCCATCGGGATACCCATTTTTGCCCAAGCCGCCCTTTCAGGTTTTCGACTTGCCGGGTGTACAGATTTTTATTCATTTCATCCCTTATTTTTGCTCGAACCCTTTTGGTTTGCCGGGAAGCCCTTATTTTTGCCTAGGTATGTCAACCTAGCGGGTCTTTTATTTATGCGTAGTATTTTTTCACCATGTCTGCATTGGCGGGGTGAGGAAGGTCGTCACCATCCATGGTGGTTAGGATCATGGCTCCTCCTGAGAACACACGCTTAACCACAAATGGCCCTTCGTACGTAGGGGTCCATTTGCCCCTGGGATCACTTTGAGGAAGGATGATGCGTTTGATTACCAGGTCCCCAACTTGATACTCTTGCGGTCTGACTTTCTTGTTAAATGCCCTGATCATCCGTTTCTGATACGTTTGACCATGACAGATAGCAGTGAGCCTCTTTTCGTTAATCAGATTTAATTGATCAAGTCGAGTCTGGATCCAATCATCTTCATTCAAGTCTGCATCCTTCATTATCCGGAGAGAGGGTATCTGGATTTCAATTGGCAAGACTGCCTCCATGCCATAGACCAAGGAGAAAGGAGTTGCCCCGGTTGACGTTCTTGCTGAGGTGCGGTACCCATGAAGAGCGAACGGTAACATCTCGTGCCAATCTTTATAGGTCACTGTCATCTTCTGCACAATTTTCTTGATATTTTTATTGGCTGCCTCTACAGCCCCATTCATCTTCGGCCGGTAGGGAGAAGAATTGTGGTGCTGTATCTTGAATTGTTCACAGAGTTCAGTGATCATTTTGTTATTGAGATTGGTACCATTATCCGTAATGATTCTTTCTGGGACGCCGTACCAACAGATCAGATTATGCCGGATGAAACGTGCCACGACGCTCTTGGTTACTGTGGCATAGGAAGCTGCCTCAACCCATTTTGTGAAGTAATCGATCGCCACCAAGATGAAGCGATGCCCATTGGATGCCGTTGGTCGGATTTCACCGATCATATCGATGCCCCACATCGCGAAAGGCCAAGGTGCCGTCAGGACATTCAAAGGAACCGGAGGGATATGCACCTTGTCAGCATAGATCTGGCATTTATGACAAGTTCGGGAGTGTTGGTAACAATCGGCTTCCATTGTGGACCAGAAATATCCTGCCCGAAGGATTTTCTTAGCCATGGTGTGTCCACTGGAATGGGTTCCAAACGTACCTTCATGAAGTTCTATCATGATTTTCTCTGCTTCAGCCTTATCCACACAACGTAGCAGAGTTGAATCATGATTCAGTTTGTAGAGAATGCCGTTGCTGAGGAAGAATTTTGCAGCAAATCTCCTCATGAACTTCTTATCATTGACAGATGCACCTTCAGGGTATTCCTGAGCTTCCAAGTACCTCTTCACCTCATGGTACCAAGGTTTTTCAACAACTTTCTCAGCCTCGAGCTCGCAACAGTATGCCGGTTCATCCAACTTCCAGATAATGATTCGGGGAGCCTTATTGTCCCATTTAACTTTGAACATTGAAGACATCGTGGCTAGTGCGTCCGCTAGCTGATTCTCCTCTCTGGGGAAATGCTCAAAAGTTATCTCTTCAAAGTGAGGGAGCAAGGTCGACACATACTCCTTGTAAGGAATAAGATTCGGGTGTTTCGTATCCCACTCGCCTTTGATCTGATTGATCACGAGAGCGGAATCTCCGAAGACACTTAGAAATTTTATCCTTAAGTCGATTGCAGCTTGTAAACCCATGATACATGCCTCGTATTCTGCCATATTGTTGGTGCAGCTGAAACATAATCGGGCGGTGAGGGGAGTATGAGTTCCTTTGGGAGATATGATTACAGCGCCGACGCCGTTACCCAAAGCATTGGAGGCTCCATCAAAATGCATAGACCATCGGGATCCTTCCTCAGGTCCTTCATCCGGTCCAGGTACTTCACAGTCAGTTACCACCATGATGTCTTCGTCCGGAAAATCAAAGTTCAATGATTGGTAATCGTCCACAGGTTGGTGTGCCAAATGATCTGCCAGTACACTTCCTTTAATTGCTTTCTGAGTCGTATACTGGATATCATATTCTGTTAAGATCATTTGCCATCTCGCTATTCTTCCAGACATAGCGGGCTTTTCAAATATGTACTTGATGGGATCCATCTTTGAAATCAATAAAGTAGTGTGAGTCAGCATATACTGTCTCAGTCGGCGAGCAGCCCATACAAGAGCGCAGCAAGTTTTCTCAAGCAGTGAGTAACGAGACTCACAGTCGGTAAACTTTTTGCTCAAGTAATAAATAGCGTGCTCTTTTCGGCCAGACTCGTCATGCTGCCCCAGCACACACCCCATTGAATTATCAAGCACTGTCAAGTATAGTATCAGAGGTCTTCCTTCCACCGGTGGCATAAGAATGGGTGGCTCTTGGAGATATTCCTTTATCCTTTCGAAGGCAGCCTGACATTCATCGTTCCAGCGTACTACTTGATCTTTCTTCAGTAATTTGAAGATTGGCTCACAAGTAGCAGTTAGATGTGATATGAATCGGGCAATGTAATTTAGTCATCCCAGGAAGCCTCTGACTTCTTTCTCTGTTTTTGGAGTCGGCATCTCTTGTATGGCTTTTACCTTGGCAGGGTCCACCTGAATACCTTTATCACTTACAATGAAACCTAGTAATTTTCCGGATCTTACCCCAAAGATGCATTTGTTGGGATTCAACCTCAGCTTGTACAATTTGAGTCGGTCAAACAACTTCCCCAGGTGGTCAAGGTGCTCCTCCTCAGTTTGAGACCTTGCAATCATGTCATCAACGTATACCTCAATCTCATGATGGATCATATCATGAAATAAAGCAACCATGGCACGTTGATAGGTTGCCCCAGCATTTTTCAATCCGAATGGCATGACCTTATAACAGAAGGTGCCCCACTGAGTCACAAAGGTAGTCTTCTCCATATCCTCTGGAGCCATCTTGATCTGATTATACCCTGAAAAACCATCCATGAAGGAGAACACCTTGTGTTGGGCTGTATTGTCAACAAGGACGTCAATGTGAGGTAGGGGAAGTCATCCTTGGGGCTGGCCCTGTTCAAATCCCTGTAGTCAACACACATTCTGACTTTACCGTCCTTCTTCGGTACTGGCACCACATTGGCAACCCACTGGGGGTAGGAAGTCACTGCAAGGAACCCGGCATCAAACTGCTTCATAACCTCGGCCTTGATCTTTTCAGACATCTCTGGACGCATCCGTCGGACTTTTTGTTTCACCGGAGGGCAATCTTCCTTGGTTGGCAGATGGTGAACTACAATGTCGGCATCCAAACCAGGCATATCTTCATAGGACCAAGCAAAAATCTCCATGTAGTCTTGTAACATTTGGATCAATCGTTGCTTCACGCGGAGCTCTAGATTGGCACCAATCTTGACCTCTTTCCTATCGGTCTCAGTACCCAAGTTAATTGTTTCTACAGGCTCTTCATGTGGTTGAATAGCCCTCTCTTCCTGGAGTAGCAGTCTTGCGAGTTCACCAGGCACTTCGCAATCATCTTCACCTTCGTCTTCGGCTAAGTTGATCGGATTTTCGAAGTCATAACTGGCGATAGCAGAGCTGTTACCAGTGAGATCCAGAGTGGATTGAAACCTGTATAAGTGAGTGTGTGTAAATATAGCTGTTTTGCAATATATATATAACACAAAAAGGAAAAGAGCAAAGATTTGAAATGCAACAAATGTCCAATGTTTTGATTGATGATATATGAAAATGTCATACAAAAAGCCCTCACAAATGGAGCTACGATGCCCCGGGTAGGACACCGAGCCAACAAAGTTTTAACATATTGTTTGTTACAAATTGGAAATCAAAAGAAATCAATTACTGCGTGACAAATGTGATAGGGGTAAAATCCTTTGCCGTCCAGTTGCTCGGTCCGTTGCTGGTAGTCGGGTAGATCCAACTGTCAAACTCAACTTCCTCCATATCCTCCTCGATAGCATTCACTCTTGAGCTGGAAATAAACACCAGAGCCTTTCTGATCTTCTCTTTGCGCACAGCCCGCTGAGCCTCCGCAGTAAAGCCTAGCCCGAACTTGTCGTTCTTCTGAGTGAAGTCAGGAAGCTGACCCCAGTGTGCACAATCGCCTTTCTGAACCACAGCCCGGGCATCCCTTAGGGAAGCCATCTTCAAGGAAACATTCTCTTCGACCGCTGCCTCTGCTGCTGCTGAAATTGGATGTACCTCCTCGAAATGCTGGAAGGGGGTTTCAATAAACTCTCCGTCCATCTCAATGTACCTGAAGGAATTCAAATGGCTCACCATATACTCCTCTTCTCCTTGCACAGTGACGATTTTCCCTCTGACAGGGTATTTCAGCTTCTGGTGCAAGGTAGAGGTTACTGCCCCAGCTTTATGGATCCAAGGTCGACCCAGCAGACAAGAGTACGATGGACGTATATCCATCACGTAAAAGGTAGAGTCAAACACTTGGGAGCCCACACGAATAGGGATGTTAACCTCTCCATGAACCATCCTTTTGGAACCGTCAAAGGCCCTGACGATGATATTGCTGGGTTTCAACTCCAGGCCTTCATAATCCAGACGGTCTAAAGCCTTTTTCGGTAGAACATTCAAGGAAGAACCAGTATCCACCAATACATGTGCCAGAGTAGTGCCCCTGTATTCAATAGAGACATGCAGGGCATCATTGTGGTCTCTCCCTTTCGCGGTCAGGTCAGCATCTGAAAAACCCAAGCCATTGTCCGCTGTTAGATTCGCTATGCAATCAGTGAACTGGACTGCAGACGTCTCCTGCGGCACATGGGCCGTCTTGAGGAATGAGATCAAGGCCTTAGCATGGGCCTCGGAGCATAGCAATAAGGAGAGCAGGGAGATCTTGGAGGGTGTATGCCCCAACTGCTCGACAACATTAAAATCACTCTTCTTTATTATTTTCAGAATCTCCTCCATTTCTTGTCGGGAGGCCTCAGCATTTACGGGTATTGGTGCCTCCATCCGGGCAGGCTCTTCTTCAATCCCTTTGCCCCGAGCATTTGATGACTCGGCAGCAGGGGAAACAACTTGATCAGCAACAGTAACAGGTATACTTGTAGGTTTTATAAGAAGGGGTCTTCGAATAGCGGGCGGTGCAATGTCAGGCGAAAAGAGCCTGCCACTGCGGGTAACTTTGGCTGGACCAGTGATATCGCAGATACTGGCACCAGCGTCGAATTCTTGTTTGATTCCATTTACATACACGTCTGCCCCATAATGCCAGGGGACAGCTTTATCAGATATGTAGGGGAGAGGCCCCGGGACAGTAATGATCACAGGCGCAACTGTCATGATTTGAACAGGCTTCTTCGGGGGAGCCTTGATTGGATTTTTGAAGATGGTAATCACAGAAACTTCTTTCATCGGAACCAACTGAACAGCAGACTTTTTGAATAGAATTTCCTTGCTATCCATTAGGCCTTGGACGCCTAACCTCAGCAAGGGGCAATCAGATAGGGAAACAGCACAGAATAGGCAACCTTCACCGCAACCCGGAAATAAACCGGCCCGCAGTAGGATTTTCTTAACAGTCTTCAGAGGGGTGACAACTTCATTTACCGAAACAGCGTACATTTCTTCTTCGATGGCATTTAATCTATGCTGGGGAATAGGAGCAGTTACAACATTTGGTCTCTCCGGCGCTTCAAACTGAATTTCCTTTGCGTCGATCAGATCTTGCACTTTGTTTCTCAAGGCCCAGCAATCATCAGTAGTGTGCCCGGGACTATCAGAATGATAAGCACACCGGGCATTTGGGTTATATTTAGGAGACGCAGTGTTGACGACTTTAGGAGCTTCTTTGAGGGTCACCAGGTTGGTGGATAACAGTTGGGGTAAAATTTGAGATAAGGTCATACTCAGTCGGGTATACTGCCTCTTGGGCCTTTCGCTTCTTTGTTGATTGTACTGCTGAGGAGCAGCAACAGGTTTGGAGATGACCAAAGCATTGACGGCTTGGCGACTTTCGGGCTTGACTTGTCTTCTAGGACCATAGACGGCACTTGCTTCTTTCTTAAACGGCCTCTTCTCAGCACTTGTAGAGGCAGCCTTCTGTATCTTGCCTGACCTGATGCCAACTTCAATTCTTTCTCCCGTTAATATCAAATCTGTAAATCCAGCGGAGGAGTTACCAACCAAATGATTGAAAAACGGACCAGACAACGTCCCCAGAAACATATCAACCAGTTCTCGATCAGTCAATGGAGGCTGCACCCTGCCAGCCAAATCTCTCCATTTTTGAGCGTACTCTTTGAACCCTTCACCCGTCCCTAGAGACATACCCTGAAGTTGGGTACGCGTAGGAGCGAGATCAGAATTGTATTGGTATTGTCTGTAGAATGCGGTTGCCAAATCTTCCCAGTGTCGGATGCTAGCTCCATCCAATTGGTAGAACCATTCAAGCTGTGACCCCGAGAGGCTATCTTGGAAGAAGTGAATCCAGAGGTTCTTATCCGCCGTGTAAGGTTGGATTTTCCTTACGTATGACCTCAGATGCAGCTTTGGGCAGGAGACCCCATCATACTTGGCGAAGGCAGGTGCCTTAAACTTGTGTGGAATTACTACTCCAGAAGATAATCCCAAATCTCCGAAATCCAGCCCCGGCACATTCTGAATCTCCATGGCGCTCAAGCGGTCCTCCAATTGCTTGTATCTGTCAGCAGCAGGTGGGTATTGTTTGTCGTTATAGTCCGTCTCGTTGTCGGAGACTGCGGGACTAGGAGCTCCTCCCCCTTGGGGACTGTTCTTCTCAGCAGAAGAAGTGGTTGGATCAGCTTCATTATGGAGTGTGTTCCCAAATCGGCGTCCGGTGTTGAACAATGCAGTCCTCTTTTTCTTCTTCTTCTTCAGGAGTAGAGTCTTCAACTCTTGCTGACCTTGGGCTAGGCTTAGGACCATCTCTTGAAACTGTGCACTTTGGGCCTGAAGGGCCTTGATTGCCTGCTCACTGGATGAGTCTGGATTCATGATGACTGTTCACATAAACAGCGAAGAAAATTAAGCAACCTGTGAAATAGGGTACCTGCTTATGCGTATGGTGCAATGGAATGCGTATGTATTCAATGCATTCAAGGATTCAGAACATTCAAAATTTGTTGTAGACAAAAAGGAACGCACATCATATTAATAAGGAGAAATTCGTTAGTATATAAATGCCCCATGGGCCAAATATTACAAAATAACTCCTTAAGGTAAAAAAACATTGCGCATCCTCTTTGGCGCGATGTAGGTGTTGAGATTCTTTTCCTCGTGCAGTAGGCGGGTGAGTTCCAGGACCTTCTTTTCGCTAGCATGTAGACTGGTCTCAAGAGAATTCCGTTCTTCCTTAAGCTGGATCCAGCTCTTCTGCATCTCTTCCCAGGAGGTGGGCATGTCGGGATGTTGAATGGTGTAGGACACCTCTCCTTCCAAGACTGGTTCTTTGATCACAGGAAGCATATGAGGATAAGGCATCACTAACTTCTGGGAGCGGGCTCGTACCCACTTGAGATAAGGTTCCAACGGGATGGAGTTCCGGTGCCCCAATGTCTTGCTGTCTATCCTACTTGGCATCCTCCAAGCTCTGATAAATTTCTGACGAAGTCCTTGAGTATCGTTGTCGAAGTCAAAAACTATGTTAGGAATTAACATGTCATGAGGGCCATCCCTCCGAGCACAACCAAACTGTCTCCAAGCCAGGCATGGGTTGTAAGTAATACCTCCTTTGATTCCAAATAAAGGAACATTAGGGTACTCTCCGCAACGATCAATGATAGTGACGTCTTCCCTGGACCTAGGGCACCAATGTATATCTGCATGCGTGAGAGTCATTAACCGTTGTGACCATCTCAAACCCCGCTCGTTCTTCAAAACTGATTGTGGAAGGTGCGAAATAAACCACCTTCCCAGGAGAGGAGTGCAACACAAAAGGACACCCCTTCTTCTCATGGTTCGAGTGTAACATGAGTGAAGGATGTCCCCCAGCAGTGTAGGTATAGGATTCCTGGTCATGAAGATCTGGACAGCACTGATATCAATAAGTTGATCTGGGTTAGGGAATAACACCAAACCATAGACAAGGAGGGCCATAACTTCTTCAAAAGCTTGTAGGTCAAGGGAGTTCCAACATTCTTGGGCCTTCTCAAACAGAAACCTGGCTAAGAAACCCTTGATACCACTTCTAACTTCCCAATGCCCCTTGAGGTCAGATGACTGTAGGTGCAAGGCTTTAGCAATTTCTTCAAGCTTGGGTTCCTCTTCCGTACCGTTGTAGGGTAGTTGATCAAGGATAGGGACCTTCAGGAGTCGGGAGAACTCTTCCAATGTAGGCACCAATTGATAATCCGGAAAAGTGAAACAGTGATGCAGAGGGTCAAAGAACTAGAACAGGACTTTTATCAAATCCTCCTCAATGTTGGTGTTAACCAAGCTGATGAGTCTTCCATGTCTCTCACTGAATGAAGAACCCTCGAGAATCCTGGACATAAGTTCCTTAAGCTGAGGAGGGATCTTCACAAGGCTAACCTGGATTGTCTTTCTGCGAGCAGTTTCCATGTCCTATAAAACAAGAACAAAGATGAAGATTCGAAATCCTTGAAATGGTTAGTCAATGCTCATGATGCTGTATGATGTCATGATGTCATGATTAAATACACTACAAATGTTCACAAAGGCAAACATGGTAAGGCACACAAGTCACACAAGACAAACCCTTAGAGTTTAGGCCTGCCTGAGGTCTGGGTATTACCCTCTTGAAGCTGGTGGGCTCAACCTGTCCTATTAGAAGTAACCGGGTTCTAAAGGTCCCAATATCACTGGATTACTTTCATTATTCATCGTTTCGATTTAGCCACTGAACTGGCGACCGAAATATTCCAGGAAAGCAACCCTCAATTGAGTGTAGTATCGAGTATCAACCAACCTCGGACTGCACCAAAGTCAGTTATCTCACTACCCTAAAAAGGCCAAGATGGTTCAATTAAGGTTCCTAAGGTCAGTTGATGCTTCACGACACCACGCGGCGGCCCCGTACTCTCCTTGACTGAACTCAAGGGTTACCGGTACACACCAAAGTGCCACATCAACGTAGCAGACTGTTTCAACCATGTCGGTATACCCCGCACAGTTCCCTCACAGCCTTGTTGCTACTTTCTAAGAAGGTATCCCCAGATCCGGGTTAGGATCTATAAAACTCCGATACAAAGCCCACAAATGTAAAAGCAAACAAAGCAAACAATTGAAAACAAAGGTGATCTAAACCCTAAGGTTACTCCACTTTTAAAGAGATCCCCAGCAGAGTCGCCAGTTCTGTGATACGGTGGGAGAACTGACTTGAGGTTTTGCGTTTGTGTTCGCAAATGTTGCGGTTAGCAAGAGTCGCCACCGACTTTTTATTTTATCCTAAGGAAAGGTTAAAAAGCACAGCAAAAACCTTTTGAGATGTTTTCTTGGGTTCGGGGAGTAGATTATAGAAAGGGAAGGTATTAACACCCTTTCTATCCATGGTTATCCATGGGCTCTTAGTTACTTGCTTAGATCACTTGCCTTTTGTTTTCAATTGTTTTAAATGGTGCTTGAGTGTGTGGGTTTTAAAATGTTTTGAAAAGAGGCCAATGTGGTGGCAACCTTTGTAATGATCCATGTGGGGATGTATACAAAGATGTATGTCTTTTGAAAAAGTTTTCATTTGTTTTTGAAGGTTGTTTTGAAAGTGTAGTGATGTGTGATTTTGAAATTAGGCAAGTGTTTTGTTTTGCAAGTTTGATTCAAGTAACTAAGAGGTTATCTACTCCTAAATTTCTCAAAAGATTATTGTTATGTTTTAACCCTTTTAACAAGTTTGTTCCACCATTGTATTTGGTGGGCAACCTTGTGTTAGGATGTGAAAGGGACAGGCGCGGGTCATCGTTTAGACCATAATTGCAACGGCGTTAAATGTCTTTGGGCAATTTTCTTTAAGGGACTTGATCATTTGTTTTTGTTTGTTTTTGAAAAGTTTTGTCGAGGGACTATGATCATTCAAATTGTTTGCTTTGCCCAAAGATGTTCAACATACAATATGGCCCATTTATTTGAAGGCAACAAAGTGGAGTACCCTAGGGGTGCAAGTGTGATTTGTGTGTCCATTTTCATGCTTGTTTATCTTGTATTAGGTCAAGCTATTTTTTATCGTTTTTTCGCATACAAACCCTAATTCTAACATGTTATCATTAGAAAGCAATAAAGTGCGAAATTAAAATTACTAAGCTATTACAAAACAAAATATGGGAAAAGGGGTACAAATGTTCAAATGGGGATATTGACAAGAATTTAAATCTAAATTATTACATCATTTGAATATTTGCAATTTAAATAATGTACAAAAATTAAATAAAAAATGCAAGATGCACAAAAATGTTTTGTATATGTATGAAAAAATATTATTTATGTAAAAGAGAAAAGAAAATAAAAAATGTATTATTTTTTGGAGTATTTTGAATTTTAGGGTAAAAACCCTAATTTTAAAAAGAAAATGGATATTATCTAATTTAATACAACTATTTATTTATTATTTATAAAAATAAAATAAAATGAAGTATATTATGGAGAAAAGTATTTTTGTATCAAATATTAAATAAAAATAAAAATTCAAGTATTTTTTTATATTTTTAACTTAAATATATTGATAACCATATATATTTATATATATTAAACCTTAAATATGTATTATACACAAAACCAATATTTATTTAATATTTTAATAAAATAAATAAAAAGAGTATTTTTTATGTGAAATATTTCCAGAAGGTAAAAAATAATAAAAATGTATTTACACTATTTTTCTATTTATTCTAATAATAGTATATATATATTTATGCATAAATAAAGAAACAAATCAAATAAATATGCCATAAATTCAGAAAATGATGGAAAAAATATTTTTAATTTTTTAATGCCATGAGAAAAAATAAACAAAGTCAGCCAAAAAAGAAAAAGTCAAAAATGTTAAAAAATGAGCAAATGGGCTCAGGGGGGTGTGAATCAAAAAAGATAGTGTGAAAAGCAAAATAACACAGGCCCAGCCCACTCCACTCCTTCTTCAACCTCCAGCTCAAACATTTGAAAAAAACGCGCGCCCCTGTTCTTCAATGTCTAACTCCTGATTCTTGGCTTTTCAGCAAAAACTCATAACACAAGAAATGTTCAGCATGAAGAGACGGTTTCAACCATATAAATAAATTGACCTATCTCTCTAAGATGAGGGAGAATTTCTCCTCCCCCAATTTCTGACCTAACTTTTCATCAATGTTCAGACATGAAATTCTCTAAGCACACGAAACATAAATGAAATCTAATCATATGAGCGTGTTCAGGGCTATGATTGTGACATGTTTTCTTCAAAAACCTAAAGCTAACAATGCCTAATAAGAGAGATAGAACTCCATGAATATACCTGTTCAGTTGGAATCGAGCTTGGCAATGGAGGATGTTTCAGAGTGAAATGATGATTTGTATAGCTTCCTTGAAGTGTAAGGATGCTTTTCCAAGTCCTACTTTATCTTGAAACTCCCTGAATCGAGCTAGTGAACTCCAACTGCAAAGCAGAAATTTAAAAATGGTGAAGTGGCTTGGAGGTGTTACAGGTCAGGTTTAAGGACAGGGTTAGCTTGCATATGTTGTAAGGAAGGTAGAGGAACAAGTTTTGACAAGAATGCTCGAAGGGATTGAGAGATAGCACTCAATCTGCAGGGCTTCCCCTGTTTGTGCAGTTTCAAGGTGATTTTGAGATGGAGGGTGCTTGAGAGGTTCAGGACTCGTGCAAAAGCTTAGATATGTTCTATGGAATGTGTTTGATAGCTTTTGTGTTGTGTCTATGCTGAAGAGAGAGTTAGCATAAGTTATGGACCTTTCTTCACACTTAAGCTACAAAATGCCACTTTGCTTCCTAGGTCAGTACATGCCCTCCCACTATGCTGCTATCCCTTGCCTTGATCAGTGCAATTTTGCTCACAAACTTGTGCCAAGAAGATCTTGGTTGTACCACTTGGATTGCAAACTTGACATAAAGTTCTTCTTTTCAAGAATGGAAATAATGCTTTTTCTAGTTTAGGCTTAATTCCTTGTGTAATGACCAAAGGCTTAGAATAACAACTTGGTTCAATGGTTTTGCATTAAATTAAGGAGTGTAATTTGGTTTAGGGACCTGTAAAGTAGCACAAACTATGCTGAGTTCAAATTTGCCAAGTTTATGAACATGTTTTGATGAAGAACAAAAGTGAATTCTTGCCAACTTGTGAAATTCGAATCTCTCAAGTTATGAGGTTGTTTGATGAGTTATTGGACATTTTGGAAAGCTTGGAATGTGTACTACAATCCATCTTTGAAATGAAAATTAAAATTCCAAGTGGAAGGGTATGAAAAGTGGCCTTGAAGTGGGGTAGAAAACCTTGTCAAAATAGGTTAAAATTTCACTAAGTTAAAAATGGTTTAGTGCCCTTATTCAAAAAATTATAACTTGAGATACAAGCTTCAAATGAGAAAACTTTGTGAATCAAAGTTGTAGATTATGCAACAAGCTACAACTTTCATGTTTTGACTTTTGTTTGAATCCAAAGGGATCTTGGTGAAAAGATGGGGCAAAGTTGGGAAAAAATTAGGGTTTTTCATAACTTAGAAAAATTCTAAGTTATGAAAAATTCCATTTTCAAACCCTAATTTGCATTTTGTGATTTCTTGGTGAACAAGTTTCATGATTTGGCAAGTTTTAATAAAAAATGAATCTTGACTCTTGATTTTGACCAAAAAGTCTAAGTTTGACTTTTCAGTATACAGTCAAAATTGATCAATTGACTGGGAAATTCAACTGTCAATCTTGTGTACTTGGGATCTTTTGAGCTTGATGAACATGTCAAGATAATTCCATTGAGTCCTTGAGGCCATATGTGAGCTTGGTTTACCATTGGCTAGGTCAAACAGTCAAAAATTGCCTTTGTGCAGTCAAAACCCTAAAAATGACCATTTTGCCCTTTTGATGATCTGATCAAATTTCTTGGGGAATTGTGATCCAAACTTGATCAAATGGTCCATATGAGTTCATAATGTTGATGTGGATCAAATTTCATGAGGTTTGACTGTCAATTGGCCACAGTTGACTTTTTCCCCAATACAGCTGATTTCTAGGTCAACTGTCCAATTGACTGGGCAAAACTTGGAATCAAGACTTGAAACTTGGTATAGGTAAACTTGGGAGTTCAATATGAAGCATGAAAGTCATCTTAGGCATTTTAGGTCAAAACATCCTTGGGCAAACACAAACCCTAATTTGAGTCCACAGTGCAAGGAGAAGTCTTGAGCAGAGAGAACCCTAATTGGATCTTGATCTTCAAAGGTCTTGTGATGAGAAAATGTTGAGGAAATGGGAGGGCAAATTTTGGGGTACAACAGTGGGGTTCCATAGTGGGTCTGTAGCATTGATCGTCTGAGTATGGGGGGTAGAAAGGAAATGGATCTTGGCGTGTTTGGTATTGAGGATGTTGGGTGGTTTGGTGATACTGTGGTTGATGGTAAGCTGGGTCGGTTGGTTCGTAATCTTCCGACATTCCCAGATCAGGGCTAAGGCTGGATGTTGAGGGGCTCATATTGGGATATACAGAAGACTGCAATTGTGTGTGGGGTATACGGGTGTGTTGGTATTGTGATTGGTATTGCGGTTAGGTGTGAGGCATATGCGGGTATTGGTACTGAGGTGGTGATTGTGGTTGGTTGTGGGGCATTTGAGTGTAATTGTGTTGTGGTGGGGACTGTGGTTGGGTGTTTATGGTTCTGTTTCATCTGGGGTGTTGGTGGGAGGTTGATGTGTGTTGGGTTTGTTGTTGGGGAAACGAGGGTTGTGCCCATTGTGTTCGTGGGTCAACCAAATACCTTGGATGAGACACGTGCATTTCAGGGTTACTAACAAACCTGTACCAAGATAAATATTGATCAGTGTGTCGCATATTACCATGATTGAGGAAAACCAGGACTTGCAAGACATATTGGTGACGCCTCTGCCACATCTTACACCATTCTGGAGCAAAGTCATTCCAGTTGGTAAGACCCCACTGGGCGTCGACCCTTTTGAGATGCCACGAGGACAAACAAGCTGGATCACTTGGTATCTCTTGATGCATTCCGAACTGCATCTTCACACGGCCGCTGTGGTGCATCTCCACAACATTGAACCGTATGATTGCAGTCTTGGCACTCCAAATTGCTGCATCCTCGAGGTTTGGTTCATGGCCCAAACCCAAATATGGTCTCCAGACAAACTGCGAAAAAAATTAAATCAGGTTAACGAAAAACGTAATATATAAATAATTTAAATGAAGAAAAGTTTAAAGGTACGACGTACATCATCCGGGCCTAGGTGATCCAACAGATTACGGTATAGTGCGATATTGAATCTTGGATTCTTGCCATAATCCATACCCCTCACGCAATACCTAAAGGAATGAAAAACATTTTATTTTTAGCATATATTTGGTGAAGAGATGAATAGTAATAAATGATATAACTTGATGACTTACTTTGTTGCGTACGGGAAAACGAAAGTGTTGTTGTTGACGGGGTTTAAGGACTTCATCCTCCACCAACCCCAGGCTTGTAGTAAAAACGTGCAGCCATAAAATGTACATTTTTCCTTGACTGCATTTTTGCACAAGGAACTGTATAGGTGGGCTAAAACTGCAGAACCCCAACTATACTTTCTTGTTTTTTCAAAATCTCTAAGTAAATGTAAATACATAAAATTTACACTATTTCCCGTACTTTCGGGAAATAAAAAGGTACCAAATAGTATCATTAGATAAGTTCTGGCTTTTATTACCCTGTCTTGCTCGGAGGAATTTTCGTTTAATTCCAAACTTGCATAATGATTTTTAAGCTCAGTGAGTAGTATTCCCTGACCTCTCGCACCACCACCTTCAACCATATCCCTGCCCAACAATTCTTCACACTGAGAATTGGGTTGTTGAACCGACCCGTTCACGGCCTTACCATCGACAGGGAGACCTAGTAACATGTACACATCCTCTAGCGTGACGGTACATTCACCTATTGGTAGGTGAAATGTATGGGTCTCTGGTCTCCACCTTTCTAACATTGCAAGAATGAACTTCGAATCAATTGTGCAGTTCGAGATCTTTATAACATGTCAGAAACCTGCGTATTCCAGATATGGTACGATAAATTGGTCGGGAGCCAGGTAGTTGTGAGACCGGATTCTGAATCTTTTGGTATCCTGAGTTAATAATGTAAAAGATGTAAGATTAAGTAAGATGAACATAGCATTACCTGAAGTATAAATAATGTATAACCAAAATAGAAACTTACAAATGCGACAATGTTGTCCCTTGTGCCTCTGTGAGAATCACACATTGTTGAAAATGCCTGAGATTATGAAAGACTTAGAAAGTGTAAGAGATTATGAAAGACTTCGTAGTAGAGAGTGAGACGAGTGTGGGTGTGAGAGAAGTATGATATAGTCTGTATTTATAGGCAAAAAAATTTCATAGAGTAAGTGAGGTGGTAGTTGGTGCATGCATGCATGAGAAGTGTCACTCTTGCAGAGTAGGCGCAGGCTAGGTGGCAGCCTAGGGGGTTACATATCTGCATGCATGTAACACGATTGGACATTAAGGGAGGCGCCATTGGACATGGCAAAAGCGTACAAAAATGAAAGGTGTCGCCATCCCCTTTGGCGAATAAGAGGTGTCATGGATTGCAGAGTAGGTGCAGGCTACGTGATAGCCTTTGGGATGCCATGCCTGAATGCATGTAACACTATTGGAGGTGATGAGAGGAGACTTACAAGTTACAATGTAGGTGTAGAGTAGGCGCAGGCTAGGTGGCAGCCTAGGGGGTTACATATCTGCATGCATGTAACATGATTGGACATTAAGAGAGGCGCCACTAGACATGGTGAAAGCGTACAAAAATGAAAGGTGTCGCCATCCCTTTTGGCGAATAAGAGGTGTCATGGATTGCAGAGTAGGCGCAGGTTACGTGACAGCCTTTGGGATGCCATGCCTGAATGCATGTAACACTATTGGATGTGATGGGAGGAGACTTACAAGTTACAGTGTAGGTGCAGGCTAGGTGGAAGCCTAGGGGGTACATATCTGCATGCATGTAACACGATTGGACATTAAGGGAGGTGCCATTTGACTTGGCGAAAGAGTACAAAAATGAAAGGTGTCACATCCCCTTTGGCGAATAAGAGGTGTCATGGATTGCAGAGTAGGCGCAGGCTACGTGACAGCCTTTGGGATGCCATGCCTGAATGCATGTAACACTATTGGAGGTGATGGGAGGAGACTTACAAGTTACAGTGTAGGTGCAGAGTAGGCGCAGGCTAGGTGGAAGCCTAAGGGGTTACATATCTGCATGCATGTAACACGATTGGACATTAAGGGAGGCGCCATTTGACTTGGCGAAAGAGTACAAAAATGAAAGGTGTCGCCATCCCCTTTGGCGAATGAGAGGTGTCATGGATTGCAGAGTAGGCGCAGGCTACGTGACAACCTTTGGGATGCCATGCCTGAATACATGTAACACTATTGGCAGCCTCGGGGTTACATCCTTACTTAATTCAAATTCAGTATGACCTATTTAGTCTTACATTTATCATAACACTGATTCACTTAATCTATCAAACCTTCCAACCTTCAAACGTTCATACAATCAAACCTTCAAACCTTCAAACAATCAAACATACAAACCTTCGAATAAATCATAAACTTCAAACATTCCAACCTTTAAACCTTACAACCTTCAAACCTTCATACAATCAATAAACTTCAAACATAAAAACCTTCGAATAACTCATAAACTTCAAACATTCCAACCTTCAAACCTTCAAACAACCCTACGCAATTGCCTCTGCACCACAATATGTCATCAATGCACATTTCAACAGTGAGACATACATTTGTCCCACCTCTGGGTTTTTGTTTAGAGACACAAACAACATCCGATTTCTTTTAAACGGGAAAGCCAATTTCTCGTACTTCAAAAAACGATTAGAGGCCAAACTTGGACGAGGCCCGGTGACACAAATATTTTATCAGAATCCAGTTTTTTTTGGAAACAACCAAATAATTTTTTATAAGGTTGAGGTTCAAGATGACGAGGATCTCCAGAATATGTTTTCCAGCCATGTGTATTCTGGGTACGACTCTTTTGAGTTGTACATTATGATGCGTGAGCCTCAGGTGACACAAGTGGTTGATCCTTTGGAGAACGAACAAGCTGAGGTAGATACAGTTGATGAAGAAGAAGAAGATGACGAGTTAGAGTTTGATGAAATGGTGAATGATGATTCCAACGATGATGGCATACCTAGTATTCCTGCAAACGAGATCTACACACCACCTCCGCACACGACAAAATTCAACATGGGCGGAGATGAACCATCTACTGATTTATTTTTCAATCCGTATATGCAGTCGGATGAAAACTTAAAAGAGAATGACAAGTTTCGTAATAGATAGGAATGCATCAGAGCCATAAAAAATTCTACATGCTAAACTCGGTCGATTTTAAGGTGGACCGTGTCAACCCAGAAAGGTACAAGATCAAGTGTGTCCACCCTGACTGTATGTTCAAGCTCATTGCATCATACAAATTAAGAGGTGATTGTTGGGTCATAGGTTCTATGACTACCCACACTTGTGTAAGTTCTACCCAATCACATGACCACTGAAAACTTAATTAGGATCTCATCTGTCAAGAAATCCTACCACTGGTCAGCAACGACCCATCTTTGAAGGTGAAAACAATCATCTCCCACATCACCACCATTTTTAACTATACTCCTTCTTACCGTAAGGCGTGGTTAGCAAAGACTAAGGTAATTGAAAAGGTGTACGGAAATTGGGAGGAGTCATACCAAGAACTTCCTCGCTACCTGAATGCACTCAAGACGTATTCTTCGGGTACTGTTTACATTCTGGAAACAGTGCCAGCATACGCCCAAGATGGTAGTCAACTAAACGACAACAGAATATTCAGTCGAGTGTTTTGGGAATTTCAACCTTGTATCACAGGGTTTGCATCATGCAAACCAATTATACAAATTGATGGGACTTAGTTGTATGGGAAATACAAAGGCACGCTACTGATGGCAGTAGCACAAGATGGCAACAACAACATTTTCCCCATTGCCTTTGCCCTAGTCGAGGGGGAGACTGGTGGTGCTCGGAGCTTTTTTCTGAAAAACCTGCGAACACACGTGGCTCCTCAACCAGATCTCTGTTTGAACTCGGACAGACATGCCTCCATTGAAAGTGCCTACAATAATCCTGCAAACGGTTGGCATGACCCTCCTTCTACGCATGTCTATTGCGTTAGGCATATCGTCCAGAATTTCACGAGGGAGATCAAGGACAAAACACTGAGGAAAGAGGTTATGAATGCGGGATATGCATTGACACAACCCACGTTCAAATATTACCACAACGAGATCCGTTTGTCAAATCCAGAAGCCGGTAGGTGGATCGACAATATTCCGGTGGAAAAATGGACTAGGTCATATGACAATGGACAAAGATGGGGGCACATGACAACGAATCTTATTGAATCGATGAATGGGGTATTCAAAGGCATACGAAACGTCCTGATCACTGCATTGGTAAAATCTACGTATTTTAGGATGACTTTGTTGTTTGCCAAAAGAGGTGAAATATGGAATGCGGTGTTGCAATCTGGACAACTATGGAGTAAAAGCTGCATGAAGTAAATTAAGGCAGAAAGTGCCAAAGCCAACACTCATATGGTTATACGGTTTGACCGACACAACCACAACTTCATTGTGAAAGAAACAATCGACCACAACGAAGGCCTGCCAAGACAAGAATATAGGGTCATACTACCTTCTCGTTGGTGCGATTGTGGCAGGTTTCAAGCATTTCGTATGCCTTACTCTCATGTCATTGCCGCTTGTGCTTATACCCATCAAGACACGCTGCAACTTCTGTCACACATTTACAAATCTGAAACTTTGCTCAATGTTTACAACAACAGCTTTCCTTTGGTAGCAAAACCAGATTATTGGCCTGCATACGATGGCGAAATAGTGTGGCACAATGACCAAATGCGAAGGAACAAGAAGGGTCGTCCCAAAAGTAAGCGCATCACAACAGAAATGGACGATCTTGACAAGCTGGAAAGAAAGTGTGGTTTATGCTGTCAGGTCGGATACAATCGCAAAAATTGTCCGAATCGGGCGTCTGCCTCGACCACATAAAAATTGTAATACATAAAATCTTTCCTTAATTATGTTGTAAACATTAGGGTTTTTCGTTAACAGTATTTGCTACAATAAATATTGCGCGTACAAGAAAATTACACGATATTCCATCTTCGAAATTACAACTGTTAACACAATTTCATCTGACCCGTGCATCATCAACATTACATCGCTATCTGTTTTGACTTCCTCCAACCATACATTAGGTCTTCCTGTCGCATGTGAGGTTGTTGTTCGTCTTCGTTGGATCCTTCGAATTTTTTCCCCCTCCGCAATGTCTCCATCTAGCCATCGCATCAACTCCCGCTTCAGACGCTCCATAGAGTGAATGTGCCAGAATTTCATTTTCATCACAGGTTTCGTGGCGGAGAAGATAACGTAACCATCTCTGGTAAAAATCATGGGTGATGTCATGACGCAAATAATAGAGTAAAAAATAACAAAACAGTGCGAGAAAGTGTGAGAAATGACGGAGAAACGGACAAATTATTTATAAAAACAGCATTTGCCCTAGTTTTGCCCTAGGAGCCAAGTGAGATGGCGCCTCCTCTCACTTTTAAAGTGCATGCGCCATCTCACTTGGCTAAAAGTGAGAGGAGGCGCCAAGTGAGATGGCTCCTCCTTTGGGGAGTCATCCGAAACATGGTTATTTGCGTAATTTTTTCCGAAACGTGGTTATTTGCGGAAAAAAATTTAATACCTAGTTATTGTAAAAAAAAATCAATTTTCTTCTGTCAAACTTTAATATTATTTTTTTGAAAAAAAAAAGTAATCTTATTAATTATTGGGCTTTAACCTAGCAGAAGTACACTTTTAATAAATAAACTGAAATGAAATAACAAAGATCTTTGAAGTTGACTTAGCTTTAATATTTAAACTCTTACGACAATTGAAAATGGCTTAAATTTAAATAGCACATAAAGATTGTGAAAGCATCTCAGTTCCTTTGAAACTTCTAATGTACTAGGAGTTAAAATTGTTGAAAATAATTTATATTTTAAAAATATTTTATTGATTAAATTTGTTAGAGGGTATTTTAGTATTTTAATATACTCTAATATTTGTGTATAAATAGTCTAGTAGTAGGTATGTCAATGTATTCATTACTCCTTATTTTGTAACCATCATTTAATATATTCATTTTGTCTTTCATCTCTCTTTTGTGCACCAATAATTGATATCTAGAGTTCCGGTTTGAAACCCACGGGAAACACGGGAAACACGAGTGAACAGTGAGGTGTTGTGTGATTGAGAATCATATTTTTTCTGATTCTGTGAGATTTGGGAAACACTATTTTAATGAATTTTGAGTGAACTGCACAAGGTTGAAGATGAACGGAAACGATGATATCGGTTCCAAGCTTCCAATGTTTGATGGCAAAAACTGGAATCGTTGAAAGATCTAGATGTTTGTGTTGTTCGGTTCTCAAGATATGTTAGATCTTGTCACTGATGACTATGCTTCATTAGTAGCAGACGTGATGGAGGCACGGAAGATGGTGCAGAAGGCGATAAGGAAGAAATATCATAAATCAATGTTCTACATCTATCAGCGTGTGGATGTGAATGTGTTTGATAAGATTGTTGACTTTGAAACAACAAAGGTTGTGTAGGACACACTGAGTAGGTGTTACGGTGGTGACACATCAATGAAGAATGTGAAGCTTCAGTCTCTCAGAAAGCAGTATGAGAATCTCAACATGAAGGACAAAGAGAAGGTTTCTAAGTACATCTCTAAAGTGATTCTGGTCATTAATGAGATGAAAGCTTATGGAGAAACCATTTATGAACAAGTAATCATAGAGAAGGTATTAAGATCTTTAACTTCTCAGTTTGATTACATTGTAGTTGCAATTGAACATTCCAAAGATCTGAGCACCATGAGAGTTAAAGAGCTGCAAAGTAGTCTAGAGGCGCATGAGTTGCGTATGACTGAGACAACTTTTGAGAGGGAAGTAGAGTAGCAGGCTCTAAAAGCAACTTCTGGTAAGAAGTATCAGAGGCAAACTTGGCCAGAATCTAGAAAGAAAACTAATAATGGTCAGAGGTCAGAAGCTTCAACCTCTGATAGGCAGAATAATGTCCAAAAGGGAAAGGAGAAGTCTGTCAAGAAGAATGTTCAGTGTTATTGTTGCAAGAAATTTTGTCGCTATGCCAAAGATTGCTGGTAAAATAAAGAAAGGAAGTCAGAATAAGAAAATATATTCAGAGGAAAGTCTGACGATGAACCTGTGCCATTGTTGGCTTCTAAATTTGGTGATATGAATTCATCAGAATGGTGGTATATGAACGCATGGTGTTCAAACCATCTTACTGGAAAGAAGAAATGGTTGGTTGATTTTGACTATGGGAAGAGTACAAAGATCAGATGTGTTAATGATAAATACCTCAATGCAGAAGATATGGGAAATGTCAGAGTCATTCTAAACAATGGGAAGCAACAACGATCCAAAATGTGTGGTATGTACTTGGCATGAAAAGCAATCTGATAAGTGTGGGACAACTGATTAAGAAAGGTTTTTCCGTTATCATGAAGGAAAATCTTCTGAAGCTGTATGACTGTAATCAGAAACTGATTATGGAGTCAGAACAGGGAAGGACCATAACATTCAAGGTGAATGTTAAAACTACAGACTCTGAATGTCTTAGTGCAATAAGTGTTGTCAAGGAGAGTGAGTTATGGCAAAAAATATTTAGTCATCTGAATTACAGAAGCTTGGGACATCTGAAATCGAAGAAGCTGATACATAGAATTCCTACAATCAAGAAGTCTGAGAAGTCATGCAAGGTGTGCATGAAATAGAAGCAACCAAGATTACCATTTGCGTCAGAAGTAGCTCCAAGAGCAAAACATGTCTTCAGAGTAGTACATTATGATGTGTGTGGTCCATTTCCAATAACATCAATTAGAGGGAATAAATATTGTGCCTCATTTGTTGATGAGTTTACCAGAATGACATGGGTATCTCTCATAAAGTTCAAACATGAGGTGTTTGCTAAATTCAAGAAGTTCAGTCTGAAGGTTGAGAATTAGAGTGGCCCGACTCTAAAGGTTCTTAGAACTGTTGGTGGTGGTGAGTATAACTCCACAAAGTTCAGAAGATTATGTGAGGAGAACATAATTGAGCATGAGGTTACTTCTCTCTATACTCCTCAACACAATAGTCTTTTTGAAAGAAGAAATTGTACTTTGCTTGATATGGTGAGAAGCATGCTGAAAGAGAAGAAGCTTCCTCATACTTTGTGGGGAGAAGTTGTTGCCACTATATGTTATATTCTTAACAGATGTCCAACGAAGAAGTTGAAGGATATAATTCCTATTTAGAAGTGGACTGGAGAAAAGAAAAGTATTAGTCATCTGAAGGTGTTTGGTTCTGTATGTTACAAACATGTCCCATAAGCCAGAAGACAGAAACTGGATGATAAAACTAAAGTAATGTCACTGGTGGGGTACCACAGTACATGTTTGTACAAACTTTATTGTCCAAAAACTAACAAAGTTGAGTTCAGCAGAGACTTCATTTTAAAATAATCAGAAGTCTAGAATTGGGAAAAGTCTCGTTCTGACTTTGAGGAGAGAAATCTTGAAGAAAAGTCAGAAACACATGTTTCTGAAGTTGGTAAAGATTTTGACTCTGAAGAAGAGTCTGATGGTGACTCTGACTCTGAAGAAGATTCAGAAGGTACAAATGATTCTGACTCTGATGGTGATTTAGACTCTGGGAATTTTCTAGACTCTGAAGACAGTCACGGTTCTGGAGAAAGTCCAATTTCTGAAGCAAGAGATTCTGAAGGAGAAAGTTCTGGTGTCTGAGGTTCTGAAGTTCAAGTTCAGAGGCAACAAAGAGTCAAAAGCATCCCAAGAAAATTTGTAGAGTTTGCCATACTACAAGACACTGAAGTAGACTCGGAAGGAGAAGTTATTCAGTGTGCAATGTTAGTAGACTCTGAACCCGTGAGTACGGAAGAGGCTCTTAAGTAGCAAGTCTGGTTGCAGGCCATGAAAGAAGAACTTGATGCTATAGAGAAAAACAAGACTTGGAAGCTGACAAAACTTCCAAAAGACAAGAAAGTCATCAACGTCAGATGGGTTTTCAAGTAGAAGATAAAGCCAAATGGAGCAATTGACAAACACAAAGCAAGATTAGTAGCAAGCGGTTTTCTACAGAAGTCCGGGCTGGATTACTCTAGAGTGTTTGCACTTGTAGTGAGACATGAAACAATCAGACTAGTGATTGCAATAGTTACTAATAGGAACCAGGCTCTGATGCATTTAGATGTAAAATTTGTATTTCTGAATGATCCATTAGAAGAAGAGGTATACATGTCACAACCTCCTGGATTTAAGAAAGAGAACTCGGAAGGAATGGTGTTCAGATTACACAAAGCCTTGTATGGATTGAAGCAAGCGCCCAGAGCCTGGAATCTGAAGATTGATTAATTTTTAAAGGAACAAGGGTTTCAGAAGTGTGAGATGGAGTATGGTGTTTATGTTTAACACACTTCATAAAGCAATATGATTCTGGCATGTTTGTATGTTGATGACATATTGCTAACAGGAAGTTCTGAACAAGAGATAATTAAGTTCAAGAAGGTTCTGATGAATGAGTTTGAGATGACAGATCTTGGGAAAATGAGTTGCTTTATAGGGATGGAGTTTATGTACTCTGAGAAAGAAATCATTTTGTATTATATGAAGTATGAACTCGAGCTTCTGAAGAGATTTAAGCTAGAGAATTGCAAAACTGCTATCACACCTGCTGATACGAATTAGAAGTTGGACTCTAATTATGATGGATAGGATGTGGATGCTACAATCTTCAAATAGTTGGTTGATTCTCTAAGGTATTTGTGTAATATCAGGCCTGATATTTGCTATGCAGTTGGAATGATTAGCAGATTTATGAGTAAACAAAAGTGGTCTCATTACCAAGCTGCTGTCAGGATTTTGAGGTATGTGAATGGAACTCTGAAGTATGGAGTTTTATTCCCTTCTGGAAGAAAGACCAAATCAGAACTTCTGAGTTATTCAAACTCTGATTGGTGTGGAGACAGAGTTGACAGAAGAAGTACTTCTGGATACTTATTCAAATTTCTGGGAGGTTCTATTTCTTGGTGTTCCAAGAAGCAATATGTTGTTGCACTGTCAACATGTGAAGCTGAATATATTGCAGACACTCTGACTGCATGCCAAGACGTATGGATTTTGAACTTGCTGCAGGATCTGAAGATCGGGGTAAACAAGTCTCTGAAGTTGAAGATTGATAACAAGTCTGCAACCAATCTTGCCAAGAACCCAATGTTGCATGAGAGAATCAATCATGAAATTCTGGAAACAAATACTTAATGTCACAGTGAATGTTATGACACCGTATCTGACAAACTTGTACACACTCCAAACAGTAATTTAAAATACAGCAAAGAACACAATCAATTGTTAACCCAATTCAGTGTGTAACAACACCTACTCTGGGGGATACCAAGCCAAGGAGGAAATTCACTATAAGAGGTGTTAATTTAGGAATAAACCAACCAGTTTATCTCCTTCACTTAAGACCTACCCAATGCAACTTCAATCTAAGTCCAACTTAAACCCGAGTTCCTACTCATTCCCCCTCAATCACATCAGTGATACTAATCTATTGATTAATGAGATTATGAAGACATTCTTCAATACACACACTTGATTTTGCTTCAAAGCTTTAATCAAGAGACACAATCACTCGTGCTTCAAAGATTTGAGAGATAAACAACCCTTACTTGATTTTGCTTCAAAGCTTTAATCAAGAGACACAAACACTCATGCTTCAAAGCTTTGAGTGATAAACAACCCTTACAACCAAATCCTACTCCAAGTCACTTGTCAAAACGATAATTTCTTGGCTCACAGTAGTTACAACTATACAATGCCTTATTGATCTTCTATCAAAAGTACTGCTAACCATTAGGCTTCATCAGAAATATATAAGCTGCCTATTCTTCTTTTAGGGCTTCCATAAAAATAGCCAGGGTTAACTAAAGTTAACCTAAAGACTTGGTCTAGGGATTTTTCATAACAGATTAGAGTTAAGCAAGGTTAACCTAATGTCCACGTGAGCAGCTGATCTGGACAATAATTCTTCACCTCAAAGAAGCACACCAGTTTCCTGAAAATTCTCAGGAGTAATAAATCTGCACAATAACTTGATCAGTATAGGATGTCTTAACATTGGTTATGACATCATGAATCTTGTTCACTGATTTTGGTAGAATTCAGTATATATGATCATAGCTTAATGATCATGATAATCACTCATACTGAGTAGTTCCTGTAGAACATTCTTTCTGCAGAATGTACCTTTATCCCAGAATGTTATGACATCAGTCATGACATTCGCAATTCTGGTTTTACCAAAAAATAATGCCAACAAACAAACACTTACAAACTCCCCCTTTGGCAAATTTTTGGCTAAAACCCCTAAACAATCAGAGATTAGAATGCAACATAATTTTTTTAATAACAGCTACTGTGATACGGTGGGAGAACTGACTTGAGGTTTTGCGTTTGTTTTCGCAAATGTTTCGGTTGAGCAAGAGTCGCCACCGACTTTTTATTTTATCCTAAGGAAAGGTTAAAAAGCACAGCAAAAACCTTTTGAGATGTTTTCTTGGGTTCGGGGAGTAGATTATAGAAAGGGAAGGTATTAGCACCCTTTCTATCCATGGTTATCCATGGGCTCTTAGTTACTTGCTTAGATCACTTGCCTTTTTGTTTTCAATTTGTTTGAAATGGTGCTTTGTGTGTGGGCTTGAAAATATTTTGAAAAGAGGCCAATGTGGTGGCAACCTTTGTAATGATCCATGTGGGGATGTATACAAAGATGTATGTATTTTGAAAAGGTTTTCATTTGTTTTTAAAAGTTGTTTTGAAAGTGTTGTGAGGTGTGGTTTTGAAATTAGGCAAGTGTTTTGTTTTACAAGTTTGATTCAAGTAACTAAGAGGTTATCTACTCCTAAATTTCTCAAAAAGATTATTGCTATGTTTTAACCCTTTTAACAAGTTTGTTCCACCATTGTATTTGGTGGACAACCTTATGTTAGGATGTGAAAGGGACAGGCGCGGGTCATCGTTTAGACCATAATTGCAACGGCGTTAAATGTCTTTGGGCAATTTTCTTTAAGGGACTTGATCATTCAATTTGTTTGTTTTGAAAAGTTTTATCGAGGGACTATGATCATTCAATTTGTTTGTTTTGCCCAAAGAAGTTCAACATGCAATATGGCCCAATTTTGAAAGGCAACAAGTGGAATACCCTAGGGGGTGCAAGTGTGAGATGTGTGTCCATTTTCATGCTTGTTTATCTTGAGATTAGGTCATGACTATTTTTTATCGTTTTTTTCGCATACAAACCCTAATTCTAACATGTTATCATTAGAAAGCAATAAAGTGCGAAAATAAATTTACTAAGCTATTACAAAACCAAATATGGGAAGGGGGGTACAAATGTTCAAATGGGGATATTGACAAGTAATGTAAATCTAAATTATTACATCATTTTGAATATTTGCAATTTAATCAATGTACAAAAATTAAATGAGAATGCAAGATGCAAAAGAAATGTTTTGTATATGTATGAAAAAATATTATTTATGTAAAAGAGAGAAGAAAATAAAAATTATATTATTTTTTGGAGTATTTTGAATTTAGGGCAAAAAACCCTAATTTTAATGAAAATGGATATTAATTGATTTAATACAAACATTTATTTGTTATTTACAAAAATAAAAATAAAATGAAGTATATTATGGAAAAAAGTATTTTTTGTATCAAATATTAATAAAATGAAAAATTCAAGTATTTTTATATTTTAACCTAAATATATTAATAAACATATATATATATATATATATATATATATATATATATATATATATATATATATATATATATATATATATATATATATATATATATATATATATATATATATATATATATATATATATATATATATATATATAATATATATATATATATATATAATATATATATATATATTATATATATAGATATATAGTATATATATATATATATATATATATATATATATATATATATATATATATATATATATATTATATATATATATATATATATATATATATATATATATATATATATATATATATATATATATATATATATATATATATATATATATATATATATATATATATATATATATATATATATATATATATATATATATATATATATATATATATATATATATATATATATATATATATATATATATATATATATATATATATATATATATATATATATATATATATATATATATATATATATATTAAGTTCTAAATATGCATTATATACAAATAATAACAATAATTAATTTTTTTTAATAAAATCAATAAAAAAGTATTTTTATGTGAAATATTTTCAGAAGGTAAATAAAAATAAAAAAATGTATTTACACTATTTTGGTATTTATTCTAAATAAAAATATGTATATATTTATGTATAAACAAAATAAATAAATCAAATAAATATGCCATAAATTCAAAAAAAGATGGAAAAAATATTTTTATATTTTTTATATCATGAGAAAAAATAAACAAAGTCAATCAAACAAGAAAAAGTCAAAAAGAGTTAAAAATGAGACAAATGGGCTTGGGGGGTTCATGAGTGATTATATGGTGCAAATAAGAAAAAATTCCAGGCCCAGCCCAGAAGACCTGTCTTCTTCAACCTCTGAACAACATCCTTCAAGCAAACACACGTTTTTTATCTCTGGATTCCTGGACTTTCAAGCAAAACTCATAACATGAAAAGTGTAGAGCATTAAGAGACGGTTTCAACCATGTAAAGAACTTAACCTAACTCTCTAAGATGAGGGAGAATTTCTCCTCCCCCAATTTCTGACCTAACTTTTCATCAATGTTCAGACATAAAATTCTCTAAGCACACGAAATATAAATGAAATCTAATCATATGAGCATGTTCAGGGCTATGATTGTGACATGTTTTCTTCACAAATCTAAAGCTAACAATGCCTAATAAGAGAGATAGAACTTCATGAACTTACCTGTTCAGTTGGAATCGAGCTTTGCAATGGAGGATGTTTCAGAGTGAAATGATGACTTGTATAGCTTCCTTGAAGTGTAAGGATGCTTTTCCAAGTCCTACTTTGTCTTGAAACTCCCTGAATCGAGCTAGTGAACTTCAACTGCAAAACAGAAAATTAAAAATGGTGAAGTGGCTTGGAGGTGTTACAGGTCAGGTTTCAAGTCATGGTTAGCTTGCATAGGTTGTAAGGAAGGTAGAGGAACAGGTTTGGGCAAGAATGCTTGAAGGGATTGAGAGATAGCACTCAATCTGCAGGGGTTCCCCTGTTTGAGCAGTTTCAAGGTGATTATGGCAATGGGAGTGTTTGAGAGGTCAAGGGCTCGTGCAAAAGCTTGGTTGTGTTCTATGGGATGTGTTTGATAACTTCTTTCTTGTGTTTGTAAGCTGAAGAGAGAGTTGGTACAAGTTATGCACCTTTCTTGAACTTGAAGCAAACAAAAGCAAGTTGATGGTTTAGGTCAGTAGGGGGCCTCCTAATGTGCTGCATAAGCCTCTCTTGATCAGTGAGTTATGCACATAATCTTGTGCCAAGCAGATCTTCCATGTACTTGTTGGATTTCTAATTTGACATAAAGCTAATCTTTTCAAAAATGGAAAGTTCACTTTATCTAGTTTAGGATTAATCTTGCATACAATGCTTGCACTCAAAGAACAACACTTTAACACATTGAATATGCATTAAATTATTGAGTATGGAATGGTTCAAGGACCTATAATCAAGCATAAAGCAAGCTGAGTTCAAATTTGCAAGATTATGAGCATGTTTTGATGAAGAACAAAAGTGAATTTTTGCCAACTTGTGAAATTCGAATCTCTCAAGTTATGAGGTTGTTTGATGAGTTCTTGGACATTTTGGAAAGCTTGGAATGTGTACTAAAATCCATATTTGAAATGCAAATTGAAATTCCAAGTGGAAAGGTATGAAAAATGGCCTTGAAGTGGGGTAGAAAACCTTGTCAAAATAGGTTAAAACTTCACTAAGTTAAAAATGGTTTAGTGCCCTTATTCAAAAAATTGTAACTTGAGATACAAGCTTCAAATGAGAAAACTTTGTGAATCAAAGTTGTAGATTATGCACCAAGCTACAACTTTCATGTTTTGACTTTTGTTTGAATCCAAATGGATCTTGGTGAAAAGGTGGGGCAAAGTTGGGAAAAAATTAGGGTTTTTCATAACTTAGAAAAATTCTAAGTTATGAAAAATTCCATTTTAAAACCCTAATTTGCATTTTGTGATTTCTTGGTGAACAAGTTTCATGATTTGGCATGCTTTGATGAAAAATGAATCTTGACTCTTGATTTTGACCAAAAAGTCAAAGTTTGACTTTTCAGTATATAGTCAAAATTGATCAATTGACTGGGAAATTCAACTGTCAATCTTGTGTACTTGGGATCTTTTGAGCTTGATGAATGTGTCAAGACCATTTCATTGAGTCCTTGAGGCCATATGTGAGCTTGATTTGCCATTGGCTAGGTCAAACAGTCAAAAATTGCCTTTGTGCAGTCAAAACCCTAAAAATGACCATTTTGCCCTTTTGGTGATCTGATCAAATTTCTTGGAGAATTGTGATCCAAACTTGATCAAATGGTTCATATGAGTTCATAATGTTGATGTGGGTCAAATTTCATGAGATTTGACTGTCAATTGGCCACATTTGACTTTTTCCCCAATACAGCTGATTTCTAGGTCAACTGTCCAATTAACTGGGTAAAACTTGGAATCAAGACTTGAAACTTGGTGAGGATAAACTTGGGAGTCCAACATGAAGCATGAAATTCATCTTAGGCATTTTAGGTCAAAACATCCTTGGGCAAACACAAACCCTAATTTGAGTCCACAGTGCAAGGAGAAGTCTTGAGCAGAGGAAACCCTAATTGGATCTTGATCTTCAAGGGTCTTGTGATGAGAAAAATGTTGAGGAAATGGGGAGGGCAAATTTTGGGGTACAACAGTTGCCCCTGTTCAATCTTCTTGGACTTGAAGAGTTAGATTGGCGAGTTCGCCTTTCGTGACTCGAGGGTAAAAGGAGATTGGACACTAGAGTGCCCGGAAATTTGCACTCGCATGCTGGAGTCTCAATAACGTGGTGTCAGGAATGGGCTTACAGATGCCATTTGGAGAGATGGTGGGTAGGGAGATGGGCTTAAAGATGCCATCTGGAGATGTGACAGAACCTTGTCGGGAATGGGCTTATAGATGCCATTTGGAAGTGTTGATCGCATAAGAGATTCCTTAGCGAGAACTTGTGTATTTGAGAAAGACGGATGTTTTCCTGGCTTGTTACAGGTGTTTGATCTTCAGTCTCCTTATGCAGATATGCCCTGGCTAGATACAGGTATCGAATCTACAATTGGTTGCTCACAGATGTGCCCTGGCTGGATACAGGAGTCGAATCTGGAAATAGTTGTTAATAGATGTGCCCTGGCTGGATACAGGAATCGAATCTTCGAACTCTTCAGACGTGCCCTGGCTAGATACAGGAATCGAGTCTGGAAACGTGGTCAACAGATATGCCCTGGCTGGATGCAGGAATCGAATCTGGAGATGTTGTAGTTGATAGATGTGCCCTGACTGGATACAGGAATCGAATCTTCGAACTCTTCAGACGTGCCCTGGCTAGATACAGGAATCGAGTCTGGAAACTTGATCACTCTCAGATGTGCCCTGGCTAGATACAGGTATCGGATCTGGAATTGTGACAGTCGAAGGTAGTTGTTTTCGGGATTGTCTTTTTCCTGAAAAGGCAAAAAACATAAGTTGTATGCAATGTCATGATGTATGATATGCACGATGTCATGATGTTCAACATGAGATGCTGTTGTATGCACTTCATCATATATGTAAGCAGGATGTATGAAAATGTGAAATGTTTATGAATGTAATTTCGTCTTAGGAAAATAAATCCTTGACGAACGACCGGGGAGTTGCTCCGTGGAAGAGATACTTGGCCGAAGTTTTGATAAGAGGCCTGTTGAAGACTTTAATGATGGATTCCGCTGAGGATAATGAGGATAAACTCCGCTGGGGATACCAAAGATAAACTCCGCTGGGGACTGAAGATAAACTCCGCTGGGGACTGAAGATAAACTCCGCTGGGGACTGAAGGAACATTGCCGAGGGCGATCTTCCGTGGTTTTTAGCTGAGGATAACCCAGTTATAAGTCCTTGTGAGGAAATAACTCTAAATAAAACTCGGGAGAGACGTCCGTACTCTGCAGGGGATAAGCTTCCAGAATCTACTGGGGATGAGCTTTAAGACCTGCCGGGGAATGTTGTGCTTTTTCAGGATTATCGGAGAGTCAACTCCGCTTGGGGAAAGTATTGCTGAATCTTGTCTTACTCTGCGGGGAGTTGAGATGATTTGGCCACATTCTTCGGTTGAACCTACCTTGGCACTTTGGCGGACAAAACAACCAGACTGCATTAGACAACTTCACATTGCCCCTGTCTCTGATGTCACCTGTAATCAATCTCTTGTTTTATATGTAAACATTTATGAATCAGCAATTTAATGTCAAATGCATATATCAAAAATGAACATTGGACGTTCTTCGCAAGACAAAACAGAAAAAGGAAAACAATGGTAATTTGTATGGACAAGTGAATTTGTATTGATTTAAACTTTGCCTGTGAATAGGCATTTTTTGTACAAGAGGCTGACATCCTAGTAAGAGGATGCCGACGAATAGTATAGAGTTTACAATTTGAAAAAGGAAACAAAACAGCTATGTGAACAATCCCACTGGGTTCCAACTCTGCTATCGCCTTTATGTCTTCGAACGTCTCATCGCTTTGCTACCTAGTTGAAGATGAAGCTGATTGGTCAATGCCGAAACCTGGAGCCAGATAGTTGATGCCGAATTCCGGATGCGAAGTGATCCAATGAAACATAGTGTTACGCTTTTATCCCAAACTTTTGCCTGGACCGCCCTTTCGGGTTTTCAGTCCACCGGGATACCCATTTTTGCCCAAGCCGCCTCTTCAGGTTTTCGACTTGCCGGGTGTACAGATTTTTATTCATTTCATTCCTTATTTTGCCCGAACCCTTTTGGTTCGCCGGGAAGCCCTTATTTTTGCCTAGGTATGTCAACCTAGCGGGTCTTTTATTCATGCGTAGTATTTTTTCACTATGTCTGCATTGGCGGGGTGAGGAAGGTCGTCACCATCCATGATGGTTAGGATCATGGCTCCTCCTGAGAACACACGTTTAACCACAAATGGCCCTTCGTATGTAGGGGTCCATTTGCCCCGGGGATCACTTTGAGGAAGGATGATGCGCTTGATTACCAGGTCCCCAACTTGATATTCTTGCGGTCTGACTTTCTTGTTAAATGCTCTGATCATCCGTTTTTGATACATTTGACCATGACAGATAGCAGTGAGCCTCTTTTCGTCAATCAGATTTAATTGATCAAGTCGAGTCTGGATCCAATCATCTTCATTCAAGTCTGCATCCTTCATTATCCGGAGAGAGGGTATCTGGACTTCAATTGGCAAGACTGCCTCCATGCCATAGAACAAGGAGAAAGGAGTTGCCCCGGTTGACGTCCTTGCTGAGGTGCGGTACCCATGAAGAGCGAACGGTAACATCTCGTGCCAATCTTTATAGGTCACTGTCATCTTCTGCACAATTTTCTTGATATTCTTATTGGCCGCTTCTACAGCCCCATTCATCTTCGGCCGGTAGGGAGAAGAATTGTGGTGTTGTATCTTGAATTGTTCACAGAGTTCAGTGATCATTTTGTTGTTGAGATTGGTACCATTGTCCGTAATGATTCTTTCTGGGATGCCGTACCGACAGATCAGATTATGCCGGATGAAACGTGCCACGACGCTCTTGGTTACTGTGGCGTAGGAAGCTGCCTCAACCCACTTCGTGAAGTAGTCGATCGCCACCAATATGAAGCGATGCCCATTGGATGCCGTCGGTCGGATCTCACCGATCATATCGATGCCCCACATTGCAAAAGGCCAAGGTGCCGTTAGGACGTTCAGAGGAACCGGAGGGATATGCACCTTGTCAGCATAGATCTGGCATTTATGACAAGTTCGAGAGTGTTGGTAACAATCGGCTTCCATTGTGGACCAGAAATATCCCGCTCGAAGGATTTTCTTAGCCATGGTGTGTCCACTGGAATGTGTTCCAAATGTACCTTCATGCAGTTCTATCATAATTTTCTCTGCCTCAGCCTTATCCACACAACGTAGCAGAGTTGAATCATGATTCCGTTTGTAGAGAATGCCGTTGCTGAGGAAGAATTTTGCAGCAAACCTCCTCATGAACTTCTTATCATTGACAGACGCACCTTCAGGGTATTCCTGAGCTTCCAAGTACCTCTTCACCTCATGATACCAGGGTTTTTCAATAACCTTCTCAGCCTCGAGCTCGCAGCAGTATGCCGGTTCATCCAACTTCCAGATAATGATTCGGGGAGCCTCATTGTCCCATTTAACTTTGAACATTGAAGACATCGTAGCTAGGGCGTCCGCTAGCTGATTCTCCTCTCTAGGGAAGTGTTCGAAAGTTATTTCTTCAAAGTGGGGAAGCAAGGTCGACACATACTCCTTGTAAGGAATAAGATTCGGGTGTTTCGTATCCCACTCGCCTTTGATCTGATTGATCACGAGAGTGGAATCTCCGAAGACACTTAGAAATTTGATCCTTAAGTCGATTGCAGCTTGTAAACCCATGATACATGCCTCGTATTCTGCCATATTGTTGGTGCAGCTGAAACATAATCGGGCGGTGAGGGGAGTATGAGTTCCTTTGGGAGATATGATTACAGCGCCGACGCCGTTACCCAAAGCATTGGAGGCTCCGTCAAAATGCATAGACCATCGGGATCCTTCCTCAGGTCCTTCATCCGGTCCAGGTACTTCACAGTCAGTTATCACCATGATGTCTTCGTCCGGAAAATCAAAGTTCAATGATTGGTAATCGTCCACAGGTTGGTGTGCCAAATGATCCGCCAGTACACTTCCTTTAATTGCTTTCTGAGTTGTATACTGGATATCATATTCTGTTAAGATCATTTGCCATCTCGCTATTCTTCCAGACAGAGCGGGCTTTTCAAATATGTACTTGATGGGATCCATTTTTGAAATCAATAAAGTAGTGTGAGTCAGCATATACTGTCTCAGCCGGCGAGCAGCCCATACAAGAGCGCAGCAAGTTTTCTCAAGCAGTGAGTAACGAGACTCACAGTCGGTAAACTTTTTGCTCAAGTAATAAATAGCGTGCTCTTTTCGGCCAGACTCGTCATGCTGCCCCAGCACACACCCCATTGAATTATCAAGCACTGTCAAGTATAGTATCAGAGGTCTTCCTTCCACCGGTGGCATAAGAATGGGTGGCTCTTGGAGATATTCCTTTATCTTTTCAAAGGCAGCCTGACATTCATCATTCCAGCGTACTACTTGATCTTTCTTCAGTAATTTGAAGATTGGCTCACAAGTAGCAGTCAAATGTGAGATGAATCGGGCAATGTAATTCAGTCGTCCCAGGAAGCCTCTGACTTCTTTCTCTGTTTTTGGAGTCGGCATCTCTTGTATGGCTTTTACCTTGGCAGGGTCCACCTGAATACCCTTATCACTCACAATGAAACCTAGCAATTTTCCGGACCTCACCCCAAAGGTGCATTTGTTGGGATTCAATCTCAGCTTGTACAACTTGAGTCGGTCAAATAACTTCCTCAGATGGTCAAGGTGCTCCTCCTCAGTTTGAGACCTTGCAATCATGTCATCAACGTATACCTCAATCTCATGATGGATCATATCATGAAATAAGGCAACCATGGCACGTTGATAGGTTGCCCCAGCATTTTTCAATCCGAATGGCATGACCTTATAACAGAAGGTGCCCCACTGAGTCACAAATGTAGTCTTCTCCATATCCTCTGGAGCCATCTTGATCTGATTATACCCTGAAAAACCATCCATGCCTTGTGTTGAGCTGTATTGTCAACAAGGACATCAATGTGAGGTAGGGGGAAGTCATCCTTGGGGCTGGCCCTGTTCAGATCCCTGTAATCGACACACATTCTGACTTTACCGTCCTTCTTCGGCACTGGTACCACATTGGCAACCCACTGAGGGTAAGAGGTCACTGCAAGGAACCCGGCATCGAACTGTTTCATAACCTCGGCCTTGATCTTTTCAGACATCTCTGGACGCATCCGTCGGACTTTTTGCTTTACCAGAGGGCAATCTTCCTTGGTCGGCAGGTGGTGAACCACAATGTCGGCATCCAAACCAGGCATATCTTCATAGGACCAAGCAAAAATCCCCATGTAGTCTTGTAGCATCTGGATTAATCGTTGCTTCACGCTGAGCTCTAGATTGGCACCAATCCTGACCTCTTTCCTATCTGTCTCAGTACCCAGGTTAATTGTCTCCACCGGCTCTTCATGTGGCTGAATAGCTCTCTCTTCCTGGAGTAGCAGTCTTGCGAGTTCACCAGGCACTTCGCAATCATCTTCACCTTCGTCTTCGGCCAAGTTGATCGGATTTTCGAAGCCATAACTGGCGGTAGCAGAGCTGTTACCAGTGAGATCCAGAGTGGATTGAAACCTGTATAAGTGAGTGTGTGTAAATATAGCTGTTTTGCAATATATATAACACAGAAAGGAAAAGAGCACAAGATTTGAAATGCAACAAACGTCCAATGTTTTGATTGATGATATATGAAAATGTCATACAAAAAGCCCTCACAAATGGAGCTACGATGCCCCGGGTAGGACACCGAGCCAACAAAGTTTTAACATATTGTTTGTTACAAATCAAAAGAAATTAATTACTGCGTGACAAATGTGATAGGGGTAAAATCCTTTGCCGTCCAGTTGCTTGGTCCGTCGCTGGTAGTCGGGTAGATCCAACTGTCAAACTCTGCTTCCTCTACGTCCTCCTCGATAGCATTCACCCTTGAGCTGGAGATAAACACCGGAGCCTTTCTGATCTTTTCCTTGCGCACAGCCCTCTGAGCCTCTGCAGTAAAGCTCAGCCCAAACTTGTCATTCTTCTGAGTGAAGTCAGGAAGCTGACCCCAGTTTTCACAATTGCCTTTCTGAACCACAGCCCGGGCATCCCTTAGTGAAGCCATCTTCAAGGAAATATTCTCTTCGACTGTTGTTTCTGCTGCTACTGAAATTGGATGCACCTCCTCGAAATGCTGAAAGGGGGTTTCAATAAACTCCCCATCCATCTCAATGTATCTGAAGGAATTCAATAGGCTCACCATATACTCCTCTTCTCCTTGCATAGTGACGATCTTCCCCCTGACGGGATACTTCAGCTTCTGGTGCAAGGTAGAAGTCACTGCCCCAGCTTTGTGGATCCAAGGTCGACCCAGTAGACAAGAGTACGATGGACGTATATCCATCACATAAAAGGTAGAGTCGAACACCTGAGAGCCCACGCGAATAGGGATGTCAACCTCTCCATGAACCATCCTTTTTGAACCGTCAAAGGCCCTGACGATGATATTGCTTGGCTTCAGTTCTAGGCCTTCATAATCCAGACGGTCCAAAGCCTTTTTCGGTAGAACATTCAAGGAGGAACCAATATCCACCAATACATGCGCCAGAGTAGTGCCCCTGCATTCGATAGAGACATGCAGGGCATCATTGTGGTCTCTTCCCTTCGCAGTCAGGTCAGCATCTGAAAAACCCAAGCCATTGTCTGCTGTCAGATTTGCTACGCAATCAATGAACTGGACTGCAGACGTTTCCTGTGGCACATGGGCCGTCTTGAGAAATGAGATCAAGGCCTTAGCATGGGCCTCGGAGCATAGCAATAAGGAGAGCATGGAGATCTTGGAGGGCGTATGCCCCAGCTGCTCGACAACATTGAAATCACTTTTCTTTATTATTTTCAGGATCTCCTCCACTTCTTGTTGGGAGGCCTCAGCATTTATGGGTATTGGTGCCTCCATCCGGGCAGGTTCTTCTTCGATCTCTTTGCCCCGAGCATTAGATGACTCGGCAGCAGGGGAAACAACTTGATCAGTAACAGGAACAGGTAAACTTGTAGGTGTTATAAGGAGGGGTTTTCGAATAGCGGGCGGTGCAATGTCAGGCGAGAAGAGCCTGCCACTGCGGGTGACCTTGGCTGGACCAGTGATATCGCAGATACTGGCGCCAGTGTCGAATTCTTGTTTGATTCCATTCACATACACGTCTTCCCCATAATGCCAAGGGACAGCTTTATCAGATACGTAGGGGAGAGGCCCCGGAACAGTAATAATCACAGGTGTAACAGTCATTATTTGAACAGGCTCCTTTGGGAGAGCCTTGATTGGATTATTGAAGATGGTAACCACAGAAACTTCTTTTACCGGAACCAACTGAACAGCAGACTTCTTGAATAGAATCTCCTTGCTATCCATTAGGCTTTGGACGCCTAACCTCAGCAAGGGACAACCAGATAGGGAAACAACACAGAACAGGCAACCTTCACTGCAACCCGGAAATAAACCGGCCCGCAGTAGGTTCTTCTTGACGGTCTTCAGAGGGGTAACAACTTCATTTACCGAAACAGCATACACTTCTTCCTCAATGGCATTTACTCTATGCTGGGGCATAGGAGCAGTTACAACATTTGGTCTCTCCGGCGCTTCAAACTGAATTTCCTTTGCGTCGATCAGATCTTGCACTTTGTTTCTCAAGGCCCAGCAATCATCAGTAGTGTGCCCGGGACTATCAGAATGATAAGCACACCGGGCATTTGGGTTATACTTAGGGGACACAGTGTTGACGACCTTAGGAGCTTCTTTGAGGGCCACTAGGTTGGTGGATAACAGTTGGGGTAAAATTTGAGATAATGTCATACTCAGTCGAGTATACTGCCTCTTGGGCCTTTCGCTTCTTTGTTGATTGTACTGCTGAGGAGCAGCAACAGGTTTTGAGATGACCAAAGCATTGATGGCTTGGCGACTTTCAGGCTTGACTTGTCTTCTAGTACCATAGACGGCACTTGCTTCCTTCTTAAACGGCCTCTTCTCAGCACTTGTGGAGGCAGCCTTCTATATCTTGCCTGACCTGATGCCAGCTTCAATTCTTTCTCCTGTCAATATCAAATCTGTAAACCCAGCGGAGGAGTTACCAACCAAATGATTGAAAAATGGACCAGACAACGTCCCTAGAAACATATCAACCAGCTCTCGATCAGTCAATGGAGGCTGCACCCAGCCAGCCAAATCTCTCCATTTTTGAGCGTACTCTTTGAACCCTTCACCCGTTCCTAGAGACATACCCTGAAGTTGGGTACGCGTAGGAGCGAGATCAGAATTGTATTGGTATTGTCTGTAGAATGCGGTTGCCAAATCTTCCCAGTGTCGGATGCTAGTTCCATCTAATTGGTAGAACCATTCGAGCTGTGACCCCGAGAGGCTATCTTGGAAGAAGTGAATCCAGAGGTTCTTATCCGCCGTGTAAGGTTGGATTTTCCTTACGTACGACCTTAGATGCAACTTTGGGCAGGAGACCCCATCATACTTGGCGAAGGCAGGCGCCTTAAACTTGTGTGGAATTACTACTCCGGAAGATAACCCCAAATCTCCGAAATCCAGTCCTGGCACATTCTGAATTTCCATGGCGCTCAAGCGGTCCTCCAATTGCTTGTATCTGTCAGCAGCAGGTGGGTATTGTTCGTCGTTATAGTCCGTCTCGTTGTCGGAGACTGCGGGACTAGGAGCTCCTCCCCCTTGGGGACTGTTTTTCTCAGCAGAAGAAGTAGTTGGATCAGCTTCATTATGGAGTGTGTTCCCAAATCTGCGTCCGGTGTTGAACAATGCAGTCCTCTTTTTCTTCTTCTTCTTCAGGAGTAGAGTCTTCAACTCTTGCTGACCTTGGGCTAGGCTTAGGACCATCTCTTGAAACTGTGCACTTTGGGCCTGAAGGGCCTTGATTGCTTGCTCACTGGATGAGTCTGGATTCATGCTGACTGTTCAAAATAAATAGCGAAGGAGATTAAGCAACCTGTGAAATAGGGTACCTGTTATGCATATGGTGCGATGGAATGCGTATGTTTTATGTTTTCAAAGACAAACAAGATTCAACTTTGTAGACAAAAAGGGAAACACACTTCATTAGATTAAAATTTTCAATTGTTCAACAATTTGCCCTTAGGCATTACAGGAATGAAAAATACTGAAAGGAAATAAACTATAAAAGGAAACATCCAAAGCCCATCAATGCTCCCATGGCCTCCTCTTTTCAGTGCTGATGTAGTTGTTCAGGACCCGTTCTTCCTCCAATTGCTTAGTCAGCCTCTGGATCTTCCGTTCCTGCTCGTTGAACTTCTCCCGATAGAAATCCCGCTCTTCCTTTAACTGCGCCCAAGATCTCTTCATGGTGTCAAAATCAGTAGGTATCTGAGGAGGGAGGACAGTTGGAGGAACCTCATCTTCAACAGGAGACTCAAGAATGAGAGTTCTAACAGCTTCGTAGGGCATACCTAACCTTTGAGCACGGATGCGGACCCATTTGCAATAGGGCTTCAATGGCAGAGAAGTCTTTGGTCCTAACTCATGTGGGTCGGCTTTGTGAACTCTGTCCCAAGCTCTAATGAATCCTTGGCGTAGCTTGTCACTGTCTGCCTGAAACTCAAAATGGAAGTGAGGAACCAGCATTTCATGAGGCCCATCTCCTCTGGCTCTTCCAAACTGACGGAGAGCTAAGCATGGATTGTAAGAGATTCCTCCTTGGATACCAATCAACGGAACATTAGGGTATTCTCTGCAACGGTCAATAACAGCTACCTCATCCAAACCTCTGAGAGTCCAGGTGATGTCATTATCAGTGAGAGACATTAACCTCCAAGCCCAACCTTTTCCTTCTTCATTCTTCAGCACGAACTTAGGAAGGTGCGAAATAAACCACCTTATTAGTAAAGGAGCACAACACCATGGAGTTCCCCGTTTTCGAGCAGTACGAGCATAGAGTTGTTGTAGAATATCACCCAAAAGAGTGGGTACCGGATTCCGAGACATGAAGATCCTTATGACATGGACACTGATAAAGGTGTCAGGGTTGGGAAACAATACCAGACCATAGATCAAAAGAGCCAGAATATCCTCGTATGCCTTGAAGTCCAAGTCATTCCAGAAATCATTAGCCTTGCCAACCAGAAATTTGACCAAAAAGCCCTTGATCCCATTTCTAGTTTCCCAGTTGGACAATACCTCTTCTTTGGTCAAGGGGAGAATTGCAGCAATCTCTTCAGGCCTAGGGGTCTTTTCCAAACCAGTGAATGGAGTTTGTTCCAAGACAGGGATCCCAAGCAAATAAGAAAATTCTTCCAGGGTAGGAACCAGCTGGAAGTCTTGAAAGGTGAAACAATGGTACAGAGGGTCATAAAACTGGGTTAGAACACTTATCAGTTGTTGGTCCCATTTTGCAGTGATCAAGCCAAGGAGAGACCCATGCCTGTTGATGAAGGAAGAAGTGTTTGGAATCCTACCAACCAGATCCTTGAGTAACACTGGTGGTTGAACAAAGTTGAGCCGGTCAGTATTCCTACGCACGAGCATCATGATGTCCTACAAAACAGAGCAAAGATGAAACCTTTTTTGTCTTTGAAATGGGTTAGTCCTTTATACAGGATGCATGCAATGGTATGATGGCATGATGCTATGATGAAGCACACCACAAGTATTCACATAGGCAAATAAGGCACACAAGTCACACAAGACACCCTTAGGTTTCAGGCCAGCATGAGTTTCAGGTATTACCCTCTTTTGGTTTTGTTGGTTAAAACCTGTCCTATCAAAAGTAATCGGGTTCTAGAGGATCTCAAATCATTGGCTACCCTCAATCGGTCATAACTCCAGCATCGCAATCTTTTCTCGCGGCCAGAACCATCTCGAGAGTTTAGCCTCAATGAGTGTAGCATACTGCTACTGTCCTAATAGCCAAGTTGGTCAATTTAGGGTTCTAAGGTTGGTTGGTGTTTAATGACCCCTTAGAAGACCTATATTCTCCCCGTTGCAACACAAGGGATATAGGTACAGACTAAGATGCCACACCAACGTAGCCACTGCTTCACCCATGTCGGTCTACGCCGGACAGGTCCCTCACAGATTATGCTACCTAAAAGGGTATTTCCCAGATCCGGGTTAGGATCTATGAAACTCCGATGCAAAGCCCATAAATATAAAAGCAAACAAAGCAAACAATTGAAAACAAAGGTGATCTAAGCCCTAAGGTTACTCCACTTTTAAGTTTATTCCCCAGCAGAGTCGCCAGTTCTGTGATACGGTGGGAGAACTGACTTGAGGTTTTGCGTTTGTTTTCGCAAATGTTTCGGTTGAGCAAGAGTCGCCACCGACTTTTTATTTTATCCTAAGGAAAGGTTAAAAAGCACAGCAAAAATCTTTTGAGATGTTTTCTTGGGTTCGGGGAGTAGATTATAGAAAGGGAAGGTATTAGCACCCTTTCTATCCATGGTTATCCATGGGCTCTTAGTTACTTGCTTAGATCACTTGCCTTTTTGTTTTCAATTTGTTTGAAATGGTGCTTTGTGTGTGGGCTTGAAAATATTTTGAAAAGAGGCCAATGTGGTGGCAACCTTTGTAATGATCCATGTGGGGATGTATACAAAGATGTATGTCTTTTGAAAAGGTTTTCATTTGTTTTTGAAAGTTGTTTTGAAAGTGTTGTGAGGTGTGGTTTTGAAATTAGGCAAGTGTTTTGTTTTACAAGTTTGATTCAAGTAACTAAGAGGTTATCTACTCCTAAATTTCTCAAAAAGATTATTGCTATGTTTTAACCCTTTTAACAAGTTTGTTCCACCATTGTATTTGGTGGACAACCTTATGTTAGGATGTGAAAGGGACAGGCGCGGGTCATCGTTTAGACCATAATTGCAACGGCGTTAAATGTCTTTGGGCAATTTTCTTTAAGGGACTTGATCATTCAATTTGTTTGTTTTGAAAAGTTTTATCGAGGGACTATGATCATTCAATTTGTTTGTTTTGCCCAAAGAAGTTCAACATGCAATATGGCCCAATTTTGAAAGGCAACAAGTGGAATACCCTAGGGGGTGCAAGTGTGAGATGTGTGTCCATTTTCATGCTTGTTTATCTTGAGATTAGGTCATGACTATTTTTATCGTTTTTTCGCATACAAACCCTAATTCTAACATGTTATCATTAGAAAGCAATAAAGTGCGAAAATAAATTTACTAAGCTATTACAAAACCAAATATGGGAAGGGGGGTACAAATGTTCAAATGGGGATATTGACAAGTAATGTAAATCTAAATTATTACATCATTTTGAATATTTGCAATTTAATCAATGTACAAAAATTAAATGAGAATGCAAGATGCAAAAGAAATGTTTTGTATATGTATGAAAAAATATTATTTATGTAAAAGAGAGAAGAAAATAAAAATTATATTATTTTTTGGAGTATTTTGAATTTAGGGCAAAAAACCCTAATTTTAATGAAAATGGATATTAATTGATTTAATACAAACATTTATTTGTTATTTACAAAAATAAAAATAAAATGAAGTATATTATGGAAAAAAGTATTTTTTGTATCAAATATTAATAAAATGAAAAATTCAAGTATTTTTATATTTTAACCTAAATATATTAATAAACATATATATATATATATATATATATATATATATATATATATATATATATATATATATATATATATATATATATATATATATATATATATATATATATATATATATATATATATATATATATATATATATATATATATATATATATATATATATATATATATATATATATATATATATATATATATATATATATATATATATATATATATATATATATATATATATATATATATATATATATATATATTAAGTTCTAAATATGCATTATATACAAATAATAACAATAATTAATTTTTTTTAATAAAATCAATAAAAAAGTATTTTTATGTGAAATATTTTCAGAAGGTAAATAAAAATAAAAAAATGTATTTACACTATTTTGGTATTTATTCTAAATAAAAATATGTATATATTTATGTATAAACAAAATAAATAAATCAAATAAATATGCCATAAATTCAAAAAAAGATGGAAAAAATATTTTTATATTTTTTATATCATGAGAAAAAATAAACAAAGTCAATCAAACAAGAAAAAGTCAAAAAGAGTTAAAAATGAGACAAATGGGCTTGGGGGGTTCATGAGTGATTATATGGTGCAAATAAGAAAAAATTCCAGGCCCAGCCCAGAAGACCTGTCTTCTTCAACCTCTGAACAACATCCTTCAAGCAAACACACGTTTTTTATCTCTGGATTCCTGGACTTTCAAGCAAAACTCATAACATGAAAAGTGTAGAGCATTAAGAGACGGTTTCAACCATGTAAAGAACTTAACCTAACTCTCTAAGATGAGGGAGAATTTCTCCTCCCCCAATTTCTGACCTAACTTTTCATCAATGTTCAGACATAAAATTCTCTAAGCACACGAAATATAAATGAAATCTAATCATATGAGCATGTTCAGGGCTATGATTGTGACATGTTTTCTTCACAAATCTAAAGCTAACAATGCCTAATAAGAGAGATAGAACTTCATGAACTTACCTGTTCAGTTGGAATCGAGCTTTGCAATGGAGGATGTTTCAGAGTGAAATGATGACTTGTATAGCTTCCTTGAAGTGTAAGGATGCTTTTCCAAGTCCTACTTTGTCTTGAAACTCCCTGAATCGAGCTAGTGAACTTCAACTGCAAAACAGAAAATTAAAAATGGTGAAGTGGCTTGGAGGTGTTACAGGTCAGGTTTCAAGTCATGGTTAGCTTGCATAGGTTGTAAGGAAGGTAGAGGAACAGGTTTGGGCAAGAATGCTTGAAGGGATTGAGAGATAGCACTCAATCTGCAGGGGTTCCCCTGTTTGAGCAGTTTCAAGGTGATTATGGCAATGGGAGTGTTTGAGAGGTCAAGGGCTCGTGCAAAAGCTTGGTTGTGTTCTATGGGATGTGTTTGATAACTTCTTTCTTGTGTTTGTAAGCTGAAGAGAGAGTTGGTACAAGTTATGCACCTTTCTTGAACTTGAAGCAAACAAAAGCAAGTTGATGGTTTAGGTCAGTAGGGGGCCTCCTAATGTGCTGCATAAGCCTCTCTTGATCAGTGAGTTATGCACATAATCTTGTGCCAAGCATATCTTCCATGTACTTGTTGGATTTCTAATTTGACATAAAGCTAATCTTTTCAAAAATGGAAAGTTCACTTTATCTAGTTTAGGATTAATCTTGCATACAATGCTTGCACTCAAAGAACAACACTTTAACACATTGAATATGCATTAAATTATTGAGTATGGAATGGTTCAAGGACCTGTAATCAAGCATAAAGCAAGCTGAGTTCAAATTTGCAAGATTATGAGCATGTTTTGATGAAGAACAAAAGTGAATTTTTGCCAACTTGTGAAATTCGAATCTCTCAAGTTATGAGGTTGTTTGATGAGTTCTTGGACATTTTGGAAAGCTTGGAATGTGTACTACAATCCATATTTGAAATGCAAATTGAAATTCCAAGTGGAAGGGTATGAAAAATGGCCTTGAAGTGGGGTAGAAAACCTTGTCAAAATAGGTTAAAACTTCACTAAGTTAAAAATGGTTTAGTGCCCTTATTCAAAAAATTGTAACTTGAGATACAAGCTTCAAATGAGAAAACTTTGTGAATCAAAGTTGTAGATTATGCACCAAGCTACAACTTTCATGTTTTGACTTTTGTTTGAATCTAAATGGATCTTGGTGAAAAGGTGGGGCAAAGTTGGGAAAAAATTAGGGTTTTTCATAACTTAGAAAAATTCTAAGTTATGAAAAATTCCATTTTAAAACCCTAATTTGCATTTTGTGATTTCTTGGTGAACAAGTTTCATGATTTGGCATGCTTTGATGAAAAATGAATCTTGACTCTTGATTTTGACCAAAAAGTCAAAGTTTGACTTTTCAGTATACAGTCAAAATTGATCAATTGACTGGGAAATTCAACTGTCAATCTTGTGTACTTGGGATCTTTTGAGCTTGATGAATGTGTCAAGACCATTTCATTGAGTCCTTGAGGCCATATGTGAGCTTGATTTGCCATTGGCTAGGTCAAACAGTCAAAAATTGCCTTTGTGCAGTCAAAACCCTAAAAATGACCATTTTGCCCTTTTGGTGATCTGATCAAATTTCTTGGAGAATTGTGAGCCAAACTTGATCAAATGGTTCATATGAGTTCATAATGTTGATGTGGGTCAAATTTCATGAGATTTGACTGTCAATTGGCCACAGTTGACTTTTTCCCCAATACAACTGATTTCTAGGTCAACTGTCCAATTAACTGGGTAAAACTTGGAATCAAGACTTGAAACTTGGTGAGGATAAACTTGGGAGTCCAACATGAAGCATGAAAGTCATCTTAGACATTTTAGGTCAAAACATCCTTGGGCAAACACAAACCCTAATTTGAGTCCACAGTGCAAGGAGAAGTCTTGAGCAGAGGAAACCCTAATTGGATCTTGATCTTCAAGGGTCTTGTGATGAGAAAAATGTTGAGGAAATGGGAGGGCAAATTTTGGGGTACAACAGCTACCAATATCTAATTCTACCAAAATTACCACAATTTCTTCTCCCCCTTTTTAGCCATAAAGAGGCCAAAGATACTTATACTTTAAGTTATATAGTCATCCAAAAGGAAATTAAAAAAAAAACACAGAAATAAAGAGAAGGTATCATTTGGCAGCAACAAGTTCCAACAACAATCATTTCAGCAAACACAGACCTTCAGGTACTGTCATCCCCTGAGGAAGCACTATTTTCAGCAGCATTATGTCGGTCTTCATCAGCATCCCCTTCCCTCATTTGTTCTTCATTCTCCTCCTGTTCCAGTCTAGCAATCAGCTCTTCAAGAGTCCTTCTTCTTGCATCAAGCTCTCTGCAGGTTTCTTTTAGAGCAACTATAACATCAGTTTTCTTGGAATGAGCTTTGATATTTGATGTCTTAGCAGATGTCATAACAATGTTAGGGACATGTGTTCCCTGAAACAACTTATAGTGAAAACCAAGTGCAGGGGCTCTTTTGCACACATAGTCTTTTTCAACCAGGATATCAGGATATTGATCAATGATTATACCACACAGGAGAGCGGGAATAGCAATAGGGCCTTTAATAGCACAACTCTCAGCATGTTTCAATGTTTGATCAAAGATGAAGTTACCATAATCAAAGTTTGTTCTGGTTCTAACAGCATAGATAAATCTTCCCAAACCTCTGGAAATGGTGGATTTGTGGTTGGTGGGAACCCAGTTAGCCGCACCAATTTTGTGCAGTATGGTAAGCTTCATACTCAGCTTGCTTGCAGTTAGCTTCCCTTTCAAGGGCCAGTGCTTGACTTGCTTGGCAGTGATGGTTTGACAAACCTGGTTATCAGTAACTTCAAGCTCAGGTTAAGCATCATCAGGCCTTCCTAGGTATTTGTTTATCACAGTAGGAGAGAAATTTACCTTCCTTCCTCTCACATAAACACTCTTAAAATCAGCTGACTTCCCATCAGCACAACCACCAGACAAATTTACTATGAATTCTTTGACAAGAATCTCATAGCAGTTGGAAAACTTGACCACTGTTTTCATCAGGCCAGCGGCTTTAATTAGATCTATGACTTCCTTACACTCAATAGCACTTCTGTTCAGCTCCCTCTCCAAGGTAATTCTTTTCAGAAACACATACTTCCACCTGCTTGCATTTTCTGGATGGTGAAAGGAGATGTTGTCAATGGCAACTTCAGGAACCTTAGGCAGTTTGCTAGAAGAGGGTTTCTTCCTGAGAGGAATGTCTGGAACATTGCTCTCAACATCAAAATCAAAGTCTGATTCCTCATCAGATTCAGAGGGTTCAGGATCCTTTCTTTTCTTGGATATAGGTTATCTCAAGGGTTTTGAGAGACTACCAACAGATACCCTAGCTTTTACCTTACCCTTCCCTTTTGAAGTTCTAGTCTTCTCAGCCTTGTTCTCAGGCCTCGCCTTCTCATGAACCACTTAAGTAGCCTTCCCTTTGGAGGGGCTTTAGGCAGCATTTTGCTTCTCTTTTCTAATCATCATCCTTCTAGCTATGCTAGGGTTGATATTGGCAATTGAATCATTGTCAGAGAATTCTTCATCAACATCAATGACAGGAGGTTCAACAGCCTTGTCAGTAGGGGTCTGGTGACCATCAGGTTTTTCTGGAGATTTCCCAATGTTGTCATCAGGTGTCTCAACATTCTGAGTGACATCTGGATCCCTTTCTACATTAGGGCTAGCAGTTTCTTGGTTCAATGGTACAGATATGCCAGGAACAGAGTGATTCTCATTAAGAATCCTAGTGACTAGTCTGGCAATAGCTTGATGCACATAAGCAGAACCTTCCCTATTAGCTATCTCTGGAGGAACAGAAGATGATGGTTGAGAAGTTTTACCTGATGGAGAAGCTTGTAATTTTCTTGCATGTCTGGTTCGCAGCTTCTTGACCTTAGTGGGATCATCTACCATTTCACGAAGTGGAGTTATCTCAAGAATATCATCATCCATGCAGTTTACGATTGCCCTAGGTTCGGCGTTAGAGGGTGAGGAAGATGCAGTTGCCTTTGATGAAGATGATGACACAGATTGTTGAGACATCTTGAGAGATTGAGAAAACAAGTGACAGCGTGTGTGAAATCTTCTTTTGAGGGAATGGAGAATGTTGCAGAAAAAAGAGAAGAGGGAAATATAAGTATGTCTATTCCACTTCTTAAAATTTTGGAAAGAAAGAGGGAAACAAATGATCAGCCCAATCAGAATAGACTTGACTAAAATATCTCTTTCATCCCTTGTTTTAAGCAAAATTAATTGCTACATCTCTTCATATTGGCAAATACCCAGCTTGCCCCTTAAATTTTCAAACTGACTAGCATCGAGTGCCTTGGTAAAAATGTCAGCCAGATGTAGTTAAGTGGCAACATGTTCCAGCTTAATCACCTTTTCCTCCACAAGATCTCTGATGAAGTGATGTCTAATGTCAATATGCTTAGTCCTGCTGTGCTGTATAGGATTTTTGGAAATGTTAATAGTACTCAGATTGTCACAGTACAATGTCATGACATCTTGTGTGACATTATACTCAGTCATCATCTGTTTCATCCAGATCATTTGAGAACAGCTGCTACCAGCTGCTATGTATTCAGCTTCAGCAGTAGATAGAGACACACAGTTTTGTTTCTTGCTGAACCAGGAGACAAGATTATTTCCCAAAAAGAAGCATCCTCCATAGGTGCTCTTTCTATCATCAGCACTACCAGCCCAATCAGCATCACAGTAACCAAACAGAATTGGTTCATATCCATGAGAGTACAACATGCCATAATTGTAAGTTCCACTCACATACTTCAGAATTCTTTTCACCTGGTTGATGTGACTTACTTTGGGTTCAGCCTGGTATCTTGCACATACTCCAACTGCAAAAGCAATGTCAGGTCTGCTGGTGGTTAAGTATAGCAGACTTCCTATCATGCTGATGTACAAGCTTTGATCCACATTTTCCCCACTTATGTTTTTGGACAACTTTAAATGAGTAGGTGCACGAGTCCTTTTATGACTGGCATTCTCCATTCCAAACTTCTTGACAATATTCTTTGCATACTTGCTTTGAGACAGAAAAATTGAGTCTTCCATCTGTGTGATTTGCAGTCCAAGGAAGTAAGTCAATTCTCTCATGAGGCTCATTTCAAATTCAACTTGCATCTGGTTAGCAAAATGTTTAACCATTTTATCTGACATTCCTCCAAACACTATGTCATCAACATAAATTTGAGCTACCATTATCTTTCCTCCTTCATTTTTGACAAACAGAGTTTTATCCAAACCTCTTTTCCTGTATCCTTTGTCAGTGAGGAACTTTGTCAACCTGTCATACCAAGCTCTAGGAGCTTGTTTCAGACCATATAAAGCTTTCCTCAATTTGTAGACATGATCAGGACAGTTTGGATCCACAAATCCTTTAGGTTATTCCACATATACTTCCTCATTCAAGTACCCATTTAGGAAGGCACTCTTCACATCCATCTGAAATAGCTTGAACTTAAGGAGAGAAGCAACTCCCAATAGAAGTCTGATTGATTCCAGTCTGGCTACAGGAGCAAAAGTCTCATCAAAATCAACCCCTTCAACTTGAGTGTATCCTTGAGCAACAAGCCTTGCCTTATTCCTGGTGACAACTCCTTCAGCATCTGATTTGTTCTTGTAGATCCACTTTGTGCCAATGATGTTTGTTCCTTCTGGTCTAGGAACTAACTCCCACACTTCATGTTGCTTGAATTGGTTCAATTCATCTTGCATTGCTCCAATCCAGTATTCATCAGTCAAAGCCTCTTTAACATTTTTTGGTTCAATCTTAGACACAAAGCAAGAGTTTGTGATGATTTCTCTGGATCTTGTAATGACTCCACTGTTAGGATCTCCTATGATGAGTTCCTTAGGATGATCTTTCTGAATTCTGATGGAAGGATCTTTGTTAGCTTCCTTTGATTCAGACTCTGATGGAGTAGGATTAGGCACATCATCCTTTTTAGACACTTGAGTTAAAGTCTCAAAGAATGTCTCTACATCATATGGGACATTAATTTCCTCATGGTGATCATCAACTATGACATTTATAGATTCCATCATAACTTTGGTCCTGTAATTGAATACTGTTGTACCCCAAAATTTGCCCTCCCATATTCTTCAAAGTTTTGGCATACATCATCTCAAGTCTACTCAAGGGTTGCACAGTTCAAACACCCTCCTAAGCCAGTCAAATTAGGGTTTTGGTTCTTGCAAGGAAGTTGAGGTTTTCAAGGGCTCAATCAAGTCCCACATGCCTATAAACATTGTCAATCATCTACATGTCAAGTTTCAAGGCTCACAAGGTCAAGTTGCACAATCAAAAACCCTAATTGCTTCACAATCAATTGCAGGGGCAAAATGGTCATTTGGCAGTCAAAAGTCAAAAATTTTGGTTAACATCTTATTTTGAAGCCACAATCATCATTTGGTCAAATCTTGACCATGATTTCACAAGAATGGCTCAAAAATCATCAAGGTGTCAAGAGTTTCTATTTTTGGGCAGCTGAAAAGTCAACTGTAACTTGACCAAGGCATAACTTTTTCATGGTTCATCAGAAAAATCCCATCCAATGCTCATTTTGAAGGGGATGACATTTCCTACAACTCATCTTCACATTCCAAGTCCAAGAAATGCTCTCACAAAAAGTTATCAATTTCAACATTATAGGTCATTTTCAAAAGTCAACAAAAAGGCACTTTAAGTCAAAGACCATAACTTGAGATTGGTAAATCAAAATGACATGGGACTAAATGCATTGGTTAGAGGACTTCAAGACCTTTCCAAAATGTCCAAGAACATGTTCATATGATCAAAATTGAGCAAGATATGCATTGGAGAAGTTGGGAAATTTTTGTGAAATGGCAAAATCAACTATCCTTGAAACTTCAATTTTTGACAAAAGGGCCCACTTTTTTCCACTTGATTCATCCTTTTCATTCCACCCACGTGTCCCATGATCAATTTCAAGACCAAATAATTATTTTTCTATTTTTATTTAATTTTTATGGATTTAATTCATTTTAATCCATAATAATTCAAGTAAATCTAAAAAAATTAATTAAATGGTATCTTATGGTTTGAATAGCCTTCATGAAGCATTTGCAACCTACCAATTTCGTGCTAAGCTCATTTAGGCATGAAAATTCAAATTTTGAACAAGCTTTGAAAGACCTTTAATGGTGGTTAAGACAAAATCCAAAGCTTAATTGCAATGGTTAAAGGCTCCTAAATGTGACTTATTCTCACTCATTACTATATATACAAGCCTTGCAAGCCTCATTCACAACCTAGAGTGTGCACAAACGGCCAGAGCAAAATCCAAAAAGTGTCCAAAAAAAAGTGTGAGATCAAAAGGAGTGTTGCAAGTATTTTCAGGCCAAAAGGAGAACGTGACTCTCTTCTTTGCCATACTCTGAAGCTAAAGCAACCCTTGCCACGTCCTAAGGTCCATCATACCGCGCTATAAGTTTTCCCAGGTCCCCTCAAAATCCCATATTATTTTTTCTTACGTACTTGTGTGCAGGCTTCAAAGAAGGCTTATCATGCGCCTCACAAATCCAAAGCGCCAGGTGGCTACAGGCATGCATCCAAAGGCCAGGAAGTGATCCTCACCATGCATTCAGTCAACCAACAAACACTTGATCCAAGGAGTCAACGTGGCTGGATGAGTAATGGGCCTCAGATTCCAATTTTCACCTCCATATTGGGCCCAGACCCCCTCCCTTGGTTTATTCTTTTTCTTTTCCTTTTTATATTTTCTAATTTAGTTATTAACTTTTTTTTAATTATTATTATTATCACCAAAATTAATTATTTAACCCTTTCACAATAACAAATAAAAAAAAAGAACTAATATTATTATTATTATTAATTTCATTTTACTTTTGTAAATAAATACTAATAAATTGAATTAGTTTTAATTAGGCAACTTTAACCTTTTTTTCTTAATAACTAAAATAAATTTAGAATTAGGTTTTTATCAACTTTTAATTTTATTTCCTTTTATTTTATTTCATTAAAAACATAAAAATACAAAAACATTTTTCTTTTAATAAATTAATTAATTAGTTATTAATTTTAATTTCATTTAATCACAAAAAAGAACAAAAAAATTTATTTCTTTTCTTAAAAGGGTCAAAACCCTTAGGACGTTCCCGATTAAATTTCTTCTCGCGCGCATCTATTTATTTTGATTATTTATGTAACTGTCTCCAAATATGTAATAGTTAAATAGGAATTTTACCGCTTTATTTAATTTCTCGCATTTATTTACCAAAACGGGTTTTTGTTTTTGGCGATGTATAGACCCGCGCCTTGTAATAGTGTAGAATTTACATTTCTGCAATTTACTTTCCGCACTCCTAACTGTTAAAAAATGCCTGCAAGAATGTATGTAAATAAAACTAATTCGTAGCTCACAAATAACATACAAGATAACCTTAACTGAAAAACAACACACAAAGCACATGTCACTTCTTAGGGTACGCCTCACTGGTTGCCTCGAACGTGGTCATCAAGTATAGGGTGTCTTAGAGGTCGCCCTTTGTCTAAAGATCCAGTTGCCTCGAAACGGTTGCCTCGGATAAAAGGATCTAGGACATTAGGGTTACTCCTAAGGCATCTTACCATTGCTTCGGTGACCACATTGTCCCTTAATCGAATTGACCCGAATACCTCCAACGATGGTGCTACCTACCTCTCAATGGTGGGATAGCACTATCTAAAGGACTCTTACACAGCTTAATTCCTTAGAGTAGGTAGATTCTCATGGGTACTTGCTCTTTCTCAAAACAAACAAAAATACTTTTCACACCTTACACTTTCAAAAAGTTTTCAAACAAATTTTTCATACACTCTTGAGGACAGATACAAGAGTCACTTAGAAATTTTTTCAAACGAAACTTTTTTCAAAACCCACACACATTTGAAAAGCAAACAAATTTTGAAAACATAAGAGCAAGTACCTAAGAGCCCGTGGATAACCACGGATAGAAAGGGTGCTAACACCTTCCCTTTCTATAAATCTACCTCCCGAACCGAGAGACATCTCGAATAAGGAATTTTGCTGTGCTTTTGTCCTTTCCATATTGGAGAACATAAAAGACGGTGGAGACTCTTACTTACCGCGACATTTCGCGAAACCAGCTAAAAAACAGTCAGTTCTATTTCCACCGATCACAAATACCCTATATGCTCTACTGTTGGTAGAGTATCCTAGGAATATTCCTTCATCACTTTTAGGATCCATCTTTCTCCTTTGTTCACGATCTGTCAGAATATAGCATTTGCTCCCAAAGACATGGAAGTACTTCACTGTAGGCTTTCTTCCTTTCCATAGTTCATAAATGGTGGATGATGTTCCCTTTCTCAAGGTGACCCTGTTATGGACATAACAGGCTGTATTCATAGCTTCAGCCCAAAAATGAATAGGAAGCCTTTTGGCATGTATCATTGCTCTGGCAGATTCCTGTATAGTCATGTTTTTCCTTTCCACAACACCATTTTGTTGAGGAGTTATGGGTGAAGAGAACTCATGATTGATTCCTTTTGAGGAACATAACTCATCAAACTTACTGTTTTCAAATTCTTTACCATGATCACTTATGATTCTGACAATGCATCCTTCTTTTTCTCTTTGAATTCTTTTGCACAGTTCCTTAAATACATCAAATACATCAGACTTTTCCCTAATGAAGTTTATCCAGGTGAATCTGGAAAAATCATCCACAACAACATAGGCATATCTCTTTCCACCAAGACTTTCCACCTGCATTGGACCCATCAGATCCATATGTAGAAGTTCTAGCACCTTAGAGGTGGTCAGATGTCTTGTCTTTGGATGTGACATTCTAGTTTGCTTTCCAACCTGACATTCACCACAGACTCTCCCTTCATCAATCTGAAGCCTTGGAATCCCTCTGACTGCCTCCATGGATATGATCTTTTTCATCCCTCTTAGATATAAATGACCAAGTTTTTGGTGCCACAGTTTCACTTCCTTTTCTTCTTTGGCTATAGAGCATACATAAGAGTAGTTAGTGTTCTCAGACTCCCATAAGTAACAGTTGTCTTTTGATCTGACTCCTCTCATTACAACTTCTTGTTTTTCATTAGTTACAAGACATTCAGACTTGGTGAAGTTGACCTTGAATCCTAGATCACATAATTGACTGATACATATGAGATTAGCAGTCAAACCATTTACCAGCAACATTTCATTAGGTTTGGAACTCCAGGGCAGTCAAAGTTTCCAACTCCTTTGATTTCTCCTCTAGCACCATCTCCAAAAGTGACATAACTAGTAGTATGAGGTTTAACATCATTCAACAGATTCTTGATTCCAGTCATGTGTTTAGAGCATCCACTGTCAAAGTACCAGTCTTCCTTGGCAGAAACTCTAAGGGAGGTGTGAGCTATCAGGGCTGCATACTTTTTCTTCCACTGTTGAGTATATGGTGCCTTGTTAGTCTTAGGTTTGACATATGGGGTCTGATTAGGATATCCATATAATCTGAAGCAAAATGGCTTTATGTGACCAAAACTTCCACAATGATGACTGTTGTATCCCAAAATTTTCCCTCCCATATTCTTCAAGTTTGACAAGCATCATCTCAATTTGCTCAAGTCTACTCAAGGGTTACACAGTTCAAACACCGTCCTAAGCCAGTCAAATTAGGGTTTTGGTTCTTGCAAGGAAGTTGAGGTTTTCAAGGGCTCAATCAAGTCCCATGTGCTCATACACATTGCCAAGCATCTACATGTCAAGTTTCAAGGCTCACAAGGTCAAGTTGCACAGTCAAAAGCCCTAGTTGATCCACAATCAACTGTAGGGGTAAAATGGTCATTTGGCAGTCAAAAGTCAAAATTTTTGGTCAACGTCTTATTTTGAGCTCACAATCATCATTTGATCAAGTCTTGATCATGATTCCACAAGCATGGCTCAAAAATCATCAAGGTGTCAAAAGTTTCTATTTTTGGACAGCTGAAAAGTCAACTGTAACTTGACCAAGGCATAACTTTTTCATGGTTCATCAGAAAAATCCCATCCAATGCTCATTTTTAAGGGGAGGACATTTCCTACAACTCATCTTAACATTCCAAGTCCAAGAAATGCTCTCACAAAAAGTTATCAATTTCAACATTATAGGTCATTTTCAAAAGTCAACAAAAAGGCATTTTAAGTCAAAGACCATAACTTGAGATTGGTAAATTCAAATGACATGGGACCAAAGGCATTGTTTAGAGGACTTCAAGACCTTTCCAAAATATCCAAGAACATGTTCATATGATCAAAATTGAGCAAGATATGCATTGGAGAAGTTGGGAAATTTTTGTGAAATGGCAAAAGTCAACTATCCTTGAAACTTCAATTTTTGACAAAAGGGCCCATTTTCTTCCACTTGATTCAGCCTTGTCATGCCATACACGTGTCCCATGATTCATTTCAAGATTAAACATTAATTTTTCTATTTTTATTTAATTTTATTTGATTTAATTCATTTTAAATCCATAAAATTCAAATAAAATCTAAAAAAATTAAATGGATAGCATCTTTTGATTTGAATGGCTTTTATGTGTCATGGGCAACCTACCAAAATCGTGTCAAGCTCAATTATGCATAAAAATTTAAATTTGAACAAACTTGGAAAGTTCCTTTAATGGTGGTTATGAAGAATCTCAAAACATCATTGCAATGGATCATTGGCTCATAATGTGACTTATTCTCATTCATACCTACATATGCAAGTGTGACAAGCCTCATTCACGACCTAAGCATCCCTGAAACGGCCAAACCAAAATCCAAAAATTCCAAAGAATTTTGAAAACTGAAATCCACCTTTCAGCACGATTCAAAGTGTTTCCAAGAATCAAACATATTCCTAACACTCCCAGGAACATTTTGCAATCACAAACAAGCTCCAACACTCAAAGAATCGCCCACCACAGCCCCACGGTTTGTCAAACTTGTCCATAATCGAAACTCAAAATATATGCATCATTCATATGATCTTTTGTTATTTTTGTGTTGCTTGAATCCACAGGAACCTTTTGGCATAAGTCAATTGCATTAAAACACCCAGAATCAGAAACCACCATTAACGAAACCTAGGTTTTCAAAACTCCCAATTTGGGGGTTTACAGCATAGGTAAAATTAGCCTTCATGACGCCCATGGTTGAACTCAGAATGACAAGACGAACTCATTGCAACCCTCGCGCCCTTTTTATATAACACGTACTGCTAATCGCTATTTTTTACATTTGCAGTTTGTGGGGGTTTAAAACCCCCGCTATCTAACTCTTATTTTACAGGAAACGCGAAGAAGATGATGGCGTGTTGATACGTGATTGGCTTGTTCAAAAATGTGCGCTACTTTTTCTTTTTGTTCAGCATATAATGCATTTATTTTATATTATATTTGTTTCTTGTTATTCTAACAAACGTGCTCAAATGGTGTAGTGGCTGGCAACGTGCTTGGTAATCATTGGGACCTGGGTTCGATTCCCAGGTCCCCCCAAAATTCTATGTTATTTTTCATATTGTGTTCCTATGCAGCTTCACAACAATATTCCACCATGGACTCCAGCGCTCAGCTTGCCAAGTGTCTCAAAAGACAGATCCAAAGGCCAGGGATGGCTCCACACCATGTTCCAAGTCAATGAGCATGCACATGATTCCAGAAGTCAACGTGGCTTTGTGCTTAATGGGCTTCAGCTTGCTTACAAAAACCCCCATTGCTGGCCCAGAACCCCCCTTTGGGTTTGCATTTTTATTTTCTTTCTTATTAATTGCTTTGTTTAATTCTATTGTTTTTTTTAATTAATTACTCATTAACAAATTACTTAACCTTTTCACAATAAAAAACCAAAAAAAAACTAATATTATTATTATTTATTAATTTCATGTTATTTTTGTAAACAAAATACTAACAAATTAATTAGTTTAATTTTAACCTTTTTTACAATAAATAAAATTAATTTAGAATTAGGTCTTCCTTTTGACAACTTTTAATTCCTTTTATTTTATTTTCATTAAAAACATAAAAATACAAAAAAAAAAATTTCTTTTAATTAATTAATTAATTAGTTATTAGCTTTAATTTCATTAGTTACAAAAAAAAGGACAAAAATTCAATTCTTTCTTAAAAAAAGGGTCAACACCCTTAGGACGTCCCAATTTAATTCTTTCGCGCGCGGTTTATTTTAATTCAATATTTTATATTTTTGTATCTGTACAAAGTATGTAATAGTTAATTAGGAATTTTACCGCCTTATTTAAATTCTCGCACTTTATTTTCAAAACGGGTTTTTGTTTTTGGCGATGTATAGACCCGCGCCTTGTAATAGTTAGATTTACATTTCTGCAACTTATTTCCTGCAAATCATTTAACTGTTAATATGCCTGCAAGAATGTATGGAAAATAAAACCAATCCGTAGCTCACAAATAACATGTACAAGATAAACATAAATTGAATTCGACACACATGCACATACCACCCCTAGGGTACGCCTCACTGGTTGCCTCGACGTGGTCATCAAGTATAGGGTGTCTTAGAGGTCGCCCTTCTGTCTAAAGATCCCGTCGCCTCGAAACGGTTGCCTCGGATAAAAAAGGATCTAGGACATTAGGGTTACTTCTAAGACGTCCTACCATTGCTTCGGTGACCATACATGTCCCGATAATCGAATTGACCCGAACACCTCCAACGATGGTGCTACCTACCTCTCAATGGTGGGATAGCACTATCTAAAGGACTCTTACATAGCCTAATTCCTTAGAGTAGGTAGATTTCTCCTAAGTACTTGCTCTTTTCAAACAAACAAAACAACTTTTCACACTCACACTTTCTAAAAGTTTTCAAACAAATTTTTCATACACTCTTGAGGACAGATACAAGAGTTACTTAAAAATTTTCCAAACGAAACTTTTTCAAAACCCATACACACTTGAAAAGCAAACAATTTTTGAAAACATAAGAGCAAGTACCTAAGAGCCCATGGATAACCACGGATAGAAAGGGTGCTAACACCTTCCCTTTCTATAAATCTACCTCCCGAACCGAGAAACATTCTCAAAGAAGGAATTTTGCTGTGCTTTTGTCCTTTCCATGTTGGAGAACATAAAAGACGGTGGCAACTCTTGCTTACCGCGACATTTCGCGAACCAGCTTACAAAAACAGTCAGTTCTATTTCCACCGATCACAGAACTGGCGACTCTGCTGGGGATAGTAAATAAGTGGGGTGTACCTTAGGAATAGTTCATCATCATGTTTTCAATTGCTTGATCTGTTTGCTTTAATATTGTGGGCCTGTCTTGGAGTTTCATAGATCTTAACCCGGATCTGGGGATACCTTTTAGAAAGTAGCAACAAACTGTGAGGGAACTGTGCGGGGTATACCGACACGGTTGAAGCAGTTTGCTACGTTGATGTGGCACTTGGGTGAGTACCGGTAACCCTTGAGTCAAGTCAAGGAGAGTACGGGGCCGCCGCGTGGTGTCGTGAAGCATCAACTGACCTTAGGAACCTTACTTGACCATCCTGGCCTCTTTAGGGGTAGTGAGATGACTGACTTTGGTGCAGTCCAAAGTTGGTTGATACTCGATACTACACTCATTGAGGGTTGTTTTCTTGGAATATTTTGATCGCCAGTTCAATGGCTAAATCAAAACAATGAACACAGAAAACAACCCAATGATATTGAGCTCCTTAGAACCCGGTTACTTTTGATAGGACAGGTTTTGAGCCCACCAACTTCAAGAGGGTAGTACCCCAAACTTCATGTTGGCCTAAACTCTAAGGGTTATGGTGTGACTTGTGTGCCTTATCATGTTTGCTTTTTGTGAATACTTATGGTGTGTCCTTATCATAACATCATAGCATCATACAGCATCATATGCATTTACTAACCACTTCAAGGGTTCGAATCTTCATCTTTGTTCTTGTTTTGTAGGACATGGAAACTATCCGCAGAAAGACAATTCAGATCAACCTTGTAAGGGTCCCTCCTCAGCTTAAGGAGCTTACATCCAGGATTCCCGAGAACTCCTCCTTCAGTGAAAGGCATGGTAGACTCATCAACTTGGTCAATACCAATATTGAAGAGGATATGTTGAAAGTGCTGTTCCAGTTCTTTGACCCTTTGCACCACTGTTTTACTTTCCTGGATTATCAATTGGTTCCTACCTTGGAAGAGTTCTCCCAGCTTCTGAAGATTCCTATCCTTAGTCAACTACCCTACAACGGTACGGAAAGGGAACCAAAACTTGAAGAGGTTGCTAAAGCATTATGCCTACAACCATCTGACATCAAGGGACATTGGGAAGTTAGAAGTGGCATCAAAGGATTCTTGGCAAAGTTCCTGTTTGAGAAGGCCCTAGAATGTTGGAATTCCCTTGACCTACAAGCTTTTGAAGAAGTTGTGGCACTCCTTGTCTATGGGTTGGTGTTGTTCCCGAATCCGGATCAGCTTATAGATATCAATGCTGTCAAGATCTTCATGTCCAGGAATCCTATACCTACGTTGCTTGGGGACATCCTCCACTCATGTTACACTCGAACCATGAGAAAAAGAGGTGTTCTCATGTGCTGCACTCCTCTCCTGGCAAGGTGGTTTATTTTGCACCTTCCACAATCAGTTTTGAAGAACGAGCGGGGTTTGAGATGGTCACAACGATTGATGACTCTTACACATGCTGATATACATTGGTGTTCTCGGTCCAGAGAGAATGTCACTATCATTGATCGTTGCGGAGAGTTTCCTAATATTCCTTTACTTGGAATTAGAGGGGGCATTACTTACAACCCGTGTCTGGCTTTGAGACAATTTGGATATGCTCGGAGGGATGGCCCTCATGACATGTTGATTCCTGACATAGTTTTTGACTTCGACAACGATGCACAAGGACTTCGCCAGAGATTCATCAGAGCTTGGAGGATGCCTAACAGGGTAGATAGTAAGACACTGGGGCACAAGAACTCCATCCCCCTGGAACCTTATCTCAAGTGGGTACGAGCCCGCTCCCAGAAGCTGGTAATGCCATATCCTCATGTTCTCCCCGTGATAAAAGAGCCAGTTGTGGAAGGAGAAGTGCCCTACACCATTCAACATCCTGACATGCCGACGTCTTGGGAGGAAATGCAAAAGATCTGGATCCAACTCAAGGAAGAACGGAATTCTCTTGAAACCAGTCTACATGCCAGTGAGAAGAAGGTCTTGGAGCTCACCCGTCTACTCCATGAGGAAAAGACCCTCAACACCTACATTGCTCCAAAGAGGATGCGCAGTGTCTTTTGGGATTAATTATTTTGTAATGTTTTGCCCATGAGGCCCTGATGTACTGAACAGATTATTTCCTAATACAATGTGTGTTCCTTTTTTTGTCTACGACGAATTTGAACTTTCGAACCCTTTAATGCATTGCATAAATAGCATATCATGCATCATGTGCATAACATGTACCCTTTTTCTACAGGTTGCTTAATCTTCTTCGCTGTTTATTTCAGCACTCAGTCATCATGAATCCTGAACCTACTACCGAGCAAGCTATCAAGGCCCTCCAGGCCCAGAACACCCAGTTTCAAGAGCTGGTCATAAGCTTAGCCCAAGGACAACAAGAGTTGAAGGCTTTGCTCCTGAAGAAGAAGAAGAAGAGGACTGTGTTGTTCAACACTGGACGCAGACTCGGGAATACACTGCAGAATGAAGTTGAGCTGACTACTCCATCTGTTGGGGAAGGCAGCCCACAAGGGAGAGAGGTTCCTAGTCCCGTGGTCTCCGACAGCGAGACAAATTTCAATGACGAACAATACCCTTCTGCTGAGGACAGGTACAAACAGCTGGAGGACCGGTTAAATGCTATGGAGATTCAACGTGTGCCTGGGTTGGATTTTGGAGACTTGGGGTTATCTTCTGGGGTGGTGATCCCACACAAGTTCAAGGCACCTGCCTTTGTGAAGTACGACGGGGCTTCCAGTCCTAAGCTGCACCTCCGTTCTTATGTAAGGAAGATCCAACCTTACACTGCAGACAAGAACTTATGGATCCATTTCTTCCAGGAGAGTCTTTCAGGGACTCAACTCGAATGGTTCTATCAGCTGGATGGAACCAACATTCGTAACTGGGAGGACTTGGCTACTGCTTTTTATAAGCAGTATCAGTATAATTCCGACCTTGCTCCCACGCGTACCCAACTCCAGGGTATGTCACTTGGGACGGGTGAAGGTTTTAAGGAGTACGCGCAGAAGTGGAGAGACCTGGCTGGCAGGGTGCAACCACCGTTGACTGACCGTGAACTCGTGGACATGTTCTTGGGGACCCTGTCTGGTCCATTCTTCAATCACCTGATTGGTAATTCCTCTGCTGGGTTTACAGACCTGATCCTGACTGGTGAGAGGATCGAAGCTGGTATCAAATCGGGGAAGATACAGAAAGGTGCCTCCTCGAGTACTGAAAAGAAGCCCTTTAAGAAGGAGGCTAGTGCTGCGTATGGTCCCAGAAGACAAAATAAACCGGAACGCCGCCAAGCTGTCAACGCGGTGGTTATTTCTAAGCCTGCTGCTGCTCCTCAGCAGTACAATCAGCCAAGGGGTGAGAGGCCCAAAAGACAGTACACTCGGCTCAGCATGACCCTGTCTCAAATATTGCCGCAACTGTTGTCAACCAATCTGGTAACTGTTAAAGAAGCTTCGAAGGTAGTGAACACAACCTCTCCAAAGTACAACCCCAACGCCCGCTGCACTTATCACTCTGATAGCCCGGGGCATTCTACTGATGATTGTTGGGCTCTGAGGAATAAGTTTCAGGACCTTATTGATGCTAAGGAAATACAGTTCGAGGCGCCCAAAAGGCCCAATGTTGTGACTGCTCCCATGCCCCAGCATGGAGTGAATGTTGTTGAAGAAGACCCGTATGTGGCCTCTGTGGATGAGATTGTTACTCCGTTGTTGACTGTCAAAAGGAACCTGTTGCTAGCCGGTTTATTTCCGGGATGTAGTAAAGGTTGCCTTCTGTGTGCTGTTTCACCTGCTGGTTGTCCTTTGCTGAAGTCAGGCGTCCAAAACCTGATGGATAGCAAAGAAATCTTGTTCAAGAAGATTGTTGTTCCTGTTGTCCGTACCGAAGAAGTTTCTATTGTCACTATTTTCAACAACCCTCCTAAGGCTCCCTCAAAGAAGCCTGTCAAAATTATGCCTGTTCACAAGATTGCTCCCATCATCATCACTGTTCCGGGGCCATCCCCTATAAGTCTGACAAAGCTGTCCCGTGGCACTATGGGGCAGATGTTTATGTTCTGGGAGTAAAGCAAGAGTTTGATACTGCTACTGGTGTCAGCAACATCCTTGGGCCTGCCAAGGTCACTCGTAGTGGTAGGCTCTTCTCGCCTGATATTGCGCCACTAGCTATTCAGAGACTTCTCGTCATCACACCTGCCAGTATGCCTGCTTCCCTTCCTGACCAAGTTCCTGTTTCTACCCCTGCTGCCGAGTCATCTGACGCTCGGGGAAAAGGGATTGCTACTGATGTACCTGCCCAGACGGAGGCACCAAAGACAACCACTGTTGAGGCTTCCAAGCAAGAGATGGAAGAGATCCTCAAGATTATCAAAAAGAGTGATTTCAACGTCGTTGAGCAGCTGGGGAACACCCCCTCTAAGATTTCTATGCTATCACTGCTGTTGTGTTCAGAGGCCCATGCCAAGGCCCTGATTTCCTTCCTGAAGACGGCCCATGTGCCACAAGAAACGTCTGCTGATCAATTTACCGATTGTGTGGCCAACTTGACTGCTGATAATGGGTTGGATTTCTCTGACGCCGATCTAACTGCCAAGGGAAAGAACCATAACGACGCCCTGCATGTCTCCATTGAATGCAGGGGAACTACTCTTGCCCATGTGCTGGTTGACACTGGTTCCTCGTTGAACGTATTACCCAAGAAAGCTCTAGACAGGCTGGATTGTGAGGGTTTAGAGCTCAAACCAAGTAACATTATTGTCCGGGCCTTTGACAGGTCCAAAAGGATGGTACATGGGGAAGTTGACATTCCAATCAGGGTTGGTTCTCAAGTTTTTGATTCTACTTTCTATGTGATAGACATCCGACCATCCTATTCTTGTTTGTTGGGTCATCCATGGATCCACAAGGCTGGAGTTGTGACCTCCACATTACATCAGAAGATTAAGTACCCGGTCAGAGGGAAGATCGTAACAGTGCAAGGGGAAGAGGAATATATGGTCAGCCACCTCAACTCGTTCAGGTACATAGAAATGGATGGGGAGTTCATTGAGACCCCCTTTCAACATTTTGAAGAGGTGCCTCAGACATTGGCAGCAGCAGAGACAATGACTGAAGAAGGCTCTCCTTTGAAGATGGCCTCCTTGAAGGATGCCCGGGCTGTGGTAGAGAAGGGTGAGTGTGCAAACTGGGGCCGACTTCCTGATTTCACTCCAAAGACTGACAAGTTTGGCTTGGGTTTCACTACAGAAGCTCAGAAGGCTATGCGTAAGGCAAGGATTGGAAGACCTCCTGTATTCATCACCAACCCGGGAGTAAATGCTATTGAAGACGAAGTGGAGGAATCCGAATTTGACAGCTGGATCTACCCAACGACCGATGGTGGACCAAGCAACTGGACTGCGAAAGACTTCATACCTATTACTTTTGTCACTCAGTAATAAACTCCTTTGTTTTGAATTTGTAACAAACAATAAATTGAAACTTTATAGCCCGGTGTCTTACCCGGGGCACCGTGGCCTCATTTGTGAGGGCTCTTGTGTGTCACTATCATATATCATTAATAAAAGCATTGGACGTTTTTTACATTTCAAATCTTGCGCTCTTTTTCTTTCTTTATTATATATTGCAAAACAGCTATATTTACACACACTCACTTATACAGGTTCCAATCCACTCTGGATCTCACTGGTAACGACTCTGCTACTGCCAGTTATGACTTTGAAAATCCGATCAACTTAGCCGAAGACGAAGGTGAAGATGATTGCGAAGTGCCTGGTGAACTTGCAAGACTGTTACTCCAGGAAGAGAGGGCCATTCAGCCACATGAAGAGCCAGTGGAAACGGTAAACCTGGGTACTGAGACAGACATAAAGGAAGTCAAGATTGGCGCCAATCTGGAGGCCAGTGTGAAACAACGGTTGATTCATATGCTGCATGACTATATGGAAATCTTTTCCTGGTCTTACGAAGACATGCCTGGGTTGGATACCGACATTGTGGTTCATCACTTGCCTACCAAGGAAGACTGCCCTTCGGTTAAACAGAAGGTCCGCCGTATGCATCCAGAGATGTCCGAGAAAATCAAGGCTGAGGTTATGAAACAATTTGATGCCGGGTTTCTAGCAGTGACTTCTTACCCTCAGTGGGTTGCCAACGTGGTTCCAGTGCCGAAGAAAGATGGTAAGGTCCGAATGTATGTTGATTACAGGGATTTGAACAGGGCGATCCCTAAGGATGATTTCCCTCTGCCTCATATCGATGTTCTGGTTGACAACACTGCTCAGCATAAGGTATTCTCCTTCATGGACGGGTTCTCCGATTATAATCAGATCAAGATGGCTCCTGAAGACATGGAGAAGACCACTTTTGTTACTCAGTGGGGCACCTTTTGCTACAAGGTCATGCCTTTTGGGTTGAAAAATGTTGGGGCAACTTACCAACGTGCCGTGGTTTCTTTATTTCATGACATGATCCATCACGAGATCAAAGTCTCCGTCGACGATATGATTTCAAGGTCCCAAACTGAGGAGGAACACCTTGACCATCTACAGAAACTATTTGACCGTCTGAAGTTGTACAAGCTGAGGTTGAACCCGAACAAGTGCACCTTTGGGGTAAGATCTGGAAAACTACTAGGCTTCGTCGTAAGCGACAAAGGTATTTAAGTGGACCCTGCCAAAGTGAAAGCCATACAAGAGATGCCAACTCCCAAGACAGAGAAAGAAGTCATGGGCTTTCTAGGACGGTTGAACTACATTGCCCGATTCATCTCACATCTAACTGCTACCTGTGAACCAATCTTCAAGCTGCTGAAGAAAGATCAAGTAGTACGTTGGAATGATGAATGTCAGGCCGCTTTCGAAAGAATCAAAGAGTATCTCCAAGAACCACTCATTCTTATGCCACCGGTTGAAGGGAGACCTCTAATATTATACCTGACAGTACTTGACAACTCAATGGGGTGTGTGCTGGGGCAGCATGACGAGTCTGGCCGAAAAGAGCACGCCATTTATTACCTTAGCAAAAAGTTTATCGACTGTGAGACCCGATACTCACTGCTCGAGAAAACTTGTTGCGCTTTGGTATGAGCTGCTCGCCGGCTGAGACAATATATGTTGACTCACACTGCTCTGTTGATTTCAAAAATGGATCCAATCAAGTACATATTCGAAAAGCCTGCCTTGTCCGGAAGAATAGCAAGATGGCAGATGATCTTGACAGAATACAACATCAAGTACACAACTCAGAAAGCAATCAAGGGAAGTGTATTGGCAGACCATTTGGCACACCAAGCAGTGGACGACTACCAATCTATGAACTTTGAATTTCCAGACGAGGATATCATGGTAGTGACTGATTGTGAAGTACCTGGACCAGATGAAGGACCTGAGGAGGGATCCCGATGGTCTATGCACTTTGACGGAGCCTCAAACGCTTTGGGTAACGGTATTGGCGCTGTGATCATATCCCCTAAAGGCACTCATACTCCACTTACTGCCCGACTATGTTTCAACTGCACCAACAACATGGCAGAGTATGAAGCATGTATCATGGGTCTTCAAGCTGCAATTGACTTAAGGATCAAGTTTCTGAGTGTCTTCGGAGATTCCGCTCTCGTGATCAATCAGATCAAAGGCGAGTGGGATACGAAACACCCAAATCTTATTCCTTACAAAGAGTATGTGTTGACATTGACCCCCCATTTTGAAGAGATAACCTTTGAATGTTTCCCAAGAGAGGAGAATCAGTTGGCGGACGCGCTGGCTACGACGTCTTCTATGTTCAAAGTCAAATGGGACAACGAGGCTCCCCGGATCATTATCTGGAAGTTAGACGAACTTGCACATTGCTGCGATCTTGAAACTGAAGAGGTAACAGAAAAACCTTGGTATCATGAAGTAAAGAGGTACTTGGAAGCTCAAGAATACCCCGAGGGTGCATCCGTTAATGACAAGAAGTTTTTGAGAAGGTTCGCAGCAAAGTTCTTCCTCTGCAATGGCATTCTATACAAACGAAACCATGATTCGACCTTACTGCGTTGTGTGGATAAGACTGAAGCAGAAAAGATCATGGCAGAGCTACATGAAGGTACCTTCGGAATGCACTCCAGTGGACACACCATGGCAAAGAAAATCCTTCGGGCAGGATATTTCTGGTCCACAATGGAAGCTGACTGTTACCAACATTCTCGAACATGTCACAAATGCCAGATCTACGCTGATAAGGTGCACGTTCCTCCAGTACCTCTGAACGTCTTGACAACACCTTGGCCTTTTGCAATGTGGGGCATTGATATGATCGGAGAGATCAGACCTACGGCATCCAACGGGCATCGCTTCATCCTGGTAGCGATTAATTACTTCACGAAGTGGGTTGAAGCAGCTTCCTACGCTACGGTAACCAAGAACGTCGTGGCACGGTTCATTCGGCACAACCTAATCTGTCGATATGGGGTACCTGAGAGGATCATCACGGATAATGGTACCAATCTCAACAACAAGATGATCACTGAGCTCTGCGAGCAATTCAAGATACAGCACCACAATTCTTCTCCTTACCGGCCTAAGATGAATGGGGCTGTCGAAGCGGCAAATAAGAATATTAAGAAGATTGTGCAGAAGATGACAGTGACCTACAAAGATTGGCACGAGATGTTACCGTTTGCTCTTCATGGGTACCGTACTTCAGCAAGGACATCAACAGGGGCAACACCATTTTCCTTGGTCTATGGCATGGAGGCAGTCTTGCCTATTGAAGTTCAGATACTCTCTCTCCGGATAATGAAGGATGCAGGTTTGAACGAAGATGACTGGATCCAGACTCGACTTGATCAGTTAAACCTAATTGACGAAAAGAGACTCACTGCTATTTGTCATGGTCAGACATACCAAAAACGGATGATCAGGGCTTTTAACAAGAAAGTCAGACGACAAGAGTATCAAGTTGGGGACCTGGTAATCAAGCGCATCATTCTTCCTCAAAGTGATCCCAGGGGAAAATGGACCCCTACGTACGAAGGGCCATTTGTGGTTAAGAATATCTTCTCAGGAGGAGCCATGATTCTAACCACCATGGATGGTGACGACCTTCCTCACCCTGCCAATGCAGACATAGTAAAAAGATACTACGCATGAATAAAAGACCCGCTAGGCTGACACACCTAGGCAAAAATAAGGGCTTCCCGGCGAACCAAAAGGGTTCGGGCAAAAATAAGGGATGAAATGAAAAAATCTGTACACCCGACAAGTCGAAAACCTGAAAAGGCGGCTTGGGCAAAAATGGGTATCCCGGTGGACTGAAAACCCGAAAGGGCGGTCTAGGCAAAAGTTAGGGATAAAGCGTAACACTATGTCTCATTGGATCACCTTGCATCCAGAATTCGGTATCAACTATCAGGTTCAGACAGCATCAATCAATCGGCTTCATCTTCAACTAAGCAGCAAAGTGATGAGACGCTTGAAGACATAAAGGCGATAGCAGAGTTGGAACCCAGTGGGATTATTCTTTTCACATAGCTGTTTTGTTTTCCTTTTCACAAAATTGTATAAACTCTATGTTGTTCAGCGGCGTCCTCTTACTAGGACGTCAGCCTCTTGTACATAAACGCCTATTTACAGGCAAATTCAAAAATCAATACAAATTCACTTTTCCAGACAAATTGCCAATTGTTTTTCCTTTTTCTGTTTTGTCTTGCGAAGAACGTCCAATGTTCATTTTGATATATGCATTTGACACTAATTGCTAACTCATAAATATTTGCATACGAAACAAAGGACTAATTACAAGTGACATCAGAAACAGGGGCAATAATGAGTTGTCTAAAGCAATCTAGTTGCTCTGTCCACCAAGGTACCAAGGTAGGTTTGGCTGAAGAACGTAACCAGGATACCTTCACTCCCCGAAGAGTAAGTCAAGATTCAACAATACTCTCCCCCGAGAAGAATTGGTCTCTCATCAGCCTTGAAAAGGCACAATATCTCCAGCAAGTCAGCAACACTCTCCCCCAAGCAGAGTTAGTCTACTGTCAGCCTTAAGGAAGTTGGGTACCCCCAGCAATTCTCAATATTCCCCAGCGGAGTATACAGGTGTTCCTAAACAAGCATCCCCGGCAGTCTTAACATAAGATTGTTCCCCGGCGGAATACCAGACACCCCGGTGGAGCCACTTCCCCGGTACAGTCCAAAAGTTTCCCCAGGAGAGTTGAATCAATCTCCCCAGTAGATCCTGGAAGCTTATCCCCAGTAGATTCTGGAAGCTTATCCCCTGCAGAGTACAAACGTCTCTCCCCGACTTCATTCAAAGGTTATTTACCACCAGAGCTTATAACTGGGTTATCCTCAGCTAATTACCACGGAAAGATCGTCCTCGGCGAAGTTTTTCCTACCCCCAGCGGAGTTCATCAAATTCCTCAACAAAACTTATCAACGGTATCCCCAGCGGAGTCATCATCAAACCTCGGCAAAGTATCTCTTCCCACAGAGTAATTCCCCGCAGAGTAATCTCTCCACCAAGTTTATTCCCCAACGGAGTCATCTTCTCCTACCGGTTTATTCTTGCAATCTTCATCCCCAGCGGAAACGAAGAACTCTCTTCGACATCAGCCCAGGTCAATCCAAAGATACGCATCACATCACACAATCTCATTTATTTTTGAGAACATCATGACATCATGCATTTCATACATCATGACATTGCATACAACTGATGTTTTGCCTTTTCAGCAAAAAGGTCAATCCAAAGATAATTACTATCAACCGTCGCAATTCCAGATTCGATACCTGTATCCAGCCAGGGCATATCTGTAGACGAAGAATTCAAGATTCAACACCTGTATCCAGCCAGGGCATATCTGTGAGGAACTGATTGTAGATTCGATACCAGTATCCAGCCAGGGCATGTCTGCATGAAGAGTTTAGAGATTCGATTCCTGTATCCATCCAGGGCATATCTGTAGACGAAGAATTCCAGATTCGACACCTGTATCCAGCCAGGGCATATCTGTGAGTAACTGATTGTAGATTCGATTCCTGTATCCAGCCAGGGCATATCTGTGAGTAGATTCGATTCCTGTATCCAGCCAGGGCATATCTGCATGAAGAGTTTAGAGATTCGATTCCTGTATCCAGCCAGGGCATATCTGTAGACGACTAATTCCAGATTCGATTCCTGTATCTAGCCAGGGCACATCTGAAGAGTTTGAAGATTCGATACATGTATCCAGCTAGGGCATATCTGTAGATGACTAATTCCAGATTCGATTCCTGTATCTAGCCAGGGCACATCTGAAGAGTTTGAAGATTCGATACCTGTATCCAGCCAGGGCATATCTGTAGACAACTAATTCCGGATTCGATTCCTGTATCCAGCCAGGGCATATCTGTGAGTATATTCGATTCCTGTATCCAGCCAGGGCATATCTGTACGAAGAGTTTAGAGATTCGATTCCTGTATCCAGCCAGGGCATATCTGTAGATGACTAATTCCAGATTCGATTCCTGTATCTAGCCAGGGCACATCTGAAGAGTTTGAAGATTCGATACCTGTATCCAGCCAGGGCATGTCTGTAGATGACTAATTCCAGATTCGATTCCTATATCTAGCCAAGGCACATCTGAAGAGTTTGAAGATTCGATACCTGTATCCGGCCAGGGCATATCTGTAGACAACTAATTCCGGATTCGATTCCTGTATCCAGCCAGGGCATATCTGTGAGTAGATTCGATTCCTGTATCCAGCCAGGGCATATCTGTACGAAGAGTTTAGAGATTCGATTCCTGTATCCATCCAGGGCATATCTGTAGACGACTAATTCCAGATTCGATTCCTGTATCTAGCCAGGGCATATCTGAGGAGTTTGAAGATTCGATACCTGTATCCAGCCAGGGCATATCTGTAGATGACTAATTCCAGATTCGATTCCTGTATCTAGCCAGGGCATATCTGAAGAGTTTGAAGATTCGATACCTGTATCCAGCCAAGGCATATCTGTAGACGACCAATTCCATATTCGATTCCTGTATCTAGCCAGGGCACATCTGTGAGTAATTGATTGTAGATTCGATACTTGTATCTAGCCAAGGCATATCTGCATGAAGAGTTTGAAGATCAACCCTTGTAACAGGCCAGGAAACCATCTTTCTTTCTCAAGTACGCAAGTTCTCGCTAAGGAATCTCTTACGCGATCGACACCTTCCGATGGTATCTATAAGCCCATCTCCACAACTATCCATCATATTTCCAAATGGCATCTATAAGCCCATTCCCGACAAGGTTCTGTCACATCTCTAGATGGAATCTATAAGCCCATCCTCCTATCCACCATCTCTCCAAATGGCATCTGTAAGCCCATTCTTGACATCACACTGCTGATATTCTACTATGCGAGTGCAAATTTCTGGGCACTCTAGTGTTCAATCATCTTCCACCTTCGGATCACGAAAGGCACACAAGCCAATCTACATCCTCGGGTCTAAGAAGATTGAACAGGGGCAACTGTTGTACCCCAAAATTTGCCCTCCCATATTCTTCAAGTTTGACAAGCATCATCTCAATTTGCTCAAGTCTACTCAAGGGTTACACAGTTCAAACACCCTCCTAAGCCAGTCAAATTTGGGTTTTGGTTCTTGCAAGGAAGTTGAGGTTTTCAAGGGCTCAATCAAGTCCCATGTGCTCATACACATTGCCAAGCATCTATATGTCAAGTTTCAAGGCTCACAAGGTCAAGTTGCACAGTCAAAAGCCCTAGTTGATCCACAATCAACTATAGGGGTAAAATGGTCATTTGGTAGTCAAAAGTCAAATTTTTTGGTCAACATCTTATTTTGAGCTCACAATCATCATTTGATCAAGTCTTGATCATGATTCCACAAGCATGGCTCAAAAATCATCAAGGTGTCAAAAGTTTCTATTTTTGGACAGCTGAAAAGTCAATTGTAACTTGACCAAGGCATAACTTTTTCATGGTTCATCAGAAAAATCCCATCCAATGCTCATCTTGAAGGGGAAGACATTTCCTACAACTCATCTTCACATTCCAAGTCCAAGAAATGCTCTCACAAAAAGTTATCAATTTCAACATTATAGGTCATTTTTAAAAGTCAACAAAAAGGCATTTTAAGTAAAAGACCATAACTTGATATTGGTAAATTCAAATGACATGGGACCAAAGGCATTGGTTAGAGGACTTCAAGACCTTTCCAAAATATCCAAGAACATGTTCATATGATCAAAATTGAGCAAGATATGCATTGGAGAAGTTGGGAAATTTTTGTGAAATGGCAAAAGTCAACTATCCTTGAAACTTCAATTTTTGACAAAAGGGCCCACTTTCTTCCACTTGATTCAGCCTTGTCATGCCATACACGTGTCCCATGATTCATTTCAAGATTAAACATTAATTTTTCTATTTTTATTTAATTTTATTTGATTTAATTCATTTTAAATCCATAAAATTCAAATAAAATCTAAAAAAATTAAATGGATAGCATCTTTTGATTTGAATGGCTTTTATGTGTCATGGGCAACCTACCAAAATCGTGCCAAGCTCAATTATGCATAAAAATTCAAATTTGAACAAACTTGGAAAGTTCCTTTAATGGTGGTTATGAAGAATCTCAAAACATCATTGCAATGGATCATTGGCTCATAATGTGACTTATTCTCATTCATACCTACATGTGCAAGTGTGACAAGCCTCATTCACGACCTAAGCATCCCTGAAACGGCCAAACCAAAATCCGAAAATTCCAAAGAATTTTGAAAACTGAAATCCACCTTTCAGCATGATTCAAAGTGTTTCCAAGATTCAAACATATTCCTAACACTCCCAAGAACATTTTGCAATCACAAACAAGCTCCAACACTCAAAGAATCGCCCACCACAGCCCCACGGTTTGTCAAACTTGTCCATAATCGAAACTCAAAATATATACATCATTCATATGATCTTTTGTTATTTTTGTGTTGCTTGAATCCACAGGAACCTTTTGGCATAAGTCAATTGCATTAAAACACCCAGAATCAGAAACCACCATTAACGAAACCTAGGTTTTCAAAACTCCCAATTTGGGGGTTTACAGCATAGGTAAAATTAGCCTTCATGACGCCCATGGTTGAACTCAGAATGACAAGACGAACTCATTGCAACCCTCGCGCCCTTTTTATATAACACGTACTGCTAATCGCTATTTTTTACATTTGCAGTTTGTGGGGGTTTAAAACCCCCGCTATCTAACTCTTATTTTACAGGAAACGCGAAGAAGATGATGGCGTGTTGATACGTGATTGGCTTGTTCAAAAATGCGTGCTACTTTTTCTTTTTGTTCAGCATATAATGCATTTATTTTATATTATATTTGTTTCTTGTTATTCCAACAAACGCGCTCAAATGGTGTAGTGGCTGGCAACGTGCTTGGTAATCATTGGGACCTGGGTTCGATTCCCAGGTCCCCCCAAAATTCTATGTTATTTTTCATATTGTGTTCCTATGCAGCTTCACAACAATATTCCACCATGGACTCCAGCGCTCAGCTTGCCAAGTGTCTCAAAAGACAGATCCAAAGGCCAGGGATGGCTCCACACCATGTTCCAAGTCAATGAGCATGCACATGATTCCAGAAGTCAACGTGGCTTTATGCTTAATGGGCTTCAGCTTGCTTATAAAAACCCCCCATTGCTGGCCCAGAACCCCCCTTTGGGTTTGCATTTTTATTTTCTTTCTTATTAATTGCTTTGTTTAATTCTATTGTTTTTTTTAATTAATTAACAAATTACTTAACCTTTTCACAATAAAAAACAAAAAAAAACTAATATTATTATTATTTATTAATTTCATGTTATTTTTGTAAACAAAATACTAACAAATTAATTAGTTTAATTAGTTTAATTTTAACCTTTTTTACAATAAATAAAATTAATTTAGAATTAGGTCTTCCTTTTGACAACTTTTAATTCCTTTTATTTTATTTTCATTAAAAACATAAAAATACAAAAAAATATTTTTTCTTTTAATTAATTAATTAATTAGTTATTAGCTTTAATTTCATTAGTTACAAAAAAAAAGGACAAAAATTCAATTCTTTCTTAAAAAAAGGGTCAACACCCTTAGGACGTCCCAGTTTAATTCTTTCGCGCGCGGTTTATTTTAATTCAATATTTTATATTTTTGTATCTGTACAGAGTATGTAATAGTTAATTAGGAATTTTACCGCCTTATTTAAATTCTCGCACTTTATTTTCAAAACGGGTTTTTGTTTTTGGCGATGTATAGACCCGCGCCTTGTAATAGTTAGATTTACATTTCTGCAACTTATTTCCTGCAAATCATTTAACTGTTAATATGCCTGCAAGAATGTATGGAAAATAAAACCAATCTGTAGCTCACAAATAACATGTACAAGATAAACATAAACTGAATTCGACACACATGCACATACCACCCCTAGGGTACGCCTCACTGGTTGCCTCGACGTGGTCATCAAGTATAGGGTGTCTTAGAGGTCGCCCTTATGTCTAAAGATCTCGTCGCCTCGAAATGGTTGCCTAGGATAAAAAAGGATCTAGGACATTAGGGTTACTTCTAAGACGTCCTACCATTGCTTCGGTGACCACACATGTCCCGATAATCGAATTGACCCGAACACCTCCAACGACGGTGCTACCTACCTCTCAATGGTGGGATAGCACTATCTAAAGGACTCTTACATAGCCTAATTCCTTAGAGTAGGTAGATTTCTCCTAAGTACTTACTCTTTTCAAACAAACAAAACAACTTTTCACACTCACACTTTCTAAAAGTTTTCAAACAAATTTTTCATACACTCTTGAGGACAGATACAAGAGTTACTTAGAAATTTTCCAAATGAAACTTTTTCAAAACCCATACACACTTGAAAAGTAAACAATTTTTGAAAACATAAGAGCAAGTACCTAAGAGCCCGTGGATAACCACAGATAGAAAGGGTGCTAACACCTTCCCTTTCTATAAATCTACCTCCTGAACCGAGAAACATTCTCAAAGAAGGAATTTTGCTGTGCTTTTGTCCTTTCCATGTTGGAGAACATAAAAGACGGTGGCGACTCTTGCTTACCGCGACATTTCGCGAACCAGCTTACAAAAACAGTCAGTTCTATTTCCACCGATCACAATGACATCTCCATCTTTGATACTTTTTCTTCATATTTCTCTGTTCTTGATGTTGAGTGCTATGTTGTGACATCTTCTTTGACATTTGTTTATCAGGCTTGGTCTTCTTCTTGTCAACAACAAATTTCTTTGCAGCCACAAATCCTAGACCAGACATGTTTCCTGCATTTTGTCCAGCCTGAAGGATTTCTTCCAACTTGTCAGTTCCATTTGTCAACATCTTGACTGACTTAGTCATCTGATCAAGTTTGGAGTTCAGCATTTGAACTTCACCTTCGAGATGGCTTATAGTATCATTGTCTGCCTTCTTCTCAGCCTCCAACTTCACTATGAGTTTTTTCTGTTTCTCATTTTGCTGACAGACTTCAGCGCTTCTGATACATAGCTTCTTGTAGGAGTTATCAAGTTCTTCAAATGTCACTTCCTCATCACTATAGTCACTATCGGAGCTACAAATACCAGATAGTGTAGTAACTAGTTTAGCAGATTCTTCTTCAGAGTTACTTTCCGAGTCACAATCAGACCAAGTAACAGACATTCCTTTCTTTTGTTTCTTAAGAAAGGTAGGACATTCAGCTCGAATGTGCCCATATCCTTCACATCCATGGCATTGGATTCCTCTGCTTTGATTTCCCTTTTCTTCAGACTTAGTTCTTCTGCCGGAGTCATTGGATCTGCTAATGTCAGAGGGAATGTTCTTGACATTTGACCTTGACTTTGGGTCCATTCTCTTGATGAGTTTGTTGAACTGCCTTCTAAGCATAGCTATAGCTTCTGAAATATTCTCTTCATCACTCTCCTTGCTTTCATCTTCAGTATTGGATACAAGGGCTATGCTCTTGTTTTTCTTGTCAGCATTGTCACTGATCCCCATCTCAAAAGTCTGAAGTGACCTAATGAGTTCATCAACCTTCAAGTTGCAGATATCCTGAACTTCCTCTATAGCAGTCACTTTCATTGCAAATCTTTTAGGCAAGGATCTGAGAATCTTTCTCACCAGCTTTTCTTCTGACATCTTTTCTCCCAATGCTCCTGAGGTGTTGGCAATTTCCAAGATGTTCATGTGAAACTCATGAATGGTCTCATCTTCCATCATCCTTAGGTTCTCAAATTTGGTAGTGAGCATCTGAAGTCTTGACATTTTTACTTTGGATGTACCCTCATGGGTGGTTTTGAGAGTGTCCCAAACATCCTTGGCCAGTTCACATTGATGTACTAGTCTGAATATGTTTCTATCAATTCCATTGAACAAAGCATTTAATGCTTTAGAGTTACCCAGGGCTAACTCATTTTCTTCTTTGCTCCATTCTTCCTCAGGTTTCAGACTGGTCGTCCTATCTTTCCCAGTTATGGTGGGATGGTTCCATCCTTTGTCAGCAGCTCTCCAAGCCTTTTTGTCCAGTGACTTCAAGAAGGCAATCATACGAGGTTTCCAGTAGTCATAATTTGATCCATCCAAAATAGGTGGTGTTTTCCCAAATCCTCTTTCCTTGTCCATAGCGCCAGAAAATAATATCCCTAGATCTCACCCAGAAAGTCAGGCAGGGTGCCTGCTCTGATGCCAATTGAAATTATGGCAACAGATACTTAATGTTACAGTGAATGTTATGACACCGTATCTGACAAACTTGTACACACTCCAAACAGTAATTTAAAATACAGTAAAGAACACAATCAATTACTAACCCAGTTCAGTGTGTAATAACACCTACTCTGGGGGCTACCAAGCCAGGGAGGAAATTCACTATAAGAGGTGTTAATTTAGGAATAAACCAACCAGTTTATCTCCTTCACTTAAGACCTACCCAATGTAACTTCAATCTAAGTCCAACTTAAACCTGAGTTCCTACTCACTCCCCCTCAATCACAGCAGTGATACTAATCTATTGATTAATGAGATTATGAAGACATTCTTCAATACACACAATTGATTTTGCTTCAAAGCTTTAATCAAGAGACACAATCACTCATGCTTCAAAGCTTTGAGAGATAAACAACCCTTACTTGATTTTGCTTCAAAGCTTTAATCAAGAGACACAAACACTCGTGCTTCAAAGTTTTTAGTGATAAACAACCCTTACAACCAAATCCTACTCCAAGTCACTTATCAAAACGATAATTGCTTGGCTCACAGTAGTTACAACTATACAATGCCTTATTGATCTTCTGTCAAAAGTGCTGCTAACCATTAGGCTTCGTCAGAAATATATAAGCTGCCTATTCTTATTTTAGGGCTTCCATAAAAATAGCTAGGGTTAACTAAAGTTAACCTAAAGACTTGGTCTAGGGCTTTTTCATAACAGATTAGAGTTAAGCAAGGTTAACCTAATGTCCACGTGAGCAGCTGATCTGGACAATAATTCTTCACCTCAGAGAAGCACACCAGTTTCCTGAAAATTCTCAGGAGTAATAAATCTGCACAACAACTTGATCAGTACAGGATGTCTTAACATTGGTTATGACATCATGAATCTTGTTCACTGATTTTGGTAGAATTCAGTATATATGATCATAGCTTAATGATCATGATAATCACTCATACTGAGTAGTTCCTGTAGAATATTCTTTCTGCAGAATGTACCTTTATCCCATAATGTTATGACATCAGTCATGACATTCGCAATTCTGGTTTTACCAAAAAATAATGCCAACAAACAAACACTTACAAATCATATTGAAACCATGTATCACTTTCTGAGGAATCAGGTTAAGAGTAGAATATTAGAAGTTGTACACTGTAGCACCCAAAAGCAGTTGGCGAACGTTCTAACAAAGGCTATCAAGACTGATCAATTTCTTTGTTTGAGGGATGAAATTGATGTTTTCAGTTTTGTGTAAATATAAATTAAGGGATGATGTTGGAAATAATTTATATTTTAGGAATGTCTTGTTGACTAAGTCTGTTATAGGATATTTTAGTATTTTATTATACGCTAATATTTGTGTATAAATAGCCTAGTAGTAGGTAGATCAACATATTCATTACTCCTTATTTTGTAGCCGTCATTTAATATATATTTTTTATTTTTCATTTCTCCTTTATACACCAACAAAAATACACTATTAAAATTTTAACAGATTTGATTTAAACATATAAAAGTAGATTAAAAAAACTTCTTATTAAAATACATGCTCTACAAGTACTACGTAAGCATGCATGTCCTATACATAATTGATAATTAAAACTATTATTAGTTATTTTATATCTTTTAGTAGCTAATAGATAGTTGAGTTTGTTATCATAATTATCTCTACTTAGATTCCTATAAATTGTAAGGGATCGACTATATAATTTAACTTTGATTATTATGATCGGTGGATCTGGAACTGACTGTTTAACGCTGGTTCGCGAAATGTCGCAGAAGCAAGAGTCGCCACCGTCTTTTATTTTCTCCAAATGGAAAGGACAAAAGCTCAGAAAAATTCCTTAAAGAGATTGCTCTCGGTTCGGGAGGTAGATTATAGAAAGGGAAGGTGTTAGCACCCTTTCTATCCATGGTTATCCATGGGCTCTTAGATACTTGCTCATTTGTGTTTTCAAAAAATGGTTGGTTTGCTTTTCAATGTGGGTTTTAAAAAAGTTCCTTTGAAAATTCCAGTTCGACTCTTGTATCGGTCCTCAAGAGTGTTTGAAAAATTGCTTTCGAAAGCTTTTGAAAAGGTGTCGGTGTGAAAAGTATTTTGAATTTGTTTTTGAAATTAGAGCAAGTATCTAGAGTCGTCTACCTACCCTAAGGAATTCGTCTGTGTAGATGTCTTTTAAAGTAATGCCATCCCACTATTGAGAGGTAGGTAGCACCACCGTTGGAGGTGTTCGGGTCAATTCGAGGTTCGGGACATGGTGATCACCGGAGCAATGGGAAGACACCTTAGAAGCTACCCTCATGCCAGGTTCCCGGATCATGAGGACTTACTAAGACATCCTCTACTCGACGATCACCTTTCGAGTCAAGGCAACAGTGAGGCGTACCCTAGGGGTGGTGTGTGATTCGTGTGTCGTTTTCAGATATTTTTGTCTTGTCATGTCATGGGTGATCTACGCGTTTGTTTTTATTTTGTCATTCATTCTTGCATGCCATTATTAACAGTTTATAAGAGCGAGAAATATAAAGTTCCTAGATTATTACAAAGGCGCGGGTCCACATCGCCAAATTAAAATCCAGGACCCGATTTGACATAAAATAAAGAAAAGTGCGAAGAAATATAAATGTCCAAATTACATGGCTTTGGGAGAATTACATTAATATTATAAGAAATAAAACAAAATGCGCGAATTGAATTAAAATTGAAAGCGAGGGCGTTGGACCCTTTATTATGAAATTAAATTAGAATTATGAAATTGATTAAATTAAATAAAAGAAAGAAATTGTTTTTTTTTTTGGAGTTTTTGTATTTATGAATATTTTATGTGAATTAAATGAAATTTAAACCTAATTCTAGCTATTTTTTAATTTATTAAGAAAATATGAAAATTACCTAAAATTAAACCTAATTAATTAATGCAATTTGATTTATAAAAAATAAATAATTAATTATTAATGATGAATATGGTGAAAAAAGGAAAAAAAAGATAAGAGTGCTTAAAACCCTAATTCTACCAATTCTTTAAGTTTATTGAAAAATATTAAAATTAACCTAAAATTGAAACCTAATTAATTAGTGAGATTTATTTACAAAAATAATATGAAATATATTTTATTTTTGGGATTTTCTGATTTTTATTATTTTTTATATTAAGAAAATATTAGTTTAAAGAATTAAATAAAAGAAATAATTGAAACCAATAAAATAAAAAAAAGAAGAGGATTGCAAAACCTTGGGGGGTTCTGTCCCCAATTGGAGGTACACTTTAGCATTATTGGCCCAATGTTTAAGGCATCAGTTGACCTTTCCTGGGAGCGTGCATACGTGTTGACCTGCGCCTATGATGCTCTTCAAATTATGGCCCTTTGATTGATCTCAGTAAGCACGTGGTAAGCCTGGATGTGGAGAGTATGGTGAACCCTTGTATTGAAACTGCACAGGAGCATTATTAGCAAAATAATATGGAATAGAAAGGGGGGACCTGGGGATCGAACCCAGGTCCCAGAGGTTACCATACACATGCCTTGCCACTGGAACTCTTGACGCGCTTTGTTTATTATATGACCACTAAACAATATCAGTCAAAGCACGAGTTAGTGGATAAATTTAGCGCGAAATTCAAATAGACCAACCACGCCTTGACACCTGATCTTCTTCTTCGTGGCTTATGTTTTTCCTGAAACAAAACAAACAAGATTGCGGGGGTTTTAAACCCCCACTATATGCAGTGTGAAAAAATAGCGATTAGCTCGTCTGTAATCAGAAATTGGGCGCGACCCCATCATTGAATTTGTCTGAAGGTCCTGATTCTAATAGTCTGAGTCTCGTGTTCCAATTTTTCCATAGGAGTAAACCCCCAATTTTTCAGGTCTGAAACCCTAAAGTGCTTCAATGGTGATTCTTCATACAATGCGTGAAAACTCAATTAAATCATATGGTTAGTTTCAGAATCAATCAATTAGTATGAATCTACAAAAAAAATGCAATGGAAATGCTTGAAAATTGAAATACGAATATGGATAAAATGTGAGACATCTTGAGTTCCATATACCAATTCTGGGCGTTAGAGTTGATGATTTTTATTCAAACACCTTCCTTGATGTCTCAGCAAGGCAATAGGATGGTTATTTGATCTTGAAAAGCCTTGCAATCGTGTTTTCAGTTTTGGATTTTTTTGATAAAATTGCAAGTTTGGTTCTTGAGATGGGGCACAGCATTCATGTTCTTGGCATTAGGGTTATCATGTATATATATGTGTGAGTGTTTTAGGTCAACAAAATAAGCCAAATATCCATGGAATCAATGCTTTTGATTTTGTGATTTTGCATAATCTTTTCAAATCTTTTTTCATGCAAATTTGATACAAATCATGTTCAATTACCTTGATTCTTTCCAAATCTGATCATGCACGAAATATTGAGTGTATTTTATGCATAAAAAGATTTAAAAACTTAGGTTTGGTATTTTTCATATATTTTAATTAATTAAATGAATTATTAGCAGTTAAAAATCCAAATAAATAAATAAAAATGATGAAAAACTTCCCTTTGGGCCAAATGGTCGTGCACATGCTTTGGATGATGAATCTTGGAAGAAAATGTGGCCCATTAGCAATTTTAAGACATTTGAAGCAAAGTTGACTTTTCAAAATATCCAAATATTTCCAAACTTCCACAAGGCATATCTTGCTCAATTTTTAAGTTTTGCTCATGTTCTTGGACATTTTGGAAAGGTCTTGAAGTCCTCTAACCAATGCCTTTGGCCCCATGTCATTTTGATTTACCAATCTCAAGTTATGGCCTTTGACTTAAAGTCCTTTTTTGTTGACTTTTGAAAATGACCTATAATGTTGAAATTGATAACTTTTTGTGAGAGCATTTATTGGACTTGAAGTGTGAAGAGGAGTTGTAGGAAATGTCTTTCTCTTCAAAATGAGCTTTGGATGGAATTTTTCTGATAATCCATGTGGAAGTTATGCCTTGGTCAAGTTACAGTTGACTTTTTCAACTGTCCAAATATGAAAACTTTTGCATCTTGAGACTTTTTGAGCCAAACTTTGAGAATCATGATCAAGCATTGATCAAATGATGTTTGTGGCTTCAAAATGAGATGTTGACCAAAAATTTGAACTTTTGACTGTCAAATGACCATTTTGCCCCTACAGTTGACTGTAGTGCAATTAGGGTTTTTGACTGTGCAATTTTGTGCTGTAAGTCTTGAAACTTAGCATATGGATGCTTGACCATGTTTATAGGCATGTGGGACTTGATTGGACCCTTGGAAACTTCATTTTCTTTGTCAGAACCAAAACCCTAGTTTTTGACTGTTAGGAGGCTCTTGAACTGTGCAACCCTTGGGGAGATTTTGAACCTTTGACTTGGCAAATTTTGAAGAATATGGGAGGGCAAATTTTGGGGTACAACAATTATCAAGTTCAATGATATTTTTTTTGGATTATGTAATATGATCAAACTAAATTGATGGAAGAATTCAAGTAGTACTTTTTGTTTAGTAGTAATTGAATTTTAAGATGGAAGACAATTCTAAAATATATTTGAAAAATTACAATAATTAAAAAAAAAATTTAGAGAAAATGTGTAATACTTTACGATATTATAAACAAAATCTTTTAAAAAGTTGTTTCTCTTCACTAAAGAACATAAATTTCTCTACAAATAAAGACACTTTGGAGGCAAATAAAAATATTTAAAAAAAGGTCAGAAAATGACATAGAAAATCACATTCTTGTGAGTCTAAATTGAGCCAAAAAATTATATCTAAGTCATTCTTTTATTTTTCTAGTGCGCGAGAATAAATGAGAGAACTTTATTCTGTAAAATATCGTTGATCATATGCTTAATATGAATGTGTGATTCATATCAAGGTTTCCAAACTATCCTGAAGGGGATTCACCGGTTAACTTATTTGCATCAAATTTGCCTAAATTGGTGGGGGAGAATCGAACCTAAAGCATAATATAAGCACACGCTTTAGAATTAATTTTGTGCAACTTTCATCGTACCGTTTTCATCTTCTTCTCGTAAGTATTTTACAGCAGACCCCAACACAAGATCTAACAATCTTTAGGTTTGATTATTGATTTATAATTTTGATCCATACTTTATTAATAATTAATATTAAAGTATGCAACTTTAGAGAAGTTGATAACAACTTTCGATAAAGGTGAAAGATACACAATTAATTTATATATTTTTTAAAATTATGAAATTTTAATTTATGATTTTTTGTGATTACTTTGTGGTTGAAACTTTGATGGAGAGATAAACATACATGTTTGATTATTCCTAACCATGGTGAAACGTACATAATTATTTTAACTAAATATTAGTTATATGATGTTTTAAATCTATGTAAAATATGTTGAAAATAATTATTTTTGTTAAGTTTAACATATGTGAAATAAATTTATATATGCATGATTTATAAATCATTCAAGTATTTGAGTTTGAATAATTATGAACATATTTGGTTTATGGTATTAACTTGAATATAAATTACATGTTGAAAATTATTTTTGGTGTAAGTAATTTACTTTAATTAATAGTGCATTATTTCTGGATGAAATGATTTGGTATAAAATCATGAATTTGAATTTACGGTAACGTAAAATGATGTAAATGAATTGTTAAAAATATCTATGACATGTTTCAGTTGTATATTTTATTATTGTAATATGGTGGGAGAACTGACTTGTTTTTGTGTTTTATTGTATGGGCGGTGTTAGCACCCTTTTCATCCGTAGTTATCTACGGGCTCTAAGTCACTAGCTCACTTTGTTTGAAAATGCTTTGTGTTGTGTTTTTGAGGGACAGGCGCGGGTCATCGTACAATCACAAAGGTAACTTGTAGGATGCTTTAGCAATTTTATCGTAAGGGACTAAGACCGTTTACCGAGGCAGCATCGAAGGGTCATCGAGGGACTACAATCTTTTTAACCAAGGGTCTTTGCTAAGGCGTCCCACGTTCGAGGGGCATGAATGTTTGTTTTCCGAAGGAAACAAGTGAGGGTCACCCTAGAGGTGCGCGTGTGCGAAGTGTGTTGTGTTTCAGTTATATTTGTCTTGAATGTTAGGTTTTCTAAAGTTTGCTTTTATGTCTTATCATGCAATACCTATTAGCATACATCTAGCAGTTAAATATATACAAGTACGGAAAAATGAAAATGCAGAAATTTAACTACGCTATTACACCACTTCGGGATGGAGGATTACAAATCAGAAATGGGGGAAAGAAAAATATAAAAGTCCTAGTTTAAACTATTACATCCTTTGTACAGTTACAATAATATGGAAAATGATAGTGCGAAAATAAATAAATGCGCGAAGAATGAAAAGGGGGAATATCTAAAATCCTAAAAATTCTAAGTAGAAAAATATTTTTTTGTTGTTTTTAATTAGGAAAAAGTTTTATGATAATAAACCTAATTCTAACCAATTTTAATTAACAAAATAAACTCAAAAATGATTTAATTAATTAATTTTATTATAAAAATAAATCTAATTAATTAAATCCTAAATCTATTTTTTTATTTGATTTTATGATTTTATTAAAAAAAAATAATTAAAAATAAAAAGAAAGAAATGAACTAAAACAAAAATAAATAATAAACAAAAAAAAAGTTATGGGCTAAAAGTTCTTGAATCACGCGCTTTGGATCAAAATGCACAGATTGGAGGAAAAATGGTATCTATCGAATCTGCATGCATGGAAGTGTATGAATGGTTAGAACCTGTTCATCAAGTACTCAAAAACACGTTAATAATAATCATTAAGCTCAAAACAAAGTAAAACAAAAGAACATGAATCTCAAAACGTTATGTGATCGAAAATGTATGTTATGCCTTTATCATGTGTTTTGGACCATGGTAACTGGTCCAAGCTTACCCTTTCACGTTCAGGGATATGATAAGGATAGATTTATGGGATGAGAAGGCCTGCAGGCAGAGCTTTGAAGCATGAAGGTTCTTGAGAATTTTTTGAGAATTTTACTAGCTTCTATGCATGTGATTTTTTGGAGAATTTTGAAATGGATTTGGTATGCAAGAATTTTATGGTCCTTTTGAGCTTGAATTGCTTGAGTATTTATAGAGAGAGTGAATGGACTAGAAAAGATGGAAATAAATCAAGCATTTAACCATGTTTTAAGACAAGAATCAAAATTTGAAAACTTGCCAAACTTTGTAGCATTTAACCATGTTTAAGACAAGAATCAAAATTTGAAAACTTGCCAAAATTTGTAGCATTCTTGTCATTTTCGTTTTTTGCATGAATCTAGACACATTTCTGGCTTGCTTTAATATTTGGGCTTCAATCTTGACCCATAAATCCAATCATGCGCCTAAGCTCATTAACCTCACTTTTTGTTTTGTTTTAATTTGTTTTAAATGAATAAAAATTCAAATGAAATAAATAAAAATAATGAAAAATAAGGGAATGGTTTCAGGGGTCCTCTAACATGTCATGAACACGTTTTAGTAAAAAAAAATAGGCTCATTGGTTCAAAGATTCAAAATTGTCCAATTTGAACTTCATGAATTTCTTCAAAATCTCCCAACTTGTGCAACTCATAACTTGCTCAATTTTCATATTTTGAAGATGATCCTTGACTTTTTAGAAAGCTCAAGATGTCCTTTACAATCTTTATGTTTATCATTTTTCCTTTTGAAGACATTATCTTGATGCAAGTTATCTTGACAAGAAGTGTCTTTTATTGACTTATGAAAATGACCTATAATGTATTATCCCATATCTTTCAAATGAAGCATTTCTTGGACTTGAGCATAAAAAATAATTTGTATGGAATTTAATTTTCTTCAAAATGAGTTTTGGTTGGGGAAAAGTTGATAAAGTGTGTGAAAGTTATGCCTGGTCAAAGTTCAGTTGACTTTTCCTAAGGAAACCCTAATTTGAGAATTCTTGACTTTTGATGATCTGAGGGCTTTCCTTGAGGAATCATGACCAACCTTTGATAAAATGATGAATATCACTTCAAAAGGTTGATGTTGACCAAAAATCTTAAAGTTTCAATGTATGTTGACTATAGTTGACTTTTTGACCAATGCAGTTGATTTTCAATCATCTGAGTCATTGACTAAGCAAACTTGTGATACAGGACTTGAAACTTGACATGAACCTTGTTGAGGACCTATAAAGAACCATGGAAGCCACTTGAGACCTTTTCAAACCAAATTTACTTGAGAAACTCCAAACCCTGTTTATAGACCCTTGCCTAGGAGGAGCATCTCGACTAGTCAACCCTTGAGTATCTTGAGTATTTGAGAAGCATTGGAAGAATGCCTTGAGAAAAATTGGAGGGCAAATTTTGGGGTTCAACAGCTTCCCCTGTTCAATCTTCTTAAACCTGAAGAGTTAGATTGACATGTCCTCCATTCGTGACTTGAAGGTAAAAGATGATTGAACACTTAAGTCCCCATAAATTTGCACTCGTTTGTGCAAGAGGTAAAGTTGTTGGTTGATTGTACCGGAAATGGGCTTATAGATGTCATTTGGAGAGGTGACAGAGAGTCGTCGGAGATGAGATTATAGATTCCATCCAAAGTAATTGTTGACTTCAACTGGAAGAAGTATCAGAATAAATCTTTGGCCGATTTAAATAGAACCAGAAAAGTGTCTACTGGAAGAAGCATCAGAATGAATCATTGATAAAATTTAAACTGAATCAACAGATGTATGTATATGTGTCCTTAACTGGATAAGAATCATAATAAATCTTTGGGTTGATTTAAACTGAACTAGAGAAAGGTGTCTACTGGAAAAGCATCAGGATAAATCATTGGTCGATTTAAATTGAACCAGAGAAAATGCCTACCTGTTGTACCCCAAAATTTTCCCTCTCATATTTCTCAAAACATTTCAAGAAAGATCCTCAAGTTGCTCAAGGAAGTCCAAGGATTGACCAGACAAGCTCTCTCCTAAGACAGTCTACCTCAAATTAGGATTTCATGTTGCATCAAGATACTTGAGTCCAAGGGATCCCAAATTCTCACCATTGTCCTAATATGTTCTCAAGATCATCCATGTCAAGTTTCAAGCCTTGCAGAGGAAGTTTGCCCAGTCAATTGCTCAAAGGCCTGAAAATCGATTGTGCTAGGGCAAAAGTCAACTGTGGCCCACATACAATCAAACTTCAATATTTTTGGTCAACATCCTCATTTTGAAGTATATTTCATCATTTTATCAAGGGTTGATCATGATTCATCAAGGATTGCTCACAATTCATAAAGAACCAAAAGTTGCTAAATTAGGGTTTTGTAGGAAAAGTTAACTCAACTATGACCATGCATAACTTTCTCATACTTCATGAGAAATTACCCATCCAGAGCTCATTTTGAAGAGGATGCAATGCTCTAAAATCCATCTTCATCTCCCAAGTTCAAAATATGCACTCACAAGAAGTTATGAATTTGGACATTATAGGTCATTTTGAAAAGTCAACAAAAACACCCATTTTGTCAAAGCTTCATACATGAACATGGAATACCAAATTGAGATGAGACCAAAATTTTTTCTTAGAGGACATCTCAAGCTTTCTAAAAAGTCCAAGAACACCTCCAAAGAGTCAAAATTGAGGAAGTTATGCATTGGTGAAGTTGACCTTTTTTTGTAAAATTGTCAAAAGTCAACTATGCCTAAAATTGCAAATTTTGCTAAATAGGCCTAACTTTTTGCACTTGTTTTGAGTTGGTAGCACGGTTCATGAGTCCTAGCCATTTCCACTTGTCATTATCTTTTTTTATTATTTATTTTGATTTTGATTTGAATTAAATCAATTTTAATCAAAATAAATCATGAGAAAATCCAAAACATTGAAATCTTGAGATATTGTGCATGTTTCAGGTTCTATATCTAGCTGGCCATTGATTGAATTCCTGTAAGGCTTTTGTGAACATAAAATATTGGTTTTAGCCTATTTTTGGAAAGATATTCAAAGGAATTAAATCAAAATCAAAGGCCATGATTGATAAAGATTGAGCACACTTTTTCAACCCTAATTCATTCCTTAATACATAAGGTTCATTTGCAGACCTAAAGCAAGCTAGGGAGAGGCGCAAGAACAAGAACCAAACTTGAAAAAACACCAAAAAAGTGAAGACACGATTTCATACTTCCAGGCATCCTCAAGACCTTCTAGCCATCCCAATCGCTTCCTGGGAGTGTAAGCAAGCGAAACCAATCAAGAACAAGGAGTTTCCAGCCCTGTAACGCACTGTAAGTCAGCCACGACCTTGGTTCTTTCTTGAATTCGAATTGCATCATTCTGACACTTATAGCACAAAATAATTATATATTCTTGATCCTTGGAACATTTTCAAGCTATCCATATTGTTGTACCCCAAAATTTGCCCTCCCATAATCTTCAAAGTTTTGACAAGCATCACCTCAAATGGTTCAAAGTCTACTCAAGGGCTACACAGTCAAGCATCCTCCTGAGCGACAAATTAGGGTTTTGGTTCTTGCAGGGAAGTTGAGGTTTTCAAGGGCTCAATCAAGTCCCATATGCTCATATACATTGTCAAACACCTACATGTCAAGTTTCAAGGCTCACAAGGTCAAGTTGCACAGTCAAAAACCCTAATTGCCTCACAATCAACTGCAGGGGCAAAATGGTCATTTGGTAGTCAAAAGTCAAAAAAATTTGTCAAAATCTTATTTTGAAGCCACAATCATCATTTGATCAAGTCTTGATCATGATTTCACAAGAATGGCTCAAAAATCATCAAGGTGTCAAAAGTTTCTATTTTTGGACAGTTGAAAAGTCAACTGTAACTTGACCAAGGCATAACTTTTTCATGGTTCATCAGAAAAATCCCATCCAATGCTCACCTTGAAGGGGAAGACATTTCCTACAACTCATCTTCACATTCCAAGTCCAAGAAATTCTCTCACAAAAAGTTATCAATTTCAACATTATAGGTCATTTTCAAAAGTCAACAAAAAGGCACTTTAAGTCAAAGACAATAACTTGAGATTGGTAAATCAAAATGACATGGGACCAAAGACATTGATTAGAGGACTTCAAGACCTTTCCAAAATGTCCAAGAACATGTTCATAGCTTCAAAATTGAGCAAGATATGCATTGGAGAAGTTGGGAAATTTTTGTGAAATGGCCAAAGTCAATTATCCTTGAAACTTCATTTTTTACAAAAGGGGCCCACTTTTTCCACTTGTTTCAGCTTGTCCATGCCTCCCACGTGTCCCACAATTTATTTCAAGATTAAAAGTTAATTTTTTCATTTTTATTTAATTTTATTTGATTTAATTCATTTTAAATCTTTAAAATTCAAATAAAAATCAAGAAAATTAATGGAGGGATATATTTTGTGTTGAATTGCTTTGATGCACCTTGAAACACCTTCCAAATTCGTGCAAGGGCCTATTCTAACCAAAAATTCAAATTTGACACAAAAATGGCAAGTTGTTTCAATGGAGTTTATGGCAAAATCAAGAACATTATTGCAAGGCTTCAATGACCATAATTTTGATTGATACACATTACATGACATATATGCAAGCTTTCCAATAACAATTGACAACCTAAGCATCTCTAAAACGAAAAAAACCATATTCAAAAAAATCAAGCAAAAAGTCTAAACTGAAATCCACCTTCCAAGGCAATTCAAAGCCTTTTCTCGTTTCTAACACTTTGCAGGAACTCTCAGGAGTCTTTTGGAATCAAAACCAAGCGCTCAGGCCTAAAGAATCGCCCCACACGAACTCACGGTTTGCAAAATTTTCTTGGAATCGAAATTCATTTGTTCATGCATCATTAACATAATTTGTTGCTTGTTTTGTGTTGTATGAGTCCACAAGAAACTAATGGTATGGTTCAATTGCTTTCAGATGCCCCAAAATTCAATATTATTTTTTCTAAGGTATTCCTATGCAGGCTTCCAAACAGCGTCCATCATGCATCTCAAGTGATCATCCTGCCAAGTGGCCACTAACGCCAATCTGATGGCCATGAGGCGTGGACCATGGTGTTCCCAGTCAATGCTTGCACACTTGATTCCAGTTTCAACAACACACCCCCATTCTTGGCCCAATACCCCCTCCATTTGGTTTATTCTTTTCTTTTTATTTTTTATTTTCCAATTTAATTTCTAACCTTTTTTATTTTATTATTATTAACAAATTAACCAATTAACACTTTTTCATAAAAAATTAAAAAAAAATAGAATTAACATTATTATATTATTATTATTTTATTTTGTAAATAAACATTAACTAAAATAGTTTAATTAGGCAATTTTAATTCCTTTTCTTAAATAATTAAAATAGATCTAGAATTAGGTAAAGTTAACTTTTAATTTTATTTCATTTCTTTTATTTCATAAAAACATAAAAACAAAAAAATATTTTCTTTTAATTAAATTAATTAATTAGTCATTAGTTAGTTTTAATTTCATTTTAATTCCAAAAACACAAAAAAAAATCAATTTCTTTTTCTTAAAAGGGTCAACACCCTTAGAACATTCCGATTTAACTTTTATTCGCGCACATTTTGATTATTATGTAATTGCCTCCGGATGTAATAGTAATTAGGACTTTTACTATTTTTATTTACTTTCCGTACTTATTTACCAAAAACGGGTCTTTGTAATTTTGGCGAAGTATAGACTCGCGCCTTGTAATAGCGTAGGATTTATGTTTCCGCAATTTACTTTCCGCACCCCCTTAACTGCTAAACTTGCATGAAAGAATGTATGTAAATAAAAACAACTCGTAGCTCACTAATAACAAAGACAAACATAACATGAATACAACACACAATGCACACACCACTTCTAGGGTACGCCTCACTCGTTGCCTTCGAAACGTGGTCGTCAAGTATAGGACGTTTTAGCGGTCCTTATGTCCATGATCCAGTTGCCTCGAAACAGTTGCCTCGAAACGGTTGCCTCGGATTAAAAAGGATCTAGGACATAAGGGTAGCTTCTAAGGTGTCCTATTGTTGCTTCGGTGACCACACTGTCCCTACAATCGAATTGACCCGAACACCTCCAACGGTGGTGCTACCTACCTCTCAATGGTGGGATGGCACTACCTTAAGGACTTTTACACAGCCTAATTCATTAGGGTAGGTAGACGACTCATGGATACTTGCTCTCTAAAAAAAAACAAAATCTTTTCACACCGACACTTTCAAAAAGCTTTCAAAGCAAATTTTTCAAACACTCTTGAGGACAGATACAAGAGTTATTCAGAAATCTTTCAAAGAAACTTTTTCAAACCCACTCACATTTTGAAAAGCAAACATTTTGAAAACATAAGAGCAAGTATCTAAGAGCCCATGGATAACCATGGATAGAAAGGGTGCTAACACCTTCCCTTTCTATAAATCTACCTCCCGAACCGAGAAACGTTCTCATAAGGAATTTTGCTGTGCTTTTGTCCTTTCCATGTTGGAGAAAATAAAAGACGGTGGCGACTCTTGCTTACCGCGACATTTCGCGAAACCAGCTAAAAAACAGTCAGTTCTTATTTCCACCGATCACAGAACTGGCGACTCTGCTGGGGACACTTTAAAGTGAGGTGTACCTTAGGATAGCTCATACTTGTGTTTTCAATTGCTTTGTTTTGCTTGCTTTATTATTGTGGGCACTGTCTTGGGAGTTCTATAGATCCTAACCCGGATCTGGGGGATACGTTCTTAGAAAGTAGCAACAAGACTGTGAGGGAACTGTGCGGGGTATACCGACACGGTTCAAGCAGTCTGCTACATTGATGTGGCACTTTGGTGAGTACCGGTAACCCTTGAGTCAAGTCAAGGAGAGTACAGGGCCGTCGCGTGGTGTCGTGAAGCATCAACTGACCTTAGGAACCTTAATTGAACCATCCTGGCCTCTTTAGGGGTAGTGAGATAACTGACTTTGGTGCAGTCCGAAGTTGGTTGATACTCGATACTACACTCATTGAGGGTTGTTTTCTGGGGATATTTTGATCGCCAGTTCAGTGGCTAAATCGAAACGATGAACACAGAAAACAATCCAATGATATTGAGCTCCTTAGAACCCGGTTACTTTTGATAGGACAGGTTTGAGCCCACCAACTTCAAGAGGGTAGTACCCAAAATTCATGTTGGCCTAAACTCTAAGGGCTCTTTTGTGTGACTTGTGTGCCTTCATACTTGAACTACTTGCATGCTTGTTATCTAATACATGAGTTTCTTGAAGGGTTTGTTTACAGTCCTTAACCTGGACTCATAACAGGGTTTACTTACATCACTCCACGCATAGCATAACATCATACCATCGCATACATCCTACATAAGGACTAATCCATTTCAAGGATCTCAAGGGCTTGTGATGCAGGTCATGATGAATCAAAGTGTCTAGCAAAGGGAAAAGGGATTTATTTTCCCCTAGCCAAGGGTTGATGACTTGAGTCAGGGGCTATGACCCACTCGATATGGTGAGCCTTGACTCTTGAAGAAGGACTCTCAACAACATGAAGTTCCTTCAATCGAGCTACCCAAATTCAAATTCTAACAAGTTTCTTGTTTACCCCACGAGATCCTTGAAAACATTGCATGCATACATACATATCATTGCATTACAGGTACACTTGTTGCAGGTCACTTACCTTCTTCGCTGTTTATTTCAGCAGTCATCATGAATCCTGAATCATCCAATGGACAAGATATCAAGGCCCTCCAGGCCCAGAACGCCCAGTTTCAGGAGCTGGTCATGAGCTTAGCCCAAGGACAACAGGAATTGAAGACTCTGCTTTTGAAGAAAAATAAGAAGAGGACTGTTTTGTTCAACCCTAGACGCAGATCTGGGAATACAATGCAGAATGAAGCTGAACGGACTACTCCATCTGTTGGGGAAGGCAGTCACCAAGAGGGAAGGGTTCCTAGTCCCGTAGTCTCTGACACCGAGACAGATTTCAATGATGAACAGTACCCTCCTGCGGAGGACAGGTACAAACAGCTGGAAGACCGGTTGAATGCTATGGAGATTCAACGTGTGCCTAGGCTGGACTTTGGGGACCTAGGTTTATCTTCTGGGGTGGTGATCCCTCACAAGTTCAAGACACCTGCCTTTGTAAAGTACGACGGGGCTTCCTGTCCTAAGTTGCACCTCCGTTCCTACGCAAGGAAGATCCAGCCCTACACGGCAGACAAGAATCTATGGATCCATTTCTTCCATGAGAGTCTTTCAGGGACTCAACTCGAATGGTTCTATCAGCTAGATGGAACCACTATTCGTAACTAGGAGGACTTGGCAACTGCTTTTTATAAGCAGTATCAGTATAATGCCGACCTCGCTCCTACACGTACCCAACTCTAGGGTATGTCACTGGGGACGGGTGAAGGTTTTAAGGAGTATGCGCAAAGATGGAGAGACCTGGCTGGAAGGGTGCAGCCATCGCTGACTGACCGTGAACTTGTTGACATGTTCTTGGGAACCCTGTCCGGTCCATTCTTCAACCATCTGATTGGGAATTCTTCTGCTGGGTTCACAGATTTGATCTTGACCGGGGAGAGGATTGAAGCTGGTATCAAGGCTGGAAAGATTCAAGAAGTTGCACCTGCTGATGCTCATAAAAATCCCTACAGTGGGAAGAAGGAGTCCAATGTTGTGCATAGTAAAAAGGGTCGCCATGATCAACATGTAGGGGCAACCCAAATCTTTAATCCTAGGCCTGCTCAACAAGGACAGGGGCAGCAATGTAAGGAGGTCGCACCCAAGAGACAGTTCACTAGGATCAACATGTCCCTGGATCAAGCGCTACAGCAAATGTTGAAGGCAGGGCTGATCACCTTAAGGGCTCCTCTCCGGAATCCAAACACTTCCGCTCCTAACTATCATCCCAACGAGAGGTGTGCATACCACTCTGATAGCCCGGGGCATACTACGGACAACTGATGGCCTCTGAAGAACAAGATTCAAGACATGATTGACTCCGGAGAGATTCAGTTTGAAGCACCAGAGACTCCAAACATAATCACTGCTCCTTTGCCCAATCATTGAAGGCTTTTGTTTATTTGAATTTCCGAGTTGTATTTTTTTGCTTATACAAACAATTAATGTCATAGCAAACTCTTTTATTTCAAAAAATGCATCGCATATGTCTGTTTTGAATTAATACAATTGTTTTCACTATATTCAAATTGCTTTCATTTTTTTGATGTTCAACTCTTGATCTAAAATTCTAAGCCTCTTGAGGGAGGATGACGAAAACGATACCATAATCTACAGTATGCTTTTGAACAGACCCTGCTGATGAGGTACAGGCATTGTTTCAATTCCTAAACACTGGAGTTATAAGGATGATAATCCCTCGTCAACCCCTTTGAGCCAAAGAAGTAGGAGTTTTCTTTTCACAAAAAAATTAAACCCTTAATCATAACCTGGGCAGGGTAGTTCTCTCAGTTGATCCAAGTGCCCAACGAATGGCACCAAAAAAGTCCTTACAAAGTAAAAGACAGTGATGGTTCCGAACAATCGTAAAGACAGACAGTCATTATCTCAAAATAAAAGCCCAATAAGTCAAAACCTATGAAGAAGACTTACACAAAAACTGGGGCATCCCGCTGACTGTAATCACAAAAGAAACAGTTCAGGTAAAAAATAGGGATAACGAAATCAATAAAGAAAGAGGACCTGCAAACTCTCAACAAGGAAATGACTGCCTATTCAAAATAAAATGTCAACATCCGAACCATCATGGGAATATTAGGACAAAGACCCGAACAAGGTCTAATGCACGATCAACTGAGTTTAGGTTTGAAGAACATCACGAAGAGCAGGTGGGTACAAATATAATTTGAGCCTTTATCCTTTGTTTCTTAAACCGTGAACCAAGCCATGTTATAACCCTTAAAAAGTCCTAGCTGAAGCATGGGTTAGTTCGAAGGCATACTGTTACGAAAGGTATCCTGACTCCTTAAGGCTTGCTGTAAAATACTGAGTTGACATCACATTTTACAAAATTTGCTTGTTTTACTGAAAATGCATTTTCAAAAATTTCAAGACAGACATAAGCTTTGCATTTTTAATATAACATTGCTTGCATGTGACTATTTGTTTGAACAGCATAGAAATTTGCACGAAGAATATCTGATGAACAAAAGCACTCCCAACCAAGGGGCATGGCATGATCATTGTCCATCATCTGGGGCAGTTAAGTCAAAATTCGGAGAATCTCTCAAAAGGCCAACCAACTCGGGGCAAATCTCCATCTAGATCACTTGGGGCATTGGACGATCAAACGAAGATCTTCTGGTGGTATGGTAACACAACACTACTGACAGGGGCACCTCCCTACATCCTGAGAGCGTGGACATAGTCGAAAAATACTACGCATAATCAAAGACCCGCTAGGTTGACACACCTAGGCAAAAATAAGGGCTTCCCGACGAACCAAAAGGGTTCGGGCAAAAATAAGGGATGAAAATAAAAAAATCTGTACACCCGGCAAGTCGAAAACCTGAAAAGGCGGCCTGGGCAAAAATGGGTATCCCGGTGGTCTGAAAACCCGAAAGGGCGGTCCAGGCAAAAGTTAGAGATCAAAAGCGTACGACTATGTCCCGGTATCTCGTCACTTGCCTACCAGAAGAAGGTTCATCAATCAGCAGTTATCAAGCACCTCCTAGGTCTTTTTTTCTCCCGCAGAAACAAGGGCAATAATGAGTTGTCCGAGCGATCTAGTTGATCTGTCCGCCAAGGTACCAAGGTAGGTTCAGCTGAAGAACGTGACCAAGATACCTTCACTCCCCGCAGAGTAAGATAAGATTCAGCAATACTCTCTCCCGTGCAGAGTTGGTCTCTCATCAGCCCTGAAAAGGCACAGTATCTCCAGCAAGTCAACAACAACTCTCCCCAAGCAGAGTTAGCCTACAGTCAGCCTTAAGGAAGTTGGGTATCTCTAGAAAATCTCAATATTCCCCAGCGGATATTCCTAAGCAAGCGTCCCCGGCCATCTTAATATAAGATTATTCCCCGGCGGAATACCAGACACCCCAGTGGAGCTATTCCCCAGTACAGTTACAAAGTCTCCCCAGGAGAGTTGATTTATCTCCCCAGTAGGAAGCTTATCCCCAGTAGATTATGGAAGCTTATCACCTACAGAGCACGGACACGTCTCCCGGACTTTATTCAAAGGTTATTCTCCACCAGAGCTTATAACTGGGTTATCCTCAGCTAAAAACCACGGAAAGATCGTCCTCGGCGAAATTCTTCCTATCCCCCAGCGGAGTTCATCAAATCCTCAACAAAGCTTATCAACAGGAATCCCCAGCGGAGTTCTCATCAAAACCTCGGCGAAGTATCTCTTCCCACAGAGTAATTCCCCGCAGAGTAATCTCTTCGCCAAGTTCATTCCCCAACAGAGTCATCTTCTCCTGTCGGTTTGTTCTTGCAATAATCATCCCCAGCGGAAACGAAGAACTCTATTCTTCAACATCAACCCAGGATTCAGCTTCCCGGCATTCGTCAAGGATTTATTTTCCTAGACGAAAATACATTCATAAACATATCACATTTCATACATCCTGCTTACACCACAATGCATGCACATACGCATCATATCACACAATCTCATTTATTTTTGAGAACCTCTTAATATCATGCAGTTCATGCATCATGACACTGCATACATCTAACGTTTTGCCTTTTCAGGAAAAAGGTCAATCCAAAGATGATTACCATCAACTGTCGCAGTTCCAGATTCGACACCTGTATCTAGCCAAGGCATATCTGTGAGCGATTGATTATGGATTCGATACCTGTATCTAGACAGGACATATCTACATCAAAGAGATTTCCTTTCAGAGATAGCTTGGAAATGCTCCAAATACGGATGCTGTTCTTTTGCTTATTCAAGACTCCTTCTAGAGATAGTTCAGATGTGACCCAGGCATGGCGACGTTCTGATACTTCTTCTAGATTTCCTTTCAGAGATAGCTTGGAAATGCTCCAGATATGGATGCTGTTCTTTTGCTTATTCAAGACTCCTTCTAGAGATAGTTCAGATGTGACCCAGGCATGGCGACGTTCTGATACTTCTTCCAGATTTCCTTTTAGAGATAGCTTGGAAATGCTCCAGATATGGATGCTGTTCTTTTGCTTATTCAAGACTCCTTCTAGAGATAGTTCAGATGTGACCCAGGCATGGCGACGTTCTGATACTTCTTCCAGATTTCCTTTCAGAGATAGCTTGGAAATGCTCCAGATATGGATGCTGTTCTTTTGCTTATTCAAGACTCCTTCTAGAGATAGTTCAGATGTGACCCAGGCATGGCGACATTCTGATACTTATTCTAGATTTCCTTTCAGAGATAGCTTGGAAATGCTCCAGATATGGATGCTGTTCTTTTGCTTATTCAAAACTCCTTCTAGAGATAGTTCAGATGTGACCCAGGCATGGCGACATTCTGATACTTATTCCAGATTTCCTTTCAGATATAGCTGGGAGATGCTCCAAATATGGATGCTGTTCTTTTGTTTATTCAAGACTCCTTCTAGAGATAGTTCAGATGTGACCCAGGCATGACGACGTTCTGATACTTATTCCATATTTCCTTTCAGATATAGCTGGGAGATGCTCCAAATATGGATGCTGTTCTTTTGCTTATTCAAGACTCCTTCTAGAGATAGTTCAGATGTGACCCAGGCATGGCGACATTCTGATACTTATTCCAGATTTCCTTTCAGATATAGCTGGGAGATGCTCCAAATATGGATGTTGTTCTTTTGCTTATTCAAGACTCCTTCTAGAGATAGTTCAGATGTGACCCAGGCATGGCGACGTTCTGATACTTATTCCAGATTTCCTTTCAGATATAGCTGGGAGATGCTCCAAATATGGATGTTGTTCTTTTGCTTATTTAAGACTCCTTCTAGAGATAGTTCAGATGTGACCCAGGCATGGCGATGTTCTGATACTTATTCAGATTTCCTTTCAGATATAGCTGGGAGATGCTCCAACCACGGATGCTATTCTATTGCTTATTCCAGATTCCCTTCTAGAGATGGTTCAGATGCGATCCAGACATGGCTACATTCTGATACTTATTCCAGATTCCGTCCAGAGATAGTTCAGATGCAACCCAGACATGGCGACATTTTGATACTTATTCAGATTTCCTTTCAGATATAGCTTAGAGATGCTCCTGACCCGGACGCTATTCTATTGCTTACTCAGATTCAAACTTCTAAAGACAACTTAGAGATGCTCCATCCTGGATGCTATTCTGTTGTTCAGTCCAGATCCGATTCCTGTATCTTGCCAGGGTGTATCTGTTGACGACTATTTTCCAGACTCGATTCCTGTATCCTGCCAGGGCACGTCTGAAGAGTTTGAAGATCAACCGTTGTAACAGGCCAGGTAATTATCTTTCTTTCTCAGGCACGCAAGTTTCTCGCTAAGGAATCTCTTACGCGATCAACACATAGGTGGCATCTATAAGCCCATCCTCCCATTACAGTTCAAAATGGCATCTATAAGCCCATTCCCGACAAGGTTCTGTCACACTTCAAGATGGCATCTATAAACCCATCCTCTTATCCACCATCTCTCCAAATGGCATATGTAAGCCCATTCCCACTGTCACACTGCTGATACTCAACTATGTGAGTGCAAATTTCTGGGCACTCTAGTGTTCAATCATCTTCCACCTTCGGATCACGAAAGGCACGCAAGCCAATCTACATCCTCAGGTCTAAGAAGATTGAACAGGGGCAACTGTTGTACCCCAAAATTTTCCCTCCCCTAATCTTCAAAGTTTTGACAAGCATCACCTCAAATGGTTCAAAGTCTACTCAAGGGCTACACAGTCAAGCATCCTCCTGAGCCAATCAAATTAGGGTTTTGGTTCTTGCAGGGAAGTTGAGGTTTTCAAGGGCTCAATCAAGTCCCATATGCTCATATACATTGTCAAACACCTACATGTCAAGTTTCAAGGCTCACAAGGTCAAGTTGCACAGTCAAAAACCCTAATTGCCTCACAATCAACTGCAGGGGCAAAATGGTCATTTGGTAGTCAAAAGTCAAAAAAATTTGTCAAAATCTTATTTTGAAGCCACAATCATCATTTGATCAAGTCTTGATCATGATTTCACAAGAATGGCTCAAAAATCATCAAGGTGTCAAAAGTTTCTATTTTTGGACAATTGAAAAGTCAACTGTAACTTGACCAAGGCATAACTTTTTCATGGTTCATCAGAAAAATCCCATCCAATGCTCATCTTGAAGGGGAATACATTTCCTACAACTCATCTTCACATTCCAAGTCCAAGAAATGCTCTCACAAAAAGTTATCAATTTCAACATTATAGGTCATTTTCAAAAGTCAACAAAAAGGCACTTTAAGTCAAAGACCATAACTTGAGATTGGTAAATCAAAATGACATGGGACCAAAGACATTGGTTAGAGGACTTCAAGACCTTTCCAAAATGTCCAAGAACATGTTCATAGCTTCAAAATTGAGCAAGATATGCATTGGAGAAGTTGGGAAATTTTTGTGAAATGGCCAAAGTCAATTATCCTTGAAACTTCATTTTTGACAAAAGGGGCCCACTTTTTCCACTTGTTTCAGCTTGGCCATGCCTCCCACGTGTCCCATAATTTATTTCAAGATTAAAAGTTAATTTTTTCATTTTTATTTAATTTTATTTGATTTAATTCATTTTAAATCTTTAAAATTCAAATAAAAATCAAGAAAATTAATGGAGGGATATATTTTGTGTTGAATTGCTTTGATGCACCTTGAAACACCTTCCAAATTCGTGCAAGCGCCTATTCTAAGCAAAAATTCAAATTTGACACAAAAATGGCAAGTTGTTTCAATGGAGTTTATGGCAAAATCAAGAACATTATTGCAAGGCTTCAATGACCATAATTTTGATTGATACACATTACATGAAATATATGCAAGCTTTCCAATAACAATTGACAACCTAAGCATCTCTAAAACGAAAAAAACCATATTCAAACAAATCAAGCAAAAAGTCAAAACTGAAATCCACCTTCCAAGGCAATTCAAAGCCTTTTCTCGTTTCTAACACTTTGCAGGAACTCTCAGGAGTCTTTTGGAATCAAAACCAAGCGCTCAGGCCTAAGGAATCGCCCCACACGAACTCACGGTTTGCACAATTTTCTTGGAATCGAAATTCATTTGTTCATGCATCATTAACATAATTTGTTGCTTGTTTTGTGTTGTATGAGTCCACAGGAAACTAATGGTATGGTTCAATTGCTTTGAGATGCCCCAAAACTCAATATTATTTTTTATAAGGTATTCCTATGCAGGCTTCCAAACAGCGTCCATCATGCATCTCAAGTGATCATCCTGCCAAGTGGCCACTAACGCCAATCTGATGGCCATGAGGCGTGGACCATGGTGTTCCCAGTCAATGCTTGCACACTTGATTCCAGTTTCAACAACACACCCCCATTCCTGGCCCAATACCCCCTCCATTTGGTTTATTCTTTTCTTTTCATTTTTTATTTTCCAATTTAATTTCTAACCTTTTTTATTTTATTATTATTAACAAATTAACCAATTAACACTTTTTCATAAAAAATCAAAAAAATAGAATTAACATTATTATTATTATTATTATTATTTTATTTTGTAAATAAACATTAACTAAAATAGTTTAATTAGGCAATTTTAATTCCTTTTCTTAAATAATTAAAATAGATCTAGAATTAGGTAAAGTTAACTTTTAATTTTATTTCATTTCTTTTATTTCATAAAAACATAAAAACAAAAAAATATTTTCTTTTAATTAAATTAATTAATTAGTCATTAGTTAGTTTTAATTTCATTTTAATTCCAAAAACACAAAAAAAAATCAATTTCTTTTTCTTAAAATGGTCAACACCCTTAGAACATTCCGATTTAATTTTTATTCGCGCACAGTTTGATTATTATGTAATTGCCTCCGGATGTAATAGTAATTAGGACTTTTACTGTTTTTATTTACTTTCCGTACTTATTTACCAAAAACGGGTCTTTGTAATTTTGGCGATGTATAGACCCGTGCCTTGTAATAGCGTAGGATTTATGTTTCCGCAATTTACTTTCCGCACCCCCTTAACTGCTAAACTTGCATGAAAGAATGTATGTAAATAAAAACAACTCGTAGCTCACTAATAATAAAGACAAACATAACATGAATACAACACACAATGCACACACCACTTCTAGGGTACGCCTCACTCGTTGCCTTTGAAACGTGGTCGTCAAGTATAGGACGTTTTAGCGGTCCTTATGTCCATGATCCAGTTACCTCGAAACAATTGCCTCGAAACAGTTGCCTCGAAACGGTTGCCTCAGATTAAAAAGGATCTAGGACATAAGGGTAGCTTCTAAGGTGTCCTACTGTTGCTTCGGTGACCACACTGTCCCTACAATCGAATTGACCTGAACACCTCCAACGGTGGTGCTACCTACCTCTCAATGGTGGGATGGCACTACCTTAAGGACTTTTACACAGCCTAATTTCTTAGGGTAGGTAGATGACTCATGGATACTTGCTCTCTAAAAAACAAAACAAAATCTTTTCACACCGACACTTTCAAAAAGCTTTCAAAGCAAATTTTTCAAACACTCTTGAGGACACATACAAGAGTTATTCATAAATATTTCAAAGAAACTTTTTCAAACCCACTCACATTTTGAAAAGCAAACATTTTGAAAACATAAGAGCAAGTATCTAAGAGCCCGTGGATAACCATGGATAGAAAGGGTGCTAACACCTTCCCTTTCTATAAATCTACCTCCCGAACCGAGAAACGTTCTCATAAGGAATTTTGCTGTGCTTTTGTCCTTTCCATGTTGGAGAAAATAAAAGACGGTGGCGACTCTTGCTTACCGCGACATTTCACGAAACCAGCTAAAAAACAGTCAGTTCTTATTTCCACCGATCACACATATCATTCAATTGCATTTTTATGGACCGAATCAAGATTTGCCATTGTTAGAGTTTTATGCTTCGTTTTAGGATCTTTTTACACAGGTAAAATTGGGCTATAAAAGGAGCACCATTGTGCTCAGCAGGTCCAGGCGAACTAATTCATGGCCATATATGTTGTTTATCTTGCTTTTGCTTAATTTTGAGAAATTGCAGGGATGTAGCGACGGACGTTGTCCGTAGGTAAAGGTTTTCAAATCTTTTAGCCACGGAGAGAGGACAAGGATGATGGCGTGGCATCACCCTACTCGTCCATTTGAAAATTTGCGCGAATATTTCTTTATTTCGCTTGCTTATAATATAATAATTGTTGTTTATGTTGTGTACAAACAAAGCAGCCAGCGCAGTTGGTAGTAGAGTGTGTGGAAAAGGCATCAGGGTATGGGTTCGAATCTCAGGTCCCACAATTTCTTCATATTATTTTATTTCATGTAATCAGGGGCGCACACAGGTTTGAAGCACACCATGTGACCTCATCATCCAATCTGCCAAGTGTCCAGGAGGCCAGATCTGAAGGCCATCAATGAAGGAGCATCATAGGCCATGGTCAATGCAATGCATGAGAACTAGCAAGTCAACATGGGTCAATCCCTTTTGGGCCCAAGATCTGCTATATACACCCCCCAAACTGCTTTTCAGGCCCAATTTTCTTCTTTCTTTTCTTTTTTTATATTTTGTTTTATTTAGTTTAAATTATTTTTACTAACACAAATTAATTTTCTTTTATTCAAAAAAATCACAAAAAATATTTTCATCCAATTAGATTTAGGATATTTATTTTTTATACAAATATAATTTAATTAGGTTATTTAATTTTAGATAATTTTAATTTCTTTTTGTAAATAAATTTTAAAATAATTAGAACAAATAGGGTTTTGTTTATAATTTAATTCTATTTTCTTTTTTTCTTAAAAATAACCAAAAACATGAAAATAGGTTAAATTTAATTATTTTTCTTTAATTAATTTAATTAGCTAATTAATTTTGTACTTAACTTAAAAACCTAATTCTTTTTCTTAAAAAAATAATTAAAAACAACAAAAAAACAATTTTTTTCTTTAAGTTAGGTTAGACGGGGTCAAAACCCTAATTTCTTATCGTTCTTAATTTCCTCGCGCGCATTTTTATTATTATTTTTACCATATTGATGTAATTACTCACAAGTTGTAATAGATTAATTAGGATTTTTCTCCTTTTTATTTATCGTTTTGACGAGTTGTTTTTGGCTATATAATTAATATCCGAAGCCTTGTAATAGCGTAGCTTTACTTTTCGCACTTTAAATTCCACAAACATTAAACTGTTAGATGTATGAATAATAGGGATGCATGACAAGAATGTATGTAAACTTTAAAACGGTTAGCAAACCCTAAATGTACAAAGATAATAAACTTGAAATTGAATCACTTGCACATGCGCACTCCTAAGGTATACTCTCACTTCAGTTGCCTTCGGTAAACGATCATTAAGTATAGGGTATTTTAGTGGTCGCTCTTTTGTCTCAAAGATCAAAGTTGCCTCGAAAAGGTTGCCTCAGAACTGTTGCCTCGAATATTGATCTTAGGACATTAGGATTCTTACTAAGACGTCCTAACATTGCTTTAGTGACCGTACGTCCCTTTCGAATTGACCCTTAAAACTCCAACGATGGTGCTACCTACTCACTAATAGTAGGATAGCGCTGTCTAAAGGAAATGAATATAGAACAATTCTTTTTTCGAGTAGGTATATGCTAGTAGGTACTTGCTCAAAACAAATAAACTTCTCACACTTACACTCTTTTCAAACAAAGTTTCAAAAACACTTTGTAACACTCTTGAAGACAGAAGCAAGGGTTAAATCAAAGTCAAACAAAAACTTTTCAAATCACACAAACACAGAAGCAATTTTGAAAATGATGAGCAAGTACCTAAGAGCCCATAGAAAACTACGGATAGAAAGGGTTCTAATACCTTCCCTTTCTATAATCTACCCCCCGTACTCAAAATCTCGAAAAAGGAATTTTTCTTTGCTTTTTTCCTTTCCATGTTGGATAAAATAAAAGTCGGTGGCTACTCTTGCTTACCGCGACATTTTGCAAACACAAACGCAAAATGCAAACCAGCATCCAAACAGTTCCGATTCTACCACCGTATCACAGAACTGGCGACTTCACCAGGGAGTAATAAGTGGGGTATACCTTAGGATTAGTTCATCATATTTTCAATTGTTTGATTTGATTGCTTTATCTTTGTGGGCTTTGTCTCAGAGTTACTATAGATCCTAACCCGGATCTGGGGGACACCTTTTAGGTAAGTAGCAATAAACTGTGAGGGAACTGTACAGCGTAGACCGATACGGTTGAAGTAGTAGCTATGTTGATGTGGTACATTAGTCGGTACCGGTATCCCTTATGGAGGAACAAGGAGAATACGGGGTTGCTATATGGGTCGTTAAGCATCAACTGACCTTAGAACCTATAATTGACCAACTTGGCCATAAGAAGTAGTGAGATAGCCGGTCTCGGTGTAGAGCTGGGAACTGGTTGATACTCGATGCTACACTCATTGAGACCATACTCTCGAGATAGTTCCGGATGCAAGAAAAGATTGCGTGAGCTGAAACCATGACCGATGGAGGATGATCAGTGATATTGAGAACCTTTAGAACCCGGATACTATTATTAGGACAGGTTGAACCAACTGAACTTCAAGAGGGTAGTACCTAGACTCCATGCAAGCCTGAGACTTAAGGGCTATTGTGTGACTTGTTTGCCTTTACCATGTTTGATACCTGCTATACCTGTTGTGTGTTTTATCATGACATCATGCATCATGACATAACATGCATATTTCATTAGACTAACCATTTCAAAGACCGAGGGGATTCATCTTTGTTCTGTTTTGCAGATTATGGCTTCTATGCGCAGAAATACCATTCGAGTCAACTTCGTGCAGATACCTGCTCAGATCAGAGAGTTAGTCTCAAAAGTTCCTGATACTTCTTCCTTTGTTAGAAGACATGGTCATCTCCTTAGTTTGGTCACTTCAAAGTTGGATGAGCAAATGATGAGCGTGCTATTCCAGTTTTTTGATTTGTTGCATCATTGTTTTACCTTCCCGGATTATCAGCTGGTCCCTACTTTGGAGGAGTTTTCTGACTTACTAGGCATATCCATTCTCGAGTAAACACCCTTCACAGGTTTGGAGGAGGTTCCTAGACCTGAGGATATTGCTTCAGCCTTACATCTAAAAAGGGTTGATGTAGTATCCAACTGGGAGACGCAGAGTGGGGTTAAAGGTTTCTTGACTAAGTTTCTGATGGATCAGGCTCAAGAGTTCTGGGATAACTTGGATTTTCAAGCATTTGAAGACATCTTGGCTCTCCTCATCTACGACTTGGTTTTGTTCTCGAATCCAGATTCTTTCATAGACATGAATGCGGTCAAAATATTCATGTCTCGTAATCCAGTGCCTACCCTTCTGGGTGACATTCTGCATCCTCTCTATACCCGTACTGTGAGAAGAATGGGGACCCTCATGTGTTGCATGTCGCTGCTGGCGAGGTGGTTTATTTCGCACCTTCCCAAATCTGTATTGAAGAATGAGGAAGGTGTAGGTTGGGCTTACAGAATCATGTCCCTTGCTCATACGGACATCCTTTGGAGTTCTAAGGATATGGAAAGGGTAGCTGTCATTGATCGATGTGGGGAATACCCTAATGTCCCATTGCTTGAAATTAGAGGGGGAATAACCTACAATCCTTGTTTGGCTTTACGACAGTTTGGACGCGCTCGGCGAGACGATCCTCATGAGCTACTCCTTACAGATATTGTCTTTGACTACAAAGGGGGCGTTAATGAGAATCGCTGAAGGTTTATACGAGCCCGGGGCAGGGTGAAAAGGTCTGACCCACATGAGCTAGGACTGAAGACTTCTTTCCCAATGCAACCTTATCTCCAGTGGGTTCGAGCCCGTGCTCAAAAGCTGGGGATGCCATATGAAGTTGTTTTTCCGGTGATTGTATAGCATACTAATGAAGAAGGGGTTCCTTATACAGTCCTCCATCCCTATATGCCTACTGATCTTGGGGAATTGAAGAGATCTTGGATCCAGTTAAAGGAAGAAAGGGATACCTACAGAGAGAAGTATCATGAGCAGGAACGGAAGATCTTGAGGCTTACGAGGCAACTTGAGAATGAAAGGACAATCAACGATTATGTCAGCACGAAGGGAAAACGACCATGGGATTTCTGATGTCTTTTATTGTTTCTAGTTTAGATTTACTTTTCAGTTATTTCTTTTGTAACGCCTTGAAGGCATTGTTAAACATTGTTACAAGTTTTAATCTAATAAAGTGTGTTTTATTTTGTTTTACAAATTTGAATCTCCCAAAGTCTTTGAAATCATTTCATACGCATTCCATTACCATGCACCCCATTACAGGTACCATTACAGGTTTCTTATCTTCTTCGTTGTTTATTTCAGCATAAAATGTCTTCTGAAACACCTACTAATCAAGCTATCAAGGCTCTTCAAGCACATAATGCTCAATTCCAGGAGATGTTCTTGAACTTGGCTAAAAGTCAACAGGACATGAAAACTCCCATCCTGAAGGACAAGAAGAAGAAGAAGAAGAAGGTGGTCCTGCTGAATATGGATCACAGGTTTGGGAATAGGTTGCGATAGGAAGCTGATCTGTCTCATTCATCTGGAGGAGGAGAGAATCAAGAGTAAAGAAAGGGCCCTAGCTTTGTGGTCTCTGATAATGACACTAATTTTGATGACAAACAGTACCCTCCTACTAAGGATAGGTACAAACAACTTGAAGACCGTCTGAGTGCCATGGAGATTCAGAAGGTTCCCGGTCTGGACTTCGGAGATTTGGGATTAGCATCTGGGGTGGTGATCCCTCACAAGTTTAAAGCTCCAATTTTTGCTAAGTATGACGGGATGTCCTGTCCAAAACTCCATCTCCGCTCATACGTTAGGAAAATTCAACCCTACACTGCTGATAGGAATCTGTGAGTCCATTTCTTTCAAGACAGTCTGACAGGGACTCAGCTTGAATGGTTCTATCAATTAGAAGGGGCTAATGTCTGCAACTGGGAGGACCTTGCTGCTGCTTTCTACAAGCAGTACCAGTATAATACCGACCTTGATCCCACGCGTACTCAACTCTAGGGTATGTCTATGGGTGCAAGCGAAGGTTTTAAGGACTATGCTCAAAAGTGGAGAGATCTAGATGGAAGAGTCCAACCCCCTCTTTCTGATAGGGAGCTGGTTGATATGTTTCTGAGGACCTTGTCTGGTCCATATTTCAATCATTTGATCGGTAGTTCATCATCTGGGTTCACTGAATTGATTATGACTGGGGAGAGAGTAGAGGTTGGTATTCGAAGTGGCAAAATATAGAAAGGTGCTTCATCAAGTACAGAAAAGAAGCCTTTCAGGAAAGAAGCTAGTGCAGTTTATAGTTCAAGGAGCCAAAATCAACCTGAGCGCCGCCAAGTAGTGAATGCGGTAGTAATATCAAGACCCATTGTTGCCCCAAAACGCAACAATCAACAAAGATTAGAGAGACCGCAAAGACAGTATACTCGGCTCAGTATGACCTTGTCTCAAATTCTGCCGCAGTTATTGAAGACCAACCTGGTAACTCTAAGGGAAGCTCCGAAGAATCCCAGTACCACCTCTCCGTTGTATAATCCGAACGCCCGCTGTGCCTATCACTCTGATAGCCCAGGGCATGATATCAACAACTGCTGGGCCTTGAGGAATAAGGTGCAAGATTTGATTGAAGCTAAAGAAATCGAGTTTGACGCACCAGAAAAGCCTAATGTCATGACTGCTCCTATGCCCAAGCATGGAGTAAATGCTGTGGACGATGATTCATTTGTGACCTCCGTGGAAGACATTTCTACTCCGTTGATGACCGTTAATAAGAACCTATTGTGGGCCGGTTTATTTCCGGGCTGCGGCGAAGGTTGCCACCTATATTCAATCCTGCCTGCTGGTTTCCATTTATTGAAGTCAGGTGTTCAACGCCTGATGGATAACAAAGAGATCATGTTCGAGAAAACTTTGATTCTGTTGATTCCTGTTGAAGATGTTTCTATAATAACCATTTCCTCCAATCCTTCCAAGGCTTCCTTGAGAAAGCCTGTTAGGATTACATCTGTTTCGAGAGTTGCTCCATTGATCATTACTATCCCTGGTCCTATCCCATACACTTCGGATAAGGCTATCCCGTGGCACTATGGGGCCGATGTGTATTATCATGGGATCAAACAAGACTTGAAGGTTGAAGAGGCTGATGTTGATGTCAGCAATATTGTCATGTCTAGCAAGGTCACCCGAAGCGGAAGACTCTTCTCTCTTGAGATTTCTCCTCTGACTGTTCAAAAGCTTGTTGTCAGCCCATCTGTCAGTACGTTATCTACTGTTCCAATTCTTACTCCAGTTGTCACCCCTGTCGCCGAGTCATCTGACACTCGGGGCAAAGAAGTTACAGGTGGGCCTGCCAGGATGGAGGCCTCTAAAAAGTCATTGTTGAAACCTCTAGGCAGGAGATAGAGGAAATTCTGAAGATTATCAAGAAAAGCGACTACAACATAGTCGAACAGTTGGGGCAAACCCCGTCGAAGATCTCCATGTTGTCTTTATTGTTGTGCTCAGAAGCCCATGAAAAGGCTTTAATTGCTTTCCTTAAAACTGCGCATGTGCCGCAGGAAACATCTGCTGATCAATTCAAAGACTGTGTGGCTAGTTTGACCGCTGACAACGGGTTGGGTTTCTCCGACGCAGATCTGACTGCCAAAGGAAGGAATCATAATGATGCTCTGCATGTTTCGATCGAGTGCAGGGGCACTACTTTGGCCCACGTGCTGGTGGATACCGGGTCCTCATTAAATGTTTTACCCAAGAAAGCATTAGATCGGATGGATTGTGAAGGGTTGGTTCTGAAGCCAAGTAATATTGTGGTTAGGGCCTTTGACGGGTCCAAAAGGATGGTGCACGGGGAGGTGGACGTCCTTATTAAAGTTGGCTCTCAGACTTTTGCATCTACATTCTATGTGATGGACATCAGACCATCTTATTCTTACTTGCTGGGTTGCCCATGGATTCATAAGGATGGGGAAGTGACTTCTACGCTCCATCAAATGTTGAAATATCCTGTAAAAGGGAAGATCGTTATGGTGCAGGGTGAAGAGGAGTACATGGTAAGTCATCTTAATTCCTTCCGGTATGTGGAGATGGATGGAGAGTTCATCAAAACCCCGTGTCAGAACTTTGAAGAAGTCCCCCAGACTCTGGTGTCGACTGGAATTGATGCTGACAAACCTCCGATGAAGATGGCTTCCCTCAAGGATGCTAGGGCTTTCATTGAAAAAGGTGGGTGTGCAAATTGGGGCCAACTCCCTGACTTTGCACACAAGACTGACAAGTTTGGTTTGGGTTTTACTGTAGAAGCTCAAAGGGCTGTTCGGAGGGCGCGAATTGGAAGACCTCCTCTGTGCATCAGTAATCCGGGAGTGAATGTAATTGAAGATGATGATGAAGAGTCAGATTTCGATAGCTAGATTTACCCGACTACCAACGGTGGCTTGAACAATTGGACGACGAAGGACTTCGTGCCTGTTTCTTTTATGACACAGTAATAGACTTTTGTTTTGAGACTTGTAACAAATAATTTGAAACTTTTACGGCCCGGTGCCTTGCCCGGGGCACCTTGGCTCTATTTGTGAGGACTTGCTATTTGTCATTTCCATATATCATTAATAAAGCATTGGACATTTTCTTGCATCACAAATCTTGCGCTCTTTGTTTTTCCTTTCTACCTTGCACTTTATCAAAATAGTTATTTGTCTTACACACACTCACATATCATAATACAGGTCTACATCCACTCTGGATCCCACTGATAACGACTCTGCTATCGCCAGTTATGACTTTGAAAGTCCGATCAACCAAGCCGAAGACGAAGGTGAGGATGATTGTGAGGTGCCTGAAGAGCTTGCTAGATTGTTACTTCAGGAAGAGAGGGCCATACAGCCGCATGAAGAGCCAGTGGAATCAGTAAATTTGGGTACAGAGGAAGACAAGAAAGAGGTCAAGATAGGTGCGAATCTGGAGCCTAGCGTCAAGCAACGGTTGATACAGATGCTGCATGACTATGTTGAGATCTTCGCTTGGTCTTATGAAGATATACCTGGGTTGGATACTAATATTGTGGTACACCTCTTGCCAACCAAAGAAGACTGTCCTCCAGTGAAGCAGAAAGTTCGCTGTATGCACCCAGAGATGTCTGAGAAAATCAAAACTGAGGTCATGAAACAGTTTGATGCTGGATTTCTAGCAGTTACTTCTTACCCGCAGTGGGTTTCCAACATGGTTACGGTGCCGAAGAAAGATGGTAAAGTTCGTATGTGCATAGACTATAGGGATCTGAACAGGGCGAGTCCCAAGGATGATTTCCCTCTGCCTCATATCGATGTTTTGGTTGACAACACCGCGCAACATAAGGTCTTCTCCTTTATGGATGGTTTTTCTGGTTACAACCAGATTAAGATGGCTCCCGAAGACATGGAGAAGACAACTTTCGTTACGCAGTGGGGCACTTTTTGTTACAAGGTAATGCCTTTCGGGTTGAAGAATGCTGGGGCAACTTATCAGCACGGCATGGTCGCTTTGTTCCACGACATGATTCATCATGAGATTGAGGTTTACGTTGATGACATGATTGCAAGGTCCAAGACTAAGGAAGAACATCTTGACCATCTCCAGAAGCTATTTGACAGGTTGAAGATGTATAAGCTGAGGTTAAACCCGAACAAGTGCACCTTCAGAGTGAGGTCTGGTAAGCTGTTGGGTTTCGTCGTTAGTGATAAAGGTATTCAAGTGGATCCTGCAAAGGTGAAGGCTATACAGGAGATGCCAGTTCCCCGAACAGAAAAAGAAGTCAGAGGCTTTTTGGGATGGTTAAATTACATTGCCCGATTCATTTCACACCTGACTGCTACTTGTGAGCCAATCTTCAAGCTGCTGAAGAAAGATCAAGTGGTAAGATGGAATGATGAATGTCAAGACGCTTTCAAAAGGATCAAAGAATATCTCCAAGAGCCACCTATTCTGATGCCTCCAGTTTAAGGAAGAGCTTTGATCTTATACTTGACAGTACTCGACAATTCAATGGGGTGCGTGCTTGGGCAGCATGACGAGTCCGACCGAAAAGAGCACGCTATTTACTACCTTAGCAAAAAGTTTACCGACTGCGAGACCCGATACTCGTTTCTCGAGAAAACTTGTTGCGCTTTGGCATGGGCTGCTCGCCGGTTAAGACAGTATATGCTGACTCACACTACCCTATTGATATCAAAGATGGACCCAATCAAGTATATCTTCAAAAAGCCTGCCTTGTCCGGAAGAATAGCAAGATGGCAGATGATCTTAATTGAGTATGACATCCAATACACAACCCAAAAGGCAATCAAGGGGAGTGTGTTGGCATATCATTTGGCACATCAGGCAGTGGATGATTACCAGTCTATGAATTTCGAGTTTCCGGATGAGAGCATCATGTTGGTGACTGATTGTGAGAAACCTGGACCGGATGAAGGACCTGAGGAAGGATCCCGATGGTCTATGTACTTTGATGGAGCTTTAAACACTTTGGATAATGGCATTGGCTCCATGATCATATCTCCTGAAGGATGTCATACTCCATTCATCACCCGTTTATGTTTTAATTGCACCAACAACATGGTGGAGTATGAAGCATGTATCATGGGCCTGCGAGCAGCAATTGATCTAAGGATTAAGTTCTTGAGCGTATTCGGAGATTCCACTCTGGTGATCAGTCAGATCAAAGGCGAGTGGGATACGAAACACCCAAATCTTATTCCTTACAAGGAGTATGTATTGACATTGCTTCCACACTTCGAGGAGATAACCTTTGAACAGTTCCCGAGAGAGGAGAACCAGTTGGCGGACGCGCTAGCTACTATGTCTTCTATGTTCAAGGTCAGGTGGGACAATGAAGCTCCCCGGATTACCATCGAGAGGTTGGATGAACCCGCACAGTGTTGTGATATTGAGACTGAAGAGGTAGCAGACAAACCTTGTTTTCACGAGGTAAAGAGGTATCTTGAGGCTCAAGAGTACCCCGAGGGTGCATCTGTTAATGATAAAAAGTTTCTGAGGAGGTTCACTGTGAAGTTCTTCATCAGTAATGGTATCCTTTATAAACGTAACCATGACTCAACCTTACTGCAATGTGTGGAAAAGAACGAGGCAGAAAGGATTATGGCAGAATTACATGAAGGTACCTTTGGAACTTATTCCAGTGAACATACCATGGCGAAGAAAATCCTACGGGCAGGACATTATTGGTCTACTATGGAAGCCGATTGTTATCAGCATTCTCGAACCTGTCATAAGTGCCAAGTCTACGCTAATAAGGTGCATGTACCTCCGGCTCCTCTGAATGTCTTGACATCTCCTTGGCCTTTTGCAATGTGGGGCATCGATATGATCGGTGAGATCAGACCTACTACATCCAACGAGCATCGTTTCATCCTGGTAGCAATTGATTACTTTACGAAGTGGGTTAAGGCAGCTTCCTTTGCTACTGTAACCAAGAACGTCGTGGCACGATTTATTCAGCACAATTTTATCTGTCGATACGGTGTACCAGAGAGGATCATTACGGACAATGGTATGAATCTCAACAATACAATGATCACCGAGCTCTGCAAGCAGTTCAAGATACAGCATCACAAATCTTCTCCCTACCGGCCGAAGATGAATGAGGGGTGTTGAAGCGGCTAATAAGAACATCAAGAAGATTGTAAAGAAGATGACGGTAACATACAAAGACTGGCATGAGATGTTACCATTCGCTCTTCATGGGTACCACACCTCAGCGCGGACGTCAACAGGGGCAACACCTTATTCCTTAGTGTATGGCATGAAGGCAGTCTTGCCCATTGAAGTTCAGATACCCTCTCTTCAGATTATGAAGGATGCAGGTTTGAGTGAAGACGATTGGATTCAGACCTGGCTTGATCAGTTGAACTTAATCGATGAAAATAGACTTACTGATATTTGTCATGGTCAGACATATCAAAAGAGAATGATCAAGGCTTTTAACAAGAAAGTTTGACGACAGGAATATCAAGTCAGGGATCTAGTAATCAAGCGCATCATACTGCCTCAAGGTGATCCCAGAGGCAAATGGACCCCTACGTACGAAGGGCCATTTGTGGTTAAGAACATTTTCTCAAGAGGAGCTATGATTCTAACCACCATGGATGGTGACGACCTTCCTCACCCCGTCAATGCAGACATAGTGAAAAAATACTACGAATAATCAAAGACCCGCTAGGTTGACTGGCCTAGGCAAAAATAAGGGCTTCCCGGCGAACCAAAAGGGTTCGGGCAAAAGTAAGGGATGAAAATGAAAAAAACTGTACACCCGACAAGTCGAAAACCTGAAAAGGCGGCTTGGGCAAAAAAGGGTATCCCGGTGGACTGAAAACCCGAAAGGGCGGTCCAGGCAAAAATTAGGGATTAAAGCGTAACACTATGTCTCATTGGATCATCTTGCAACCAGACTTCTGTATCAACTATCAAGCTCAGACGGCGCCTATCAATCTGATCTACCTTCAACCATACAGCAAAGTGATGAGACGCTCGAAGACATAAAGGCAATAGCAGAGTTAGAACCCAGTGGGATCGTTCACATAGCTGTTTTCTTTGTTTTTCACAAATTGTGTAAATTCTATCATTTGGCGGAGTTCTCTTACTAGGACGTCAGCCTCTTGTACAAAAACGCCTATTTACAGGTCAAACTTCAAAATCAATTCAATTCATTTTCACAAAGAAATTTCAAATTATTTTCCTTTTTCTGTTTTGTTTTGCAAGAACGTCCAATGGTTCATTTTTGATATATGCATTTGACAATAATTGTTGCTCATAAATATTTACATGCGAAACAAAAGACAGTTACTCGTGATTTCAGAAACAGGGGCAAACAAAAATGTCTGAGCCTTACAATTTCTCTATTCACCAGGTATAGGGATAGACCTAGTTCGAGAAAAGGCTAAAAATGCATACACTCCCCGCAGAGTAGGAAGTGCCAGAATACAGTATTGTTAACTCTCCCAAGCTGAGGTTCGCAATCGCGAATGAGTCGGTAAGATTCTCCCCAAGCAGAGTTCATTTATCACCAATAATGGAAGACCATCCCCAGTGGAGTTTATTTCTTCCACAAGCAGAAACTTTATCCCCGACAGAGTTATCATCACCAGCAACGGTAATTCATCCCCAACCGAGGTTATTTCTCCAGATCAACAAATCCTCAGCAGAGTATCTCTTCCCTACAGAGTCAGTCTCTCACCAATGTATTCTCCAGCAGGATTATTCTCCCAATCATCTTCGATCGTTATGCCCAGCGAGCGAAGCTCTTCATATTCTCCAGCAGCAGTCCGGGATTTATTTTCCCAAACTAGAAAACATCATAAAAACATTACACCTTCATACATCGTAGCATGCATATACGCATCATACAATACAATCTCATTTATTTTGAGAACATCATTTCTCGATACATGTCATGCATCATGACATTACATACGAATAACCCTTTACGTTTCAGGAAAAGATACAATCAAATTCTCACAAAGCTCAAGTTATGAAGCCCGGGTACGACCGAATAATATCTTGATTTCTCCATCATATTGTGAAGCCCGGAGAACGACCGGATAATAATATCAGAACACCGCGAAGCCTGGATTACGACCAGATAGTGGTTTATCTCAGATTCAAGCTATGAAGCTCGGATTTGACCAGATAATAGTTTAATCCCCAACAAGCTGTGAAGCCCGGATTACAACCGGATAACAGCTCAGCAAGTTAATGTGAAGCCTGGATTACGACCAGATAGCAGTGCGAGACACCATGAAGCCTGGATTACGACCCGATAGTGGTATATCATAAACACGAGCCGTGAAGCCCAGATTACAACTGGATAACAGCTCAGCAAGTTATTGTGAAGCCTGGATTACGACCAGATAGCAACCAAGAATACTACAAAGCCTGGATTATGACCAGATAGTGGTATATCTTTAATATAAATTATGAAGCCCGGATTCGACCGGATAGTATCTTGATTTCTACGAACACCATGAAGCCTGGATTCGACCAGATAATGGTATAATACATCATGAAGCCTGGATTATGACCAAATAGAGGTAAAGACACTGAAGCCTGGATTACGACCAGATAACAGTGAAGGACACTGTGAAGCTTGGATTTCGACCAAATAGCAGTTTACCCGGCCAATTACTATGAAGCCCGGAGTCAACCGGATATTAGTAGGCCTTAAAATCAAATGGAAGCCCGAATGCGACTGGATAACCACTTGATTTCTTCTGAAGCCTGGATTTCGACCAGATAAGAAGTGAGGTATTGTGAAACCTGGATTCGACCAGATAACAGTACAAGATACCATAAAGCCTGGATTCGACCAGATAATGGTATGAAACATCGTGAAGCCTGGATTACGACCAAATAGCGGTATAAGACATTGCGAAGCTTGGATTTCAACCAAATAGTAATTTTACCTGGACAATTACTAAGAAGCCCGGAGTCGACCGGATATTAGTGTGCCCTAAATTCAAGTTAAAGCCCGGATGCAACCGGATAACAACTGAATTCCTTCTGAAGTCTGGATTACAACCAGATAAGAATTGAGAAATTGTGAAGCCTGGATCACGACCGGACATCAAGTTTAATCTCATCTCCCCAGTAAGTCACTATAAAACCTGGATTACGACCAGATAACAGTCAATCTTATCACTATGAAGCCTGGATCACGAACAGATAGTAGTTCATTTTCACCTCTTCGACCAAGAGATGATTCCCCAGTAGAATAACGGACGACCGAAACTCCTAAAATTCTATTTCTCCCAAGACAGAGATCAGAATTCCCCAGCAGAACCTTCCTCAACAACAGGTATACTGACTCTCGCTAAGGAATCTCTTATGCGATCGACACTCCATCAGATGACATCTTTAAGCCCATCTTCCTATCATTCATTTCCAAATGGAATCTGTAAGCCCATTCCCGACATCACAAGACAAATACCACTTCATGCGAGTGCAAATTTCTGGGCACTCTAGTGTTCAATCATCTTAAACCTTCAGATCACGAAAGACAGGCAAGCCAAAATCGTCAGGTTTAAGAAGATTGAACAGGGGAAGCTGTTGTACCCCAAAATTTGCCCTCTCATATTTCTCAAAACATTTCAAGAAAGATCCTCAAGTTGCTCAAGGAAGTCCAAGGGTTGACCAGATAAGCTCTCTCCTAAGGCAGTCTACCTCAAATTAGGGTTTCATGTTGCATCAAGATACTTGAGTCCAAGGGATTCCAAATACTCACCATTGTCCTAATATGTTCTCAAGATCATCCATGTCAAGTTTCAAGCCTTGCAGAGGAAGTTTGCCCAGTCAATTGCACAAAGGCCTGAAAATCGACTATGCTAGGGCAAAAGTCAACTGTGGCCCACATACAGTCAAACTTCAAGATTTTTGGTCAACATCCTCATTTTGAAGTATATTTCATCATTTGATAAAGGGTTGATCATGATTCATCAAGGATTGCTCGCAATTCATCAAGAACCAAAAGTTGCTAAATTAGGGTTTTGTAGGAAAAGTCAACTCAAATTTGACCACACATAACTTTCTCATACTTCATGAGAAATAATCATTCCAAATCTCATTTGGAATAGGATGCAATTCTCTACAATCCATCTTCATCTCCCGAGTTCAAAATATGCACTCACAAGAAGTTATAAATTTGGACATTATAGGTCATTTTGAAAAGTCAACAAAAACACCCTTTTTGTCAAAGCTTCATGCATGAACATGTAATACCAAATTGAGATGAGACCAAAAAGGTTGCTTAGAGGACATATCAAGCTTTCCAAAAAGTCAAAGAAAACCTCCAAAGAGTCAAAATTGAGGAAGTTATGCATTGGTGAAGTTGACCTTTTTTGCAAAATTGTCAAAAGTCAACTATGCCTAAAATTGCAAATTTTGCTAAATGGGCCTAACTTTTTGCACTTGTTTTGAGTTGGTAGCATGGTCCACGAGTCCTAGCCCTTGCCACTTGTCATTATATTGTTTTTATTATTTATTTTAATTTTTATTTGAATTAAATCAATTTTAATCAAAACAAATCATGAGAAAATCCAAAACATTGAAATCTCAAGATATTGTGCATGTTTCAGGTTCTATATCCAGCTGGCCATTGATTGAATTCATGCAAGGCTTTTGTGAACATAAAAATATTGATTTTAGCCTATTTTTGGAAAGATATTCAAAGGAATCAAATCAAAATCAAAGGCCATGATTGATAAAGATTGAGCATACTTTTTCAACCCTAATTCATTCCTTAGTACATAAGAATCATTTGCAGACCTAAAGCAAGGCTAGGGAGAGGCGCAAGAATAAGAACCAAACTTGAAAAAACACCAAAAAAGTGCAGACACGATTTCACACTTCCAGGCATCCTCAAGACCTTCTAGCCATCCCAATTGCTTCCTGGGAGTGTAAGCAAGCGAAACCAATCAAGAACAAGGAGTTTCCAGCCCTGTAACGCACTGTAAGTCAGCCACGACCTTGGTTCTTTCTTGAATTCGAATTGCATCATTCTGACACTTATAGCACGAAATAATTATATATTCTTGATCCTTGGAACATTTGCAAGCTATCCATATCATTAAATTTCATTTTTGTGGATTGAATCAAGATTTGCCATTGTTAGGGTTTTATGCTTCGTTTTAGGATCTTTTTACACAGGTAAAATTGGGCTATAAAAGAAGCACCATTGTGCTCAGCAGGTCCAGACGAACTGATTCATGGCCATATATGTTGTTTATCTTGCTTGTGCTTGATTTTGAGAAATTGCAGGGATGTAGCGACGGATGTTGTCCGTAGGTAAAGGTTTTCAAATCTTTTAGCCACGGAGAGAGGACACGGATGATGGCGTGGCATCACCCTACTCGTCCATTTGAAAATTTGCGTGAATATTTCTTTATTTCGCTTGCTTATAATATAATAATTGTTGTTTATGTTGTGTACAAACAAAGCAACCAACGCAATTGGTAGTGGAGTGTGTGGAGAAGGTATCAGGGCTTGGGTTCGAATCCCAGGTCCCACAATTTCTTGATATTATTTTCTTTCATGTAATCAGGCGCGCACGCAGGTTTGAAGCACACCATCTGACCTCATCATCCAATCTGCCAAGTGTCCAGGAGGCCAGATCTGAAGGCCATCAATGAAGGAGCATCACAGACCATGGTCAATGCAATGCATGGGAACTAGCAAGTCAACGTGGGTCAATCCCTTTTGGGCCCAAGATCTGTTATATACACCCCCCCCCAAACTACTTTTCAGGCCCATTTTTCTTCTTTCTTTTCTTTTTTTATATTTTGTTTTATTTAGTTTAAATTATTTTTACTAACACAAATTAATTTTCTTTTATTCAAAAAAATCACAAAAAATATTGTCATCCAATTAGATTTAGGATATTTATTTTTTATACAAATATAATTTAATTAGTTTATTTGATTTTAGGTAATTTTAATTTCTTTTTGTAAATAAATTTTAAAATAATTAGAACAATTAGGGTTTTGTTTATAATTTAATTCTATTTTCTTTTTTTCTTACAAATAACCAAAAACATGAAAATAGGTTAAATTTAATTATTTTTCTTTAATTAATTTAATTAGCTAATTAATTTTGTACTTAACTTAAAAACCTAATTCTTTTTCTTAAAAAAATAATTAAAAACAACAAAAAAACAATTTTTTTTCTTTAAGTTAGGTTAGACGGGGTCAAAACCCTAATTTCTTATCGTTCTTAATTTCCTCGCGCGCGCTTTTATTATTATTTGTATCATATTGTTGTAATTGCTCACAAGTTGTAATAGATTAATTAGGATTTTTCTCCTTTTTATTTATCGTTTTGACGAGTTGTTTTTGGCTATGTAATTAATACCCGAAGCCTTGTAATAGGGTAGCTTTACTTTTCTCACTTTAAATTCCGCAAACATTAAACTGTTAGATGTATGAATAATAGGGATGCATGACAAGAATGTATGTAAATTTTAAAACGGTTAGTAAACCCTAAATGTACAAAGATAATAAACTTGAAATTGAATCACTCACACATGTGCACTCCTAGGGTATACTCTCACTTCGGTTGCCTTCGGTAAACGGTCATTAAGTATAGGGTATTTTAGTGGTCGCTCTTTTGTCTCAAAGATCAAAGTTTCCTCGGAAAGGTTGCCTCGGAACTGTTGCCTCGAATATTGATCTTAGGACATTAGGGTTCTTACTAAGACGTCCTAACATTGCTTTAGTGATCGTACGTCCCTTTCGAATTGACCCTTAAAACTCCAACGATGGAGCTACCTACTCACTAATAGTAGGATAGCGCTGTCTAAAGGAAACAAATATAGAACAATTCTTTTTTTGAGTAGGTAGATGCTAGTAGGTACTTGCTCAAAACAAACAAACTTCTCACACTTACACTCTTTTCAAACAAAGTTTCAAAAACACTTCGTAACACTCTTGAAGACAGAAGCAAGGGTTAAATCGAAGTCAAACAAAAACTTTTCAAATCACACAAACACATAAGCAATTATGAAAATGATGAACAATTACCTAAGAGCCCGTAGAAAACTACGGATAGAAAGGGTGCTAATACCTTCCCTTTCTATAATCTACCCCCCGTACTCAAAATCTCGAAAAAGGAATTTTTCTGTGCTTTTTTCCTTTCCATGTTGGATAAAATAAAAGTCGGTGGGGACTATTGCTTACCTCGACATTTTGCAAACACAAATGCAAAACACAAACCAGCATCTAAACAGTTCCGGTTCTGCCACCGTATCACACTACCGGAAAAGAATCGAGATAAATCATTGGTCGATTTAAACTGGAGCAACAGAGGTTTCAATTTGTATTTAACTGGATAAGAATCAGAATAAATCCTTATGCGATTTAAACTGAACTAGAGAAAGTTCCTACCGGAAAAGAATCAGGATAAATCATTAGTCGATTTAAACTGAACCAACAAAGGTTTCACTTTGTCTTTAACTGGATAAGAATCAGAATAAATCCTTAGGCGATTTAAACTGAACCAGAGAAAGCGCCTACCAGTAACGAATCAGGATAAATCACTGGTCGATTTAAACTGAACCAGCAGAGGTCTTTAATTGTCTTTAACTGGATAAGAATCAGAAAAATCTTAGGGTCGATTTAACTGAACCAGAGAAAGTGTCCATCGAAAAAGAATCAGGATAAGTCATTGGTCGATTTAAACTGAACCAACAAAGGTCTTTAATTGTCTTTAACTGGATAAGAATCAAAATAAATCATTGGACGATTTAAACTGAACCAAAGAAAGAGTCCACCGGAAAAAGAATCAGGATAAATCATTGGTCAATTTAAACTTAACCAGCATATGTCTGTACTTGAGAATGAACTTATAATGTAAATGCTGAAATAGCTCTTCGTCAAGTATAGCCTTTGAAAAGACTTCCAGGTCATATAAGTAGTTGATGATGTTTGTCGATTGATCTTTCCTGAAAACGTGAAGTGTTAGATGTATGCGATGTGATTATGTATCAAATGTATTGCGTAACAATGTTCTTAAAATAAATGAGATTGTGCTATATGCGTTTCGTATGCATATCCTATGACATTTGGTAAATGATGTATGAATGCGATATGTTTTTCAAGTGCATTTGTAAGCTCGAGCAACATCTTTGTCTGGGGAAAATAAATCCTTGATTATTGTTGGGGATGAAGAATATGTGTATCTTCGATCTTCTAGGGATTGTTTCCGCTGGGGACCCCTGCTTGCTGGTTTGAGGAAATTTCGCTGGGGAACATTGATTTTTGCTCATTGTTTGAGGAAACTCGGTTGGAGAGTATTAATTCCTGCTTGGGGAGAAGAATTCAAGAATATTGGTTATCCATTGCTCTATTGGGGAATTTATACCCTGACTGGGGATGGAAGAGGCGGATAACCTTCTGACTTATCTGGGGAAGATAAGGTTGAATGGTATTTGATTTGATTCCATGTTCCATATCAACTCTCTGGTGATAGTGGCAACTTCACCGGGGAGAGGATTTTAGCCAGTGATTTATGGTAAAAGCATACTCAAGCTGGGGAGTGTCTATGCCTTGATTGTATCTGAAGATGTATTGAATGGGTATCAGAATAATATCCATATCTAGAATGTATCTGAAGCGTATCTGAAAGATGTACTGAATGAGTATCAGAACGAATCTATATCTTGATTGTATCTGAATTGTATCTTAAAGATGTACAGAATGAGTATCAGAGTGAATCTGTATCTTGATCGTAACTGAATTGTATCTGGAAGGGAAATCTGGAATGAGTATCAGAATGAATCTGTATCTTGATTGTATCTGCATTGTATCTAGACGTGGATCTGGAATAAGTGTTAGAATGAATCTATATCTAAATTATATCTGAACTATATCTAGAAGAGAATCTAGAATGAGCGTCAGAATGAATCTATGTCTAGATTGTATCTTAACTGTATCTAGAAGAGAATCTAGAATGAGTGTCAGAATGAATTTATATCTAGATTGTATCTGAATTGTATCTAGAAGATGGTAAATTGTTGGAGAAATGAACCTTGTTGGGGAAATACTCTTGTTGAGGAAACATCCTTGTTAAGGAAATGAACTCTTCTGGAGAACATAAGTCTGAAAAGGGTTTTACAACCTTGGAGGAACAAGCTCAGATAGGGAAGAGAAACTCCATGAACTGTACTGATTGGAACTCCGTAGGTTGGTGACATTTATGGGGAGAAAATCATACTCCTTTATTAGCCAGAGTGATCTGCCGTGGCAATTGTGGGGAATGTATAAACTTGTGAAGATTACTCTGTGGGGATTTATGGATAACTTGAACATCCTCTCGACTCCTAGAGTTCTTGGTAAATGTTGATCAAGGTGATAAACCTTCCACTGATAGACAAGTGATGAGATGATAGAACATAGTCGTACGCTTTAATCCCTGACTTTTGCCTGAACTATCTTTTCAGATTTTCAGCCCACCGGGATACCCTTTTTTGCCCAAGCCGCCTTTTCAGGTTTTCGACTTGTCGGGTGTAAATTTTTTTATATATATCCCTAATTTTTGCCCGAACTTTTTGGTTCACCGGGATGCCCTTATTTTTGCTTAGGCCTGTTAACCAAGCGGATCTCTTTTATGCGTAGTATTTTTCGACTATGTCCGTTGTTGTACCTCAAAATTTGCCCTCTCATTTTTCTCCAGGAATCACCCTGGATCCTCAGGTTTACTTCCAAGCTTTGAGTTACAAATTTTTCATGAAGATCACTCCCAAGGGCAAAATAGTCATTTGCGCTGAAAGGCCAAACTTTGACCTCTTGATCAAAATCAAATCTCAAAAAAATCACATTTCATCAAAACATGTTGAAATAGGAAGTTTTTCCATCTAAAGTTCAAAAGTCAAATTTACTTTGGAAAAACCAAATTTCTAAGTACTTGAGATTTTTCTAAGTATTTAATGGAAAAATGACACTTCAGAGCTTCTGAACCAACCTCCAGGTAGGAGCAGTCAGAAGTTGCAAGCTTAGCTTAGCACATAACCTTCAGTCAGAAGTTGCAAGCTTAGCTCAACACTTAACCTTCAGTCAGAATGTGGCTCTTCAGCAGCTACGAAAGCTCAGTTAGAATCTGCCAAGGTAAGAACAGAAGATTATAAAACGTGATAAAAAAGTCTGAAGGCTCTTTCAGAACACGCTGGAAAGCCTAAGGATCCCTCAGAACTGGCTAAGGCAACAGGATACCAAGGTCATAACTTAGGTACTTTATCCTAGACTATGCTGAAGTGGAACTTCTGGCTCAGATTTAGGCAATGATACAAAATCCCTCATTACAGGATTTCTGATTTTGACAGATCTCATCACCATTTAATGCTCATTAATGCTCACAACCACTTTTGAGTATTTGTCCAAAGGGTCTCTCCACGTGTAGCGTAGCAAGACCTTTGTACAGATTTAGGTATGGGTCTATGCGCTACTTTTCGCTTATGGGTGTCATTTTTCCTTAATCCTTGCTTACTATTCCAGCCTAGGCTAAAAGCTGTCAATCATCACAACTTTTTATGAACTTTCTTCAAGAGTAAGTTAGCATCTATTGCATGGTATTGGCGCCACTTAACGTTTTAAAAACCCACAAAGATTTGCCTATAAATAGAACACCATTGGCCATTGAGAAAGCCTGATCCAAGTCCAGAAAAATTGCTAAAAAAGAAACATAAAGTTTTAGCAAGAAAACACCTTGAAACTCTGCCAAAATTCCTAGTGTTTCAAGAACCCTAAACACAACTTCGAATCTCCTGCCTTCAAACTCCATTTTTTCCCAAAGTATTTCTTGACCAAAAACCACCCATACAGTTTCTGACCTACACGTTGGAAACTGCCATAACTTCTGTATTCATACTACTATATACTCTCCATCCATCCTGTGATCGGTGGATCTGGAACTGACTGTTTAACGCTGGTTCGCGAAATGTCGTGGAAGCAAGAGTCACCACCGTCTTTTATTTTCTCCAAATGGAAAGGACAAAAGCACAGAAAAATTCCTTATTGAGATTAGTTCTCGGTTCGGGAGGTAGATTTATGGAAAGGGAAGGTGTTAGCACCCTTTCTATCCATGGTTATCCATGGGCTCTTAGATACTTGCTCATTGTGTTTTGAAAATGTTTGTTTGCTTTTCAAGGTGAGTGGGTTTGAAAAAGTTTCGTTTAAAATTTCAGTTCGACTCTTGTATCAGTCCTCAAGAGTGTTTGAAAAGTTGTTTTTGAAAGCTTTTTGCAAAAGTGTCGGTGTGAAAAGAGGTTTTGATTTGTTTTGAGTTAGAGCAAGTATCTATGAGTCATCCACCTACCCTAAGGAATCAGTCTGTGTAAATGTCCTTAAGGTAGTGCCATCCCACCATTGAGAGATAGGTAGCACCACCGTTGGAGGTGTTCGGGTCAATTCGTTTGTAGGGACAGTGTAGTCACCGAGCAACAGTAAGATACCTTAGAAGCTACCCTTATGCCATTGATCTTTTTATTCCGAGGCAACTATTCCGAGGCAACTTGTTCTGAGGCAACCGTTTTGAGGCAACTAGATCAATGGAACATAAGGACTCACTAAGACGTCCTATAGTCGACGACCACGTAGGCAACAGTGTGGTCACCAGAGCAATAGTAGGACACCTTAGAAGCTACCCTCATGCCATGTTCATGGACATGATGACTTACTAAAACGTCCTGTACTCGACGACCACTTTTCGAGGGGTAAGGCAACAGTGAGGCGTACCCTAGGAGTGGTGTGTGAATTGTGTGTCATTTTCAGATATATTTGTCTTGATCATGCATTGAGTGTTCTACGCTTTGATTTTATTTTTGGCCATTCATTCTTTCATGCAAATTATTAGCAGTTAAGAGGTGCAGAAATTTAAAGTGCGGAAAAATAAAAGTCCTACGCTATTACAAGGCGCGGGTCTACATCGCCAAATTAAACCAAGACCCGATTTGAATAAATAAAATGTGGAAAATAAATGTCCTAATTATCTATTACAAGGCTTTGGGGCAAGTACATAAATTTCACAAAGAAAAATAAAATAAACGCGCGAAGAGAAATTATATTCGAAGGTGCGAGGGCGTTGGACCCTTTAAAGAAATTGAATCGAAATTATAAAGTAATTAAATTAAATAAAGGAAAGAACTTATTTTTTGATGTTTTTTTGTATTTATGAAATTAAAGAAAATTAAATTGGAATTAAAAATTAAATAACCTTAGTTCTAAATTGTTTTTAATTTATTAAAGAAAATGTTTAAGTTGACCTAATTTAACCTAATTATTTAATGACGAGTTTATTTACAAAATAATTAATAATTAAATAATGATGAAAAAAAAGTTATTTATTAAGAAAAAGAATAAAAAATGCTAAAAGACCTATTTTTATATTTTTTTAATTATTTAAGAAAAAGCATTAAAGTTTAAAACCTAAAATTAAAACTAAATTGAGTATTAAATTTATTTACAAAATAAATATTAGTGAATTAAATAATAAACATATTTATTTTTTGACTTTCTGATTTTTTTGTATTTTTATATTATAAAACTAATTTTGTGGAATTAAATGAAACAAATAATATAATTAAAATAAATAAAAGAAAGGAATAAAAATAGAGAAAGAAAAGGCAAACATGGGGGGTTTTCTGACCCATTTGGAGGTATATTGCAGCAATTAGGCCCATTTGAATGGGGCCTTTTTGACTTTTCAGGGGTCACGTGTGCATGGTTGACTAGTGTGTATGGTGATCTGCGTGATCTGGCCATTAGATTGATCTCTGAAGCCATGTGGCGCGCCAAGGTGTTGGGTGTACGATGAAAGCTGCATAGAAGCATATTACAAGAAAAAGCATGAAATATATAGGGGGACCTGGGAATCGAACCCAGGTCCCATTGCATGCGTGACAGCATAACAACCACCCAGCCAAACGCGTTTCTTTGTTCATTTAGTGGGCAATAATCAATAAGAGAGAGAAAACAAGGGTTAGTGGAACAAATAAAAAAGGCGCCAGTTGTTTGAATCAGCCAACCACAGTCCAACAAGTTCATCTTCTTCTTCACTTCTTCGTTTTTGCCTGGAAAATATAGAATGGATAGCGGGGGTTTTAAACCCCCACTAACCCTAACACACAAAAATAGCGATTAGCTCATAGTTGAAAAGAAAAAGGGCGCAAGGTGATGATTGTGTTCGTATGAAGGTCACGAGTCCAATGGTATTTGTCTTATGGCTTAATTTTTCCATGGGAAAGAAACCCCAATTTCAAACCTTTGAAACCCTAGGCAGCTTCCATGGTGGATTCACGCATAGGGCTTAAAAATTCAATCAAAGGATGCCAACAGCTTTAGAACAACCATGTTAGTATAAATCAATGCGTAAAACGTATGGAAAAGGTATGCAAATGCAAATACGATTATGAAAATATTTGGGAACAGGGCCACGTGATTCTACGAGTTCTTTGTGTATGGAGAGTGGAAAAGTATTGGGTTATGTTCAGGAAAGTCCCAGCAAGCTTTTGAGATACTTTTTACGCCTTGAAACGCCTTCTAGATGCCAAAACAGTTTTGAGGTTTTTAAGAAAAAGTGCAAGTTTTTCTTTCAGGTTCTAGCGCAGCATGCTTGTTCCCTTGATTAGGTTTAGGTTCTGGCTTATATGTGGAGTGAATTAGGTTTACAAAACAAGTCCAACAACCTTTGCATTGATGATTTGGATCCTTGATTTTCCATGTAATCTTTTTCAATATTTTTCATGAAGAACATGCCAAGTTTGGAAGATTTTACCCTTGTTGATTGGCACACGAAATAATGAGCATGTGATAGACCTATTTACTGCACAAAAAGATTTAAAACCAATGATTTGATATTTTCTTATATTTAAAACTAATTAAATGAATAAATAAGAATAAAAATTCAATTAATTAATTAAAAATAATAAAGTAAATCCCTTTGGGCTTAATGGGTCGTGCATGGCCTTTGGGTAATGATTCTTGGAAGAAATTGTGGCCCATTAGCAATTTTGAGGCATTTGAAGCAAAGTTAACTTTTCAAAATTCCCAAAAATTTCCCAACTTCCATAAGGCATATCTTGCTCAATTTTTAAGCTTTGATCATGTTCTTGTACATTTTGGAAAGGTCTTGAAGTCCTCTAACCAATGCCTTTGGTCCCATGTCGTTTTGATTTACCAATCTCAAGTTATGGTCTTTGACTTAAAGTGCCTTTTTGTTGACTTTTGAAAATGACCTATAATGTTGAGATTGATAACTTTTTGTGAGAGCATTTCTTGGAATTTAAGTGTGAAGATGAGTTGTAGGAAATGTCATTCTCTTCAAAATGAGCTTTGGATTGAATTTTTCTGATAAACCATGTGGAAGTTATGCCTTGGTCAAGTTACAGTTGACTTTTTCAACTGTCCAAAAATAGAAACCTTTGCATCTTGAGACTTTTTGAGCCATGCCTTGAGAATCATGATCAAGAATTGATCAAATGATGTTTGTGGCTTCAAAATAAGATGTTGACCAAAAATTTTGACCTTTGACTGTCAAATGACCATTTTGCCCCTGCAGTTGACTGTTGAGCAATTAGGGTTTTTGACTGTGCAATTTTGTGTTGTGAGTCTTGAAATTTGGCATGTGTATGCTTGACCATGGTTATAGGCATGTGGGACTTGTTTGGACCCTTGGAAACTTCAACTTCTTTGCCAGAACCAAAACCCTAATTTTTGACTGTTAGGAGGCCATTGAACTTGTGCAACCCTTGGGAGATTTTGAAGCATGCTCTTGGCAAATCTTGAAGAATATGGGAGGGCAAATTTTGGGGTACAACAGTTGCCCCTGTTCAATCTTCTTAAACCTGAGGATGTAGATTGGCTGACGTGCCTTTCGTAATCCGAAGGTGGAAGATGATTGAACACTAGAGTGCCCAGAAATTTGCGCTCACATGTTAGCAGTGTGATGATGGGAATGGGCTTACAGATGCCATTTGGAGATTGATGGGTAGGAAGATGGGCTTACAGATGCCATGTTGAGAGGTGATGGATAGGTGAATGGGCTTATAGATGCCATCTGGGTGTCGATCGCGTAAGAGATTCCTTAGCGAGGACTTGCGTACCTGAAAAAGAAAAATGATTACCTGACCTGTTACAGGAGTTGGTCTTCAAACTCTTTGTGTAAATGTGCCCTGACTGGTTACAGGAATCGAGTCTGGAGCTTCAAAAGGTGATGAATGAATCAGGGATGGTTACTACCTCAACGGGATGATGAGAGAACCTTGGATTATTACTACCTCAACAGTAACGATGAGAGAACCTTGGGATGATTACTACCTCAACAGTAACGATGAGAGAACCTGGGGCGATTACTACCTCAACAGTAACGATGAGAGAACCTGGGGCGATTACTACCTCAACAGTAACGATGATAGAATCTGGGGTGATTACTACCTCAACAGTAACGATGAGAGAATCTGGGGTGATTACTACCTCAACAGTAACGATGAGAGAATCTTGGATGTCTTCTACTGAGTCTTCATCAGGAAAAATCTTTAGGAATCGATTTAACTGGACCAGAGAAGGCCTTTGACTGGATAAGAATCAGAAAAATCTTTAGGAGTCGATTTAACTGAACCAGGCAAGGTCTTGGAATAACTTCAACTGGATAAGAATCAGGGAGATCTTAGGGTCGATCTGACTGAACCGGAGAAGGCCTTTGACTGGATAAAAATCAGAAATATTTTTAGGAATCGATTTAACTGAACCAGGCAAGGTCTTGGAATCTTCAACTGGATAAGAATCAGGGAGATCTTAGGGTCGATCTGACTGAACCAGAGAAGGTCTTGGACATAGCTGAGAACTTGACTGGATCTTTCCTGAAAGGTAAAGGTCAGTCATATACAATGCATGATATGGATCAAGCCATGATGTTCTCAACATAAATGAGATCGTATGTTCACGATGCATATATGCATGCTATAATGTATGGAAATGCGATGTTTATGAATGTATGTTTTTGTCTAGGAAAGTAAATCCTTGACGGGTGCCGGGAAGTCACATCCTGGGATGATGTTGGAGAATAGAGCTTTGTTTCCGCTGGGGATGGTAGTTTCAAGAATACCGGTAGGAGAGGATAACTCCGTTGGGGAATGAACTTGAAGATTACTCTGTGGGAGAAATTACTCTAGCTATCTTGCTGGGGAACAATACTCTGTGGGGAGAGAGGTACTTTGTTGGGATGTTGATGGTAACTCCGCTGGGGATACCGTCGTTGTGTTGGAAGTTTTAATAGACTCCGCTGGGGATAGGAAGACTTCGCCAAGGACGATCTTTCCGTGGCTTTTGGCTGAGGTTAACCCAGTCATATCCTGGTAGGGAAATAAACTTTGAATAAAGTCGGGCGACGCGTTCGTGCTCTGCAGGGGATAAGCTTCCAGAACCTACTGGGGATAAGCTTACTGTTGGGGATATGGATTCAAACTGTCCTGGGGAAATCTTGAACTATACTGGACTCTCCTGGGGAAATTTTTTGAACTGTAATTTTTGCAAGTTGAAAGAGGGAACCTATGTATGGTTGCCTGATGATGAGCTCGTGTAAAACCGCATCTTGGAAAGAAGGACACCTGTGTAGGGTTACTTTGAGGTTGGGCTCGTGTGAAGCTGCATCCTTGAAGAAAGGAAACCTTCGTAGGGTTCACTGATGACGAGTCTGTGTAAAACTGCATTTGGAGTTGAAGGAAACCTGTGTAGGGTTTCTTGATGACGAGTTTGTGTAAAACTTCCTCTTTGGAAAGAAGGAAACCTGTGTGGGGTTTACTCATAATGAATCCGTATAAGACTTCTGGAGGAACCGGGGTAAGGTTACTTCGGGATAAGTTCGTGTAAAACTTCTTGATGAACGGGGTAAGGTTATGTTGAGATGAGTCCGTGTGATACTTCTGGAGGAACCGGGGTAAGGTTACTTCGGGATAAGTTCGTGTAAAACTTCTTGATGAACCGGGGTAAGGTTATCTTGAGATGAGTCCGTGTGAGACTTCTGGAGGAACCGGGGTAAGGTTACTTCGGGATAAGTTCGTGTAAAACTTCTTGATGAACCGCTGTAAGGTTATCTTGAGATGAGTCCGTGTGAGACTTCTGGAGGAACCGGGGTAAGGTTACTTCGGGATAAGTTCGTGTAAAACTTCTTGATGAACCGGGGTAAGGTTATCTTGAGATGAGTCCGTGTGAGACTTCTGGAGGAACTGGGGTAAGGTTACTGCAGGGCAAGTTCGTGTAAAACTTTGGGAGGAACCGGTGTAGGGTTACCATGAGATAAGTCCGTGTAAGACCTCTGGAGGAACCAGGGTAAGGTTATCTTGAGATAAGTCCGTGTAAGACTTCTGGAGGAACCGGGGTAAGGTTACTGCAGGATAAGTTCGTGTAAAACTTCTGGGAGGAACCAGTGTAGGGTTACCATGAGATAAGTCCGTGTAAGACTTCTTCTGAAAGAAAAGGAACCGGTGTAGGGTTGCCTGTTGATGAGCCCGTGTAAGACTTTGTCTGAAAGTTGAGAAGGAACCGGTGTAGGGTCGCCTGATGATGATCAAGTGGATGATTGTCCTGTTTGGTTTCGGATATTAACCCACGATCAGCCGTCCGCTGATTTTTCTTGGTTTGTTACCAATGTTGATCTGGAATTTGTAAAGGTAGATGGTAATCATCTTTATATTGATCTTTCTTTAGTACTTTGGTTGACAGGGCAACTGGATCGCCTGGACGACTCATTACTGCCCCTGTTTCTGAGGTGAGGGGAGAAGATACCTTGTGGAGGTGCTGGATGACTGCCGATTGACAAATCTTCCTTTTGGTAGGCAAGTGACGAGATGTCGGGACATAGTCGTACGCTTTAATCCCTAACTTTTGCCTGGACCGCCCTTTCGGGTTTTCAGTCCACCGGGATACCCATTTTTGCCCAAGCCGCCTTTTCAGGTTTTCGGCTTGCCGGGTGTACAAATTTTTTCATTTCATCCCTTATTTTTGCCCGAACCATTTTGGTTCGCCGGGAAGCCCTTATTTTTGCCTAGGTGTGTCAACCTAGCGGGTCTTTGATTTTGCGTAGTATTTTTTCGACTATGTCCACGCTCTCAGGATGTAGGGGGTGCCCCTGTTGATAGTGTCGTGTTGCCCTGCTACCAGAAGATGTCTGATTAGGCAAGATTCGTTGCTGGAGTTCCCCAAGTGGCTTAGGCGGAGGTTTGCCCCTGACTGTTTGGCATCTTGAGAGATTCCTTGAATCTTGACTGGACTGCCCCAGATGATGGACAATGATCAGGCCATGCCCCTTGATTGGAGGTGCTTTTGTTCATTAGGCATTCGTCATGCGAATTTCTATGCTGTTCAAACAAAAAGTCATATGCAAACAAAGTTATGTTAAAAATGCAAAGCTTATGTCTGTCTTGAAGTTTTTGAAAAATGCATTTTTCAGTAAAACCAGCAAATTTTGTAAAATGTGATGTCAACTCAATATTTTATAGCAAGCCTTAAGGAGTCAGGATACCTTTGGTAACAGTATGCTTTCGAACTAACCCATGCTTCAGCTAGGACTTTTAAGGGTTGTAGCGTGGCCTGGTTCACGGTTTAAGAAACAAAGGATAAAGGCTCAAATTATTTGTACCCACCCGCTCTTCGTGATGTTCTTCAAACCTAAACTCAACTGATCGCGCGTTAGACCTTGTTTGAGTCTTTACTTTGATATTCCGGTGATGGTTCGGATACCGATAGTTTATTTCGAATACGCCGTCATTTCTTTTTTGGTTGAGGGTTTGTAGGACCTCTTTCTTCTTTTTTTTGATTTTGTTATCCCTGTTTGTATTGCCTGAACTGTTTCTTTTGTGATTACAGTCAGCGGGATGCCCCAGTTTTTTTAAGTCTCCTTCATAGGTTTTGACTTAATGGGCTTTTATTTTGAGAAGTAATGATTGTCTGTCTTTATGATTATTGGGAACCATCACGGTCTTTTATTTTGTGAGGACCTCTTTGGTGCCATTTGTTGTGCACCTGGATTAACTGAGAAGACTACCTTGCCCCAGGTTATGATTAAGGGTTTTAAATTTCGAAAAGAAAAACTCCTACTTCTTTGGCTCAGAGGGGTTGACGAGGGATTATCTTCCTTATAACTCCAAATTTTAGGAATTGAAACAATGCATGTACCTCATCAGCGGGGTCTGTTCAAAAGCATACTGTAAAGATCGTGGTATCGTTTTCGTCATCCTCCCTCAAGAGGCTTAGAATTTTCAATCAAGAGTTGATCATCATAAAAATATGAAAACAATTTGCATATAGTGAATACGAAATAATTACTTCAAAACAGACATGTGTAATGCATTAATGAAATAACCAAGTTTGACATGAAATAAAATGTTTGAACAATCAAAGAAAATTACAATCTGGACATTCAAATGAACAAAAGTTTCCAATCCTAGCCATGTTTTGACAAGGGAGCAGTGGTCACATTCAGAGTCTCTGGAGAGTCGAACTGGACTTCCTTTGCGTCGATCAGATCCTGAACCTTGTTTCTCAAAGTCCAACAATCATCTGTAGCATGCCCTGGGCTGTCAGAATGATACGCGTAACGAACATTGGGGTTATACCTTGAAGGCGTCCTGTTGGGATTCTTAGGAGGGTCCCTTAGAGTTACCAAATTCAACCTCAACAGTTGTTGTAGAGCTTGAGGCAGCGACACGTTGAGCTTGGTGAATTGCCTTTTGGGCTTGTCTGCCTGAAGCTGGTGAGGTTGATGCTGAATTTGTGGCACTGAAGCCATCTGAGGAGCTCTCCCCTTATCTTCTTGTCTCAAAGGTGGTTGAATGATGACTGGCTCTTTACCCTTAGACGTTTGCCCCAGTTGGTTACCCTGAAGCAATTGGTTGACGAAAACCCCGAGCTCTTCTTGTCTTTGGACTAAGCCTTGAATGATAGTCACCTGCCCCAGCATCTGGGCTTTCATTGTATCCATTTCAGCTTGCAGGTGTTTCAGCCGTGAATCCTCAGCACTGTTCCTGACCAAAGTCCCCATGAGAAGTGCTCTCAACTCCTCCTGCCCCTTGGATAGATTCAGGAGGATTTCCCCAAACCGAGTCTCTTGAGCATGGAAGTCCTGGTTGTATTGTTGGGAAGCCATTGCTGAAATAAATAGCGAAGATGGTGAGTGACCTGTCAAGAGGGTACCTGTAATGCAATGATATACATGATATGTATGCAATGTTTTCAAGGACCTCGCAGGGTAAACAAGAAAATTGTTAGCATTGGAATTTGTAGCTTGATGGAAGGAACTTCATGTTGCTGAGAGCCCTTCTTCAAGAGTCAAGGCTCACCATATCTAGTGGGTCATAGCCCCTGACCCAAGTCATCAACCTTGGCTAGAGGAAAATAAATCCCCTTTTGCCCCTTGCTAGACAGTTGGTTCATCATGACCTGCATCACAAACCCTTAAGATCCTTGAAACGGATTAGTCCTTATGTAGGATGTATGCAATGGTATGATGTTATGCTATGCATGGGGTAATGTAGGTAAACCCTGTTATGAGTCCCAATTAAGGACTGTAAACAAAACCTGCAAGAAACTTAGTAAACCCTGTTATGAGTCCCAATTAAGGACTATAAACAAAACCTGCAAGAAACTTAGTAAACCCTGTTATGAGCCCCAATTAAGGACTATAAACAAAACCTGCAAGAAACTCAAGTGTCAGATAACAAGCCTGCAAGTAGTCAAGTTGGAAGGCACACAAGTCACACAAGAGAAGCCCTTAGAGTTTAGGCCAGCATGGGGTCTAGGTATTACCCTCTTGAAGTTGGTGGGCTCAACCTGTCCTATTAGAAGTAACCGGGTTCTAAGGGTCCCAATATCACTAGATTGCTTTCATTGTTCATCGTTTCGATTTAGCCACTGAACTGGCGACCGAAATATTCCAGGAAAGCAACCCTCAATTGAGTGTAGTATCGAGTATCAACCAACCTCGGACTGCACCAAAGTCAGTTATCTCACTACCCTAAAGAGGCCAAGATGGTTCAATTAAGGTTCCTAAGGTCAGTTGATGCTTCACGACACCACGCGGCGGCCCCGTACTCTCCTTGACTGGACTCAAGGGTTACCGGTACACACCAAAGTGCCACATCAACGTAGCAGACTGCTTCAACCATGTCGGTATACCCCGCACAGTTCTCTCACAGCCTTGTTGCTACTTTCTAAGAAGGTATCCCCCAGATCCGGGCTAGGATCTATAGAACTCCCAAGACAGTCCCACAATTTAAAGCAAACAAGTCAAAGCAATTGAAAACACAATGATCTTAGTCCTAAGGTACACCTCACTTTAAAAGTATCCCCAGCAGAGTCGCCAGTTCTGTGATCGGTGGATCTGGAACTGACTGTTTAACGCTGGTTCGCGAAATGTCGCGGAAGCAAGAGTCACCACCATCTTTTATTTTCTCCAAATGGAAAGGACAAAAGCACAGAAAAATTCCTTATTGAGATTAGTTCTCGGTTCGGGAGGTAGATTTATAGAAAGGGAAGGTGTTAGCACCCTTTCTATCCATGGTTATCCATGGGCTCTTAGATACTTGCTCATTGTGTTTTCAAAATGTTTGTTTGCTTTTCAAGGTGAGTGGGTTTGAAAAAGTTTCGTTTAAAATTTCAGTTCGACTCTTGTATCAGTCCTCAAGAGTGTTTGAAAAGTTGTTTTTGAAAGCTTTTTGCAAAAGTGTCGGTGTGAAAAGAGGTTTTGATTTGTTTTGAGTTAGAGCAAGTATCTATGAGTCATCCACCTACCCTAAGGAATCAGTCTGTGTAAATGTCCTTAAGGTAGTGCCATCCCACCATTGAGAGATAGGTAGCACCACCGTTGGAGGTGTTCGAGTCAATTCGTTTGTAGGGACAGTGTAGTCACCGAGCAACAGTAAGATACCTTAGAAGCTACCCTTATGCCATTGATCTTTTTATTCCGAGGCAACTATTTCGAGGCAACTTGTTCCGAGGCAACCGTTTCGAGGCAACTAGATCAATGGAACATAAGGACTCACTAAGACATCCTATAGTCGACGACCACATAGGCAACAGTGTGGTCACCAGAGCAATAGTAGGACACCTTAGAAGCTACCCTCATGCCATGTTCATGGACATGAGGACTTACTAAAACGTCATGTACTCGACGACCACTTTTCGAGGGGTAAGGCAACAGTGAGGCGTACCCTAGGAGTGGTATGTGAATTGTGTGTCATTTTCAGATATATTTGTCTTGATCATGCATTGAGTGTTCTACGCTTTGATTTTATTTTTGGCCATTCATTATTTCATGCAAATTATTAGCAGTTAAGAGGTGCAGAAATTTAAAGTGCGGAAAAATAAAAGTCCTACGCTATTACAAGGCGCGGGTCTACATCGCCAAATTAAACCAAGACCCGATTTGAATAAATAAAATGCGGAAAATAAATGTCCTAACTATCTATTACAAGGCTTTGGGGCAAGTACATAAATTTCACAAAGAAAAATAAAATAAATGCGCGAAGAGAAATTATATTCGAAGGTGCGAGGGCGTTGGACCCTTTAAAGAAATTGAATCGAAATTATAAAGTAATTAAATTAAATAAAGGAAAGAACTTATTTTTTGATGTTTTTTTGTATTTATGAAATTAAAGAAAATTAAATTGGAATTAAATATTAAATAACCCTAGTTCTAAATTGTTTTTAATTTATTAAAGAAAAATGTTTAAGTTGACCTAATTTAACCTAATTATTTAATGACGAGTTTATTTACAAAATAATTAATAATTAAATAATGATGAAAAAAAAGTTATTTATTAAGAAAAAGAATAAAAAATGCTAAAAGACCTATTTTTATATTTTTTAATTATTTAAGAAAAAGCATTAAAGTTTAAAACCTAAAATTAAAACTAAATTGAGTATTAAATTTATTTACAAAATAAATATTAGTGAATTAAATAATAAACATATTTATTTTTTGACTTTCTGATTTTTTTGTATTTTTATATTATAAAACTAATTTTGTGGAATTAAATGAAACAAATAATATAATTAAAATAAATAAAAGAAAGGAATAAAAATAGAGAAAGAAAAGGCAAACATGGGGGGTTTCTGACCCATTTGGAGGTATATTGCAGCAATTAGGCCCATTTGAATGGGGCCTTTTTGACTTTTCAGGGGTCACGTGTGCATGGTTGACTAGTGTGTATGGTGATCTGCGTGATCTGGCCATTAGATTGATCTCTGAAGCCATGTGGCGCGCCAAGGTGTTGGGTGTACGATGCTCCTTTGGATGAAAGCTGCATAGAAGCATATTACAAGAAAAAGCATGAAATATATAGGGGGACCTGGGAATCGAACCCAGGTCCCATTGCATGCGTGACAGCACAACAACCACCCAGCCAAACACGTTTCTTTGTTCATTTAGTGGGCAATAATCAATAAGAGAGAGAAAACAAGGGTTAGTGGAACAAATAAAAAAGGCGCCAGTTGTTTGAATCAGCCAACCACAGTCCAACACGTTCATCTTCTTTTCACTTCTTCGTTTTTGCCTGGAAAATATAGAATGGATAGCGGGGGTTTTAAACCCCCACTAACCCTAACACACAAAAATAGAGATTAGCTCATAGTTGAAAAGAAAAAGGGCGCGAGGTGATGATTGTGTTCGTATGAAGGTCACGAGTCCAATGGTATTAGTCTTATGGCTTAATTTTTCCATGGGAAAGAAACCCCAATTTCAAACCTTTGAAACCCTAGGCAGCTTCCATGGTGGATTCACGCATAGGGCTTAAAAATTCAATCAAAGGATGCCAACAGCTTTAGAACAACCATGTTAGTATAAATCAATGCTTAAAACATATGGAAAAGGTATGCAAATGCAAATACGATTATGAAAATATTTGGGAACAGGGCCACGTGATTCTACCAGTTCTTTGTGTATGGAGAATGGAAAAGTATTGGGTTATGTTCAGGAAAGTCCCAGCAAGCTTTTGAGATACTTTTTACGCCTTGAAACGCCTTCTAGATTCCAAAACAGTTTTGAGGTTTTTAAGAAAATGTGCAAGTTTTTCTTTCAGGTTCTAGCGCAAAATGCTTGTTCCCTTGATTAGGTTTAGGTTCTGGCTTATATGTGGAGTGAATTAGGTTTACAAAACAAGTCCAACAACCTTTGCATTGATGATTTGGATCCTTGATTTTCCATGTAATCTTTTTCAATCTTTTTCATGAAGAACATGCCAAGTTTGGAAGATTTTGCCCTTGTTGATTGGCACACGAAATAATGAGCATGTGATAGACCTATTTACTGCACAAAAAGATTTAAAACCAATGATTTGATATTTTCTTATATTTAAAACTAATTAAATGAATAAATAAGAATAAAAATTCAATTAATTAATTAAAAATAAGAAAGCAAATCCCTTTGGGCTTAATGGGTCGTGCATGGCCTTTGGGTAATGATTCTTGGAAGAAATTGTGGCCCATTAGCAATTTTGAGGCATTTGAAGCAAAGTTAACTTTTCAAAATTCCCAAAAATTTCCCAACTTCCATAAGGCATATCTTGCTCAATTTTTAAGCTTTGATCATTTTCTTGGACATTTTGGAAAGTTCTTGAAGTCCTCTAACCAATGCCTTTGGTCCCATGTCATTTTGATTTACCAATCTCAAGTTATGGTCTTTGACTTAAAGTGCCTTTTTGTTGACTTTTGAAAATAACCTATAATGTTGAGATTGATAACTTTTTGTGAGAGCATTTATTGGACTTTAAGTGTGAAGATGAGTTGTAGGAAATGCCATTCTCTTAAAATTGAGCTTTGGATGGAATTTTTCTGATAAACCATGTGGAAGTTATGCCTTGGTCAAGTTATAGTTGACTTTTTCAACTGTCCAAAAATAGAAACCTTTGCATCTTGAGACTTTTTGAGCCATGCCTTGAGAATCATGATCAAGAATTGATCAAATGATGTTTGTGGCTTCAAAATAAGATGTTGACCAAAAATTTTGACCTTTGACTGTCAAATGACCATTTTGCCCCTGCAGTTGACTGTTGAGCAATTAGGGTTTTTGACTGTGCAATTTTGTGCTGTGAGTCTTGAAATTTGGCATGTGGATGCTTGACCATGTTTATAGGCATGTGGGACTTGTTTGGACCCTTGGAAACTTCAACTTCTTTGCCAGAACCAAAACCCTAATTTTTGACTGTTAGGAGGCCATTGAACTTGTGCAACCCTTGGGAGATTTTGAAGCATGCTCTTGGCAAATCTTGAAGAATATGGGAGGGTAAATTTTGGGGTACAACACATCTATTCAAAGAACATGTTCAGAACATCATCAGAGTTAAGGCTAACTCCAGTTCATAGAATTTCTTCCAGCGGCACGGTAAGCACCTGCTGACTCTCACCATACTGCTTAAGCATCACCAGATTTGCATGCTCAAAAAATATAATGTAGATATCATGCTTCTGATGTTGTACATGTTTTGAGATTTTTACGCCTATGCATGCTGTTGTACCCCAAAATTTGCCCTCCCATATTTCTCAAAATATTTCAAGAAAAATTCACAAGTCCAACTCGGCGCGTCATATTCAGGTGTTCTTTCACAAATATATTTCTGATAACATATTCTCAAATTCAGGTTCGGCTCAAGAGTCAATTATTTAAAGAAGGTATCTGAATGTGTGAGTTTTCTTGAAGAAATATGGTGAAAAAGTGTGCTGAAAGTGCAGTTTTTACGCGCTAAAAAATTCATAACTTGAAGATCGTGACTCGTTTTGAACCCGTTCCGGTGGCCTAAATTCCGTCTTGACATTATCTACGTTTTCATCCCTCACGGATGGAAGCCAATTTCGACCAGAAGGTCTTCAAAAATGTGGATTTATCAAGTATTTTCATACAGAAAATTTGTGACAGAAGTTTATTTGCGTCATGTTCAGAAAATCATAACTTGGTCGATTTTCATCGTATCGAGCTGGTTCCGGCGCCAAAATTTCACAAATTGAGTTGACTACATTTTCACAGAAGGTATTGAGTTCAAACAGTATTCAAAAGGCCTTCATTATTTGCTCAGAGTGCGTGACACGCCGAAAATCCTGAATGCTGAATATTATTTCATCTGAGCCGAAACTTCGAAAATTCATAACTCGGTCAATTTTTATCGGATTGGGCTCATATTTTTACACAAGGTCACTGACTCATAGATCTACAACTTTGCTTCAAAAGTCGAGACCGGATTATGCTCCGATCAATACCAGTTTTTTATTGAAGAACGTGTCAGAGTCGACACTGGAGTCCAAAATAAGTTTGTCTGAGCTGAAACTTCAAAAATTCATAACTAATTCACCGTTTATCCGATTGAGCCGATTTTAGGACAGAAGTTAGTTCTCGATGTCGGCTACATTTTGTCTTCACATTTCAACTTCAAAAATTGCACTTAAATCCCTGCGATTTAACCTGGAAAGTGACGAACTCAAGTGAACATTGGAGGCCCAATTGCACATTCAAAGCCCATTTTCTTTACCCTAATTTCCATTATATAATCACATTCTTTTCACACAAACCAGAGAGGAGGAAAAAGGGAGAGAAAAAACTTTGCCACAACACTGTTAGAATATCAAATTCTTTCAAGAACCCTAAAACCTTGAAATCCTTATTACAAATCCCTCTCTAACTACAAACAAGTCATCACAGTTACAAACCAACACCTCACTACTCCTTCAGTAAGGGTAAGGCTGACTTGATCTCCATGATCAAAAGGGCATAAAGGCATTCATGTCACTACTTTTCCAGTAAGGGTAAGATTGATTTGATCTCCATGATCAAAAGGGTATAATCATTCATACATGCCATATTGTGCCTAAACATTAAATTTCTTCATATATTGGCTTTATTTACATTTTATGATTTTATTTAATGTGTTCATGAGATTCAACACTACAGATTTAGACAGGATCCCATGCAGGTTCATTAAGGAAAGTTGAGGCCAAAATCCAAATGGGCAAAAGCCAAAAGCCAAAAGCCAAAAGCCAAAAGTCAAATGGCCAAAAGAACAACTTATGCATGACACCAATACATGGCGAGACAGACATCCTGAGAAGATTAAGGAACGTTGAGGCCAGAACACAAATGGCCAACAGCCAGAACACAAATGGCCATGAAACCCAATCCAATGGCCAAAGAATGCAGACCACGGTACTCAGAAGTCAATGAACACGCACGTGATGCCAGAAAGTCAAACAAGGCTTTTTGTCTAATGGGCCAGAATACTTCAAAAAAACCTCCCCTTGGGCCTGAAACCCCCCTTGGTTTGCATCCTTTTTAATTTTATTTTCTTTTCTTTTCTAATTCTTTTTTAATTGTTTTAATTGTTTTTTTCACCATAAAATAATTTTCTATAATAAAAACAGAAAAATCAAAAATACAAATATATTTAATTATTATTAATTTCATCACTAACCTATTTTTTGTAAATAAACTCTAACAATTAACTTAGTTTAATTTAGGTTTTTAAACTTTAATCTTTTTCTTAATAAGTAAAAAGTATCTAGAATTAGGTTTTTTTGACATTTTCATCTTTTTCTTAAATAAATTATTAATCATCATTATTTATCATTATTATTAATTATCATTAATTTTGTAAATAAACATGTACATTAAATATTATGTAAATTAGGTTTTAAACTTTAACTTTTTTTTAATAATTAAAAATATTTAGAACTAAGGTTTCCTTCTAATTTTAAATTCTTTTCTTTATTTTCATAAATACAAAAAAACTAAAAAACATTTCTTTTCTTTAATAAAATAAATAATTAACTTTCTTATTTCAATTTAATTTCAAAAGGGTCCAACGCCCTCGAACGTTCAACTTTAATTCTTTCGCGCATTTATTCTTATTTTCCTTTGTGAATATTATGTAATTGCTCAAGCCTTGTAATAGTAATTAGGAATTTATTTACTTTCCGCATTTTTTATTCAAAACGGGTCTTTGTTAATTTGGCGATGTATAGACCCGCGCCTTGTAATAGCGTAGGATTTATCTTTCTGCACTTTAATCTCCGCACTTTTAAACTGCTAAACTTTGCATGAAAGAATGAATGGCCTAAATTAAAAACAAGCGTAGATCACCATGATACATGTACAAGATAAAACATAACATGAAAATAACATACAAATTCACACACCACTCTTAGGGTACGCCTCACTGTTGCCTTGCCCTCGAAACGTGGTCGTCAAGTATAGGACGTCTTAGTAAGTCCTTATGTCCGTTGATCCGTATGCCTCAAAACAAGTTGCCTCGGAAAAGTTGCCTCGAATTAAAAAGGATCAATGGCATAAGGGTAGCTTCTAAGGTGTCCTACTGTTGCTCTGGTGACCACACTGTCCCTACACTCGAATTGATCCGAACACCTCCAACGGTGGTGCTACCTACCTCTCAATGGTGGGATGGCACTACCTTAAGGACATTTACACAGCCTAATTCCTTAGGGTAGGTGGATGACTCATATATACTTGCTCTATTTCAAAAACAAATCAAAAACTCTTTTCACACCGACACTTTCAAAAAGCTTTCAAAACAATTTTTTCAAACACTCTTGAGGACTGATACAAGAGTCGATCTGAAATCTTTAAACGAAACTTTTTTCAAACCCACTCACATTTGAAAAGCAAACACATTTTGAAAACACAAATTAGCAAGTATCTAAGAGCCCATGGATAACCATGGATAGAAAGGGTGCTAACACCTTCCCTTTCTATAAATCTACCTCCCGAACCGAGAAACTATCTCATAAGGAATTTTGCTGTGCTTTTGTCCTGTCCATGTTGGAGAAAATAAAAGACGGTGGCGACTCTTGCTTCCGCGACATTTCACGAACCAGCGTTAAACAGTCAATTCCAGATCCACCGATCACACATGCTTAAGTAGAGAGTGAATCAGTTCAGAACTGCCTTGAAGAAATTGAAACTCAGAGTTAGGATTAGCAAAGGCATACTTTCCTCTGATTTTTGGTTTTGATTCTCCTTATTTCTGAAGCACTATGACACCTGCTGAAACTGTCTTAGGCATGTCTTCTGTTTTGTGGAGAAATAACCAAATTGCAGATGTTCTGACTAGCATAGAAGGAGACCAAGTTCTGACTTTGACGCCAGCACTTATGAGGCCTGTTTTGTTATCAATAATATCAGAACTTCTGAAAATTACTATGTTCCCAGCAGGGTCAGAACTTATGACCCCATACATTTTCACTAACAGGTTTCTGTTTTGCAGCGCACCAGGGTCAGAACTTCTGACCTATACATTTTCACTAACAGGTTGCTATTCTGCAGCAGGCCAGGGTCAGAACTTCTGACTTCCTCTCAGCAGCACACTGACCCCTTCCTTCTTTCTTTCTTTCTTCCCCTTGTTATTTTCTTTATTTTTCACGCTGGTACTCCCCATTCATAAGTTTGTACCCCCACCCCCTAAATATTGTAATAGCGTAGGACTTTACATTTCCGCATTTTATCTCTTTCAAGTGTAAATGCTAGCAATTAGGATATGTATGGCAAGATAAAAAATCAATAAAATAGAAAATCCTAATTCAAGATAAAATCGCATGCAATCAAACACACTTGCACACAAACACCCTTAGGGTTTCTCCACTTGGTTGCCTTATACAAAAATAGCCATGTTAAACATGCAAAGTATCTTGGTAAAACAAACAAAATCAAAAGACCATAGTCCCTCGATGACGCTATTCAAAGTTTCCTTACAAAATGATCTTAGTCCATCGAAATGCTAAGATACTTTGCAACATTGCTAATCATGGTTATACAATGACCCGTGCTCGTCCCGTAAAACTCCAAAGATAGGGTTGCTTACCAAATCAATGGTAAGACAACAATGTCAAAGGAATAGAAAATGCATAAGAAAGACATTTGAGTAGGTAGATTGCTTCTAGTTACTTGCTCTATTTCCAAACAACAATCCTTACTATTTTCGAAAATACACACATTTCCAAGACATTTTTTACAAACATTGAAAACATTTTAAAAAAGACAAACATCTTTGTATACACTCTTACGAACAAGAATCATTACAAAGATTGACTAAACAAAAGGCCTCTTTTACAAAATACTTTCTGTGATTGGTGGGAAGAGAACTGATTGTTTTGGAATGTTGGTTCGCGTTTGCGTTTGTTTTTGCAAAATGTCGCGGTAAGTAAGATTCGCCACCGTCTTTTATTTTATCCAACAAGGAAAGGACAAAAGCACAGAAAAATTCCTTTTTGAGATACTTCTCGGGTTCGGGAGGTAGATTATAGAAAGGGAAGGTGTTAGCATCCTTTCTATCTGTGGTTATCCACGGGCTCTTAGGCACTTGCTCATTGTGTTTTCAAAAGTTTGCTTTTCTTTTTGTTTGTGGGTTTGAAAAGAGTTTTTATTTTGAAGAGAGTGTAAGTGCGAAAAGTTTTGTTTTGTTTTAAAAGGAGAAAGTACTTAAGAACCATCTACCTACTCGAAAAAGGAATTAAACTGTGCTAATGTCCTTTAGACAATGCCATCCCATTATTGAGGAGTAGGTAGCATCGTCGTTGGAGTTTTCGGGTCAATTCGATTAAGGGACGTGTGGTCACTAAAGCAATGTTAGGACGCCTTAGTGGTAACCCTAATATCCTAGATCATTTTTTTGAGGCAACCTGTTGTACCCCAAAATTTGCCCTCCCATATTCTTCAAGATTTGCCAAGATCATGGTTTAAAATTTCTCAAAGGTTGCACAGTCAAATCACCTCCTAAGGCAGTCAAGTCAAATTTAGGGTTTTGTGTTGCATCAAGGTCCTTACATCCAAATGACCTCAAGTTCTCCTTAATGTCCTAACTTATGCTCAAATTCAGGTTCGGCTCAAGAGTCAATTCTTTAAAGAAGGTATCCGAATGTGCGAGTTTTCTCAAAGAAATATGGTGAAAAAGTGTGCTGAAAGTGTAGTTTTTACGCGCTAAAAAATTCATAACTTGAAGATCGTGACTCGTTTTGAATCTGTTCCGGTGGCCAAAATTCCGTCTTGACATTATCTACGTTTTCATCACTCACAATTGAAAAGCAAACACATTTTGAAAACACAATGAGCAAGTATCTAAGAGCCCATGGATAACCATGGATAGAAAGGGTGCTAACACCTTCCCTTTCTATAAATCTACCTCCCAAACCGAGAAACTATCTCATAAGGAATTTTGCTGTGCTTTTGTCCTGTCCATGTTGGAGAAAATAAAAGACGGTGGTGACTCTTGCTTCCGCGACATTTCGCGATCCAGCGTTAAACAGTCAGTTCCAGATCCACCGATCACAGAACTGGCGACTCTGCTGGGGACTACTTTAAAATGAGGTGTACCTTAGGAATAAGATCACTTGTGTTTTCAATTGTCTGAATTGCTTGCTTTACTATTGTGGGACTGTCTCGGGAGTTCTATAGATCCTAACCCGGATCTGGGGGATGCCTTCTTAGAAAGTAGCAACAAGGCTGTGAGGGAACTGTGCGGGGTATACCGACATGGTTGAAGCAGTCTGATGAGGCACTGGTGTGTACCGGTAACCCTTGAGTTCAGTCAAGGAGAGTACGGGGCCTCCGCGTGGTGTCGTGAAGCATCAACTGACCTTAGGAACCTTAATTGAACCATCTTGGCCTCTTTAGGGTAGTGAGATAACTGACTTTGGTGCAGTCCGAGGTTGGTTGATACTCAATACTACACTCAATTGTGGGTTGTTTTCTTGGAATATTTCGGTCGCTAGTTCAGTGGCTAAATCGAAACGATGAACAATGAAAACAGTCCAATGATATTGGTACCCTTAGAACCCGGTTACTTCTGATAGGACAGGTTTGAGCCCACCAACTTCAAGAGGGTAGTACCCCAAACTTCATGCTGGCCTAAACTCTAAGGGCTGTCTTGTGTGACTTGTGTGCCTTCAAACTTGACTATTTGCATGCTTGTTATCTGACACATGAGTTCCTTGCAGGTTTAACAGTCCTTAATTGGGACTCATTACAGGGCCTACTTACATCACTCCATGCATAGCATAACATCATACCATTGCATACATCCTGCATAAGGACTAACCCATTTCAAGGATCTCAAGGGTCTGTGATGCAGGTCATGATGAATCAAAATGTCTAGCAAGGGGCAAAGGGGATTTATTTTCCTCTAGCCAAGGTTGATAATTTGAGTCAGGGGCTATGACCCACTCGATATGGTGAGCCTTGACTCTTGAAGAAGGCCTCTCAATAATACGCAGTGCCTTTCATCAAGCTACAAAATGCAAATGCTAACAATTTTCTTGTTTACCCCGCGAGATCCTCGAAAACATTGCATGCATACATACATATCATTGCATTACAGGTATCCCTTTTACAGGTTGCTTACCTTCTTCGCTGTTTATTTCAGCCGATCATCATGAATCCTGAATCATCTACTGAGCAATCCATCAAGGCTCTCCAGGATCAGAACGCCCAGTTCCAAGAGTTGATCATCAGTTTGGCCCAGGGGCAACAAGATCTGAAGACCCTGCTTTTGAAAAAGAAGAAGAAGAGGACGTACTGTTCAACCCTAGACGCAAATCTGGGAATGGGTCACAAAACGAGGTTGAGATGACTATCCCATCTGTTGGGAAAGACAGTCCCCAAGAAAGGGAGGTTCCTAGTCCAGTGGTCTCCGACAACGAGACCAATTACAATGATGAACAGCACCCTCCAGCTGAGGATAGGTACAAACAATTGGAAGACCGGCTAAGTGCCATGGAGATACAAAAAGTGCCCGACCTGGACTTCGAAGATCTAGGTCTGTCTTCTGGGGTAGTGATCTCGCACAAATTCAAGGCACCTGCTTTTGCAAAATATGACGGGGCTTCCTGTCCTAAGCTGCATCTCAGGTCTTATACAAGGAGGATCCAGCCCTACACGGCTGACAAGAATTTGTGGATTCACTTCTTTCAGGATAGTCTGTCGGGAACTCAACTCGACTGGTTCTATCAACTGAATGGAGCCAACATCCGCAGCTGGGAGGACTTGGCCACTGCATTTTATAAGCAATATCAGTATAATGCCGACCTCGCTCCTACGCGTACCCAACTCCAGGGTATGCCACTGGGGACGGGTGAAGGTTTTAAGGAGTACGCCCAAAAATGGAGAGACCTTGCTGGAATGGTACAACCACCTCTAACTGACCGGGAGCTCGTTGACATGTTCTTGGGGACTTTGTCTGGTCCATTCTACAACCATCTGATTGGGAATTCTTCTGCTGGGTTCACAGATCTGATCTTGACCGGGGAGAGAATTGAAGATGGTATCAAATTAGGAAAGATTCAAGAAGCTGCACCTGCTGATGCTCAGAAAAAGCCCCACAATGGAAAGAAAGAGTCCAATGTTATACATGGTAAAAAGGGTCGTCATGATGTAGGGGCAATCCAGATCTCTGATCCCGCGCCTGTTCAACAAAGAAAGAGCAATAGGCGTAGGATAAAGTATCAAGATAGGAAGTATACTGACATCAGCATGCCTTTGTCTCAGGCACTACAACAATTGCTGAAGGCGAAACTGATCACACTAAAGGATCCTCCTCAAAATCCTGACACTTCCTCTCCCAAGTATAACCCGGGTGTGAGATGTGCCTACCATTCTGACAGTCCTGGACATGACACCGACGACTGTTGGACCTTGAAGAACAAGATCCAGGATTTGATTGACGCCAAGGAGGTCAAGTTTCAACACTGATCCTACACCAAGTCATCGAGAATGTCTTTTGTTCATTCGAATGTTCAAGTTGTATTTTTCTTTGATTGTTCAAACATTTTATTCATGTCAAACTTTGTTATTTCATTAATGCATTACACGTGTCTGTTTTGAAGTAATTATGTTTACTATGCTTAAAACTGTTTTCATATTTTTGTGATGTTCAACGCTCGGTTAATAATTCTAAGCCTCTTGAGGGAGGATGACGAAAACGATACCATAATCTACAGTATGCTTTTGGACAAACTCCGCTGATGAGGTACATGCATTGTTTCAAATGCTAAACAGTGGAGTTATAAGGAAGATAATCCCTCGTCAACCCCTCCGAGCCAAAGAAGTAGGAGTTTTTCTTTTCGAAAATTAAAACCCTTAATCATAACCTGGGGCAGGGTAGTCTTCTCAGCTGATCCGGGTGCACAAAGAATGGCATCAAAAGAAGTCCTTCTGAAACAAAAGACGGTGATGGTTCCGAATAATCATAAAAGATAGGCAGTCATTATTTCCCAAAAATAAAAGCCCAATAAGTCAAAACCTATGAAGGAGACTTACAAAACTGGGGCATCCCGCTGACTGTAATCGCAAAAGAAACAGTTCAGGCAAAAAATAGGGATCATAAAATCAAAAAAGAAAGAGGTCATACAAACCCTCAACAAAAAAGGAAATGACTGCCTGGTCAAAATAAACTATCAACATCCGAACCATCATTGGAATATCAGGACAAAGACCCAAACAAGGTCAAACACACGATCAACTGAGTTTAGGTTTGAAGAACATCACGAAGAGCGGGTGGGTACAAATAAAATTTGAGCCTTTATCCTTTGTTTCTTAAACCGTGAACCAGGCCACGCTACAACCCTTAAACGTCCTAGCTGAAGCATAGGTTAGTTCGAAAGCATACTGTTACAAAGGTATCCTGACTCCTTAAGGCTTGCGGTAAAATAACGAGTTGACATCACAGTTTAAAAAAAAAACTCATTTGCTTTTATTGAAAAATGCATTTTCAAAAATTTCAAGACAGACATAAGCTTTGCATTCTTAAGATAACATTGTTTGCATATGATTATTTGTTTGAACAGCAGAGAACTTTGCGCAACGAATATCCGGTGAACGAAGGTCTTCTCAACAAAAGAGTCACCTCCAATGGAAGAAAGCACTTCCAATCAAGGGGCATGGCGTGATCATTGCCTATCATCTGGGGCAGTCCAGCCAAGATTCGGAGAATCTCTCAAAAGGCCAACCAGCATGGGGCAAATCTCCATCTGGATCACCTGGGGCATTCCGACAACGAATCTTGCCTGATCAGACATCTTCTAGTGGTACGACAACGCAATACTACTGACAGGGGCACCTCCCTACATCCTGAAAGCATGGACATAGTCGAAAAAATACTACGCAAAATCAAAGACCCTCTAGGTTGACACACCTAGGCAAAAATAAGGGCTTCCCGGCGAACCAAAAGGGTTCGGGCAAAAATAAGGGATGAAATGGAAAAAATATGTACACCCGGCAAGTCGAAAACCTGAAAAGGCGGCTTGGGCAAAAATGGGTATCCCGGTGGACTGAAAACCCGAAAGGGCGGTCCAGGCAAAAGTGAGGGATCAAAGCGTACGACTATGTCCCGGCATCTCGTCACTTGCCTACCAGAAGAAGAGTTGTCAATCGGCTGTCATCAAGCACCTCCACAGGTATCTTCTTCCCTCACCTCAGCAACAGGGGCAATAATGAGTCGTCCAGGCGATCCAGTTGCTCTGTCAACCAAAGTACCAAAGAAAGGTCAGTCAAAAGATGATTACCATCTACCTTTACAGCTTCAGATCAACCCTGGTAACAAACCAGAAAATTCTATGGACGATTGATCGTGGGTTAATATTCGAAACCAAACAGGACAACCCCACACCGGTTCCCTCTCAACCTACACTAATTACTTCTCAATTTTCAGACGAAGTCTTACACGGACTTATCATCAAAGTAACCCTACACCGGTTCCTTTTCTTTCAGAAGAAGTCTTACACAGACTTATCTCATGGTAACCCTACACCGGTTCCTCCCAAAGTTTTACACGAACTTACCCTGCAGTAACCTTACCCCGGTTCCTCCAGAAGTCTTACACGGACTTACCTCAAGATGACCTTACCCCGGTTCATCAAGAAGTTTTACACGAACTTATCCTGCAGTAACCTTACCCCGGTTCCTCCAGAAGTCTTACACGGACTTATCTCAAGATGACCTTACCCCGGTTCATCAAGAAGTTTTACACGAACTTATCCTGCAGTAACCTTACCCCGGTTCCTCCATAAGTCTTACACGGACTTATCTCAAGATAACCTTACCCCGGTTCCTCCAAAAGTTTTACACGAACTTATCCCGAAGAAACCCTACACAAGTTCTCTCTCCCCAAAGATGCAGTTTTACACGGACTCGTCATCAGAAACCCTACCCAGGTTTTACTTCTTCCAGGATGCAGTTTTACACGGGCTCATCGTCAAAGTAACCCCACATAGGTTCCCTTCTCAAACTCTAGACGTAGTATTACACTGACTCGTCATCAGTAAACCCTACACAGGTTTCCTTCTCAACTCTAGATACGGTTTTACATGGACTCGTCATCAAAGTAACCCTACACAGGTTCCTTCTCCATTTCAGATGCAGTCTTATACGGACTCATTATCAGTAAACCCCACACAGGTTTCCTCCCTCCAAAGATGCAATTTTACATGAGCTCATCATCAGGCAACATAACACAACAATGGTATCCCCAGCGGAGTTACCATCAACCTCAACAAAGTATCTCTCTCTCCCCACAGAGTTCACTCCCCGCAGAGTAATCTATTCGCCAAGTTTATTCCCCAACGGAGTCATCTTCTCCTACCGGTATTCTTGCAACAATCATCCCTAGCGGAAACAAAGAGCGCTACTCTTCCACATCAGCCCAGGATTTAACTTCCCGGCACCCGTCAAGGATTTATTTTCCTAGACGAAAATACATTTCATAAACATCACATCTTCATACATTATGACATTGCATACAACTAACTCGTTACTTTTTCAGGAGAGAACGATCAACAGATAAAAGTCTTTACCGTTTGAGGTAGATGACGCCTAAGATTCTCTCATCATTCTGCTGAGGTTGAAGTCGCCAAAGATTCTCTCATCATTCTGCTGAGGTTGAAGTCGCCTAAGATTCTCTCATCATTCTACTGAGGTTGAAGTCGCCAAAGATTCTCTCACCATTCTGCTGAGGTTGAAGTCGCCTAAGATTCTCTCATCATTCTGCTGAGGTTGAAGTCGCCAAAGATTCTCTCATCATTCTGCTGAGGTTGAAGTCGCCTAAGATTCTCTCATCATTCTGCTGAGGTTGAAGTCGCCAAAGATTCTCTCATCATTCTGCTGAGGTTGAAGTCGCCAAAGATTCTCTCATCATTCTGCTGAGGTTGTAGTCGCCTAAAGATTATCTCATCATTCTGCTGAGGTTGTAGTCGCCTAAGATTCTCTCATCATCCTGCTGAGGTTGTAATCATCCAAGGTTCTCTCATCGTCCCGTTGAGGTAGTAATCGCCCAAGGTTCTCTCATCGTCCCGTTGAGGTAGTAATCGTCCAAGGTTCTCTCATCGTCCCGTTGAGGTAGTAATTGCCCAAGGTTCTCTCATCGTCCCGTTGAGGTAGAAATCGCTCAAAGGTTCTCTCATCGTCCCATTGAGGTAGTAATCGCCCAAGGTTCTTTCATCGTCCCGTTGAGGTAGTAATCGTCCAAGGTTCTCTCATCGTCCCGTTGAGGTAGAAATCGTTCAAGGTTCTCTCATCGTCCCGTTGAGGGCACATCTGAAGAGTTTGAAGATCAACCCCTGTAACAGGCCAGGTAATTATCTTTCTTTCTCAGGTACGCAAGTTCTCGCTAAGGAATCTCTTACGCGATCGACAACCTCTCGATGGCATCTATAAGCCCATCCCCCCATCCATCACTTCCAAATGGCATCTATAAGCCCATTCCCGACAAAGTTCTGTCACACTTCTAGATGGAATCTATAAGCCCATCTTTCTATCCATCAACCTCCAAATGGCATCTATAAGCCCATTCTCACCATTACACTGTTGACATTCTACACCATGTGAGTGCAAATTTCTGGGCACTCTAGTGTTCAATCATCTTCCACCTTCAGATTACGAAAGGCACGCCAGCCAATCTACATCCTCAGGTCTAAGAAGATTGAACAGGGGCAACTGTTGTACCCAAAAATTTGCCCTCCCATATCCTTCAAGATTTGCCAAGATCATGGTTCAAAATTTCTCAAAGGTTGCACAGTCAAATCACCTCATAAGGCAGTCAAGTCAAAATTAGGGTTTTGTGTTGCATCAAGGTCCTTACATCCAAATGACCTCAAGTGCTCCTTAATGTCCTAACTTATGCTCAAATTCAGGTTCGGCTCAAGAGTCAATTCTTTAAAGAAGGTATCCGAATGTGCGAGTTTTCTCGAAGAAATATGGTGAAAAAGTGTGTTGAAAGTGCAGTTTTTACGCGCTAAAAAATTCATAACTTGAAGATCGTGACTCGTTTTGAATCCGTTCCGGTGGCCAAAATTCCGTCTTGACATTATCTACGTTTTCATCACTCACAATTGAAAAGCAAACACATTTTGAAAACACAATGAGCAAGTATCTAAGAGCCCATGGATAACCATGGATAGAAAGGGTGCTAACACCTTCCCTTTCTATAAATCTACCTCCCGAACCGAGAAACTATCTCATAAGGAATTTTGCTGTGCTTTTGTCCTGTCCATGTTGGAGAAAATAAAAGACGGTGGCGACTCTTGCTTCCGCGACATTTCGCGATCCAGCGTTAAACAGTCAGTTCCAGATCCACCGATCACACAACCGTTTCGAGGCAACTATGATCTTTGGACGAGAGGGCGACCTCTAAAACTTCTTATACTCAATGACCACGTTCGAGGCAACCAAGTGAGGTGTACCCTAAGAGTGGCATGTGCAAGTGTGTTATTTCGGTTAATTTTATCTGTACATGTTATGGGTGAGTTATGTTGATTTTAGTTTAAAGATTGGTCTTGTCATGCATTGCCTAGTTATCAAACATCTAACGGTTAATATTGTGCGGAAATTAAATCTAAACTATTACAAGGCGTCGGGTATTTACATCGCCAAAAATAAACCCTTTAATTTAAATTGCGGGAAAAAAAAAGAAAGCGATAAATAAATCAAGTCCTAATTAAAAGCTATTACATATTGAAAGCAATTACAATATTGGAAATAAATAGATCGCGTGCGAAAAATTAAGACGACGCATTTTTAGGGTTTTGACCCTTTTTTATTAAAGAAAGCATATTTTTTGTTATTTTGAATAAAATGGAAATTAAATCTAAGTTAATTAATTAATTAAATAAAAAATATATTTTTTTTGGATTTTTTATATTTAAGGAAATAAAATAAAAATGATTAAAATTATTAAAAACCTAATTCTACATTAATTTTAATCCATTGCAAAAAATATTAAAATTGTCCCTAATTAAAACTAAATTAATTGATTAAAGTTTATTTACAAAAATAATGAAATAATGAAATTAATAAAAATATTATTTTTTAGGTTTTCTGATTTTATGAGGAAAATTATTAATTATTTTGGTTAATATTTAATTAAGAATAATAAAAATAAAACAAGCAAATAAATAACATATTAAAAGGAAAGAAATAACCAATAGGGGGGTGTTAGGCCCAAATTGGTGGTGAATCTGGCAAATCTCCAGGCCCATTAACGTTGGCCTTTGTTGACTTCTGTGATTCCATATGCGCCTGTTGACATAGACCATGGTGGATGTCCAACCTAGGCCATTGGATTGGATTTGTAGACCACTTGGCGTTTGATGGGATGAGGAACATGATGGTCCACGCCTTAAGCTTTGCACTGGATTTCCTGGAACAAAATAATAATAAGCGTTTTGGGGGGGGCTGGGATTCGAACCCAAGTCCCAATGGTATTCCACTCACGCTTCCACCAACTGAGCCATGCTGCCTATTTGTTAATGGAATACAAAACAAATAATATATTGAAAACATTTAATATGCCTGGGAATTAAAAAAAATGCGCTAAACATTTGAATGACCCAATGAAGCAGAGACACGTCTTCATCTTCTTCAACGAAGACTGTATTTTTTCCTGTGGATTTTATTCCGCATCAAAATTCGTTGCATCGTCCTATAATGCATTCTAGGTCACAAAAATGCAAACCAAACCCATCATCCTGTTCGTTTCGTTCTCCTAATCATCTTTATACCCATTATTAGTCCTAATTTTACCTGCAAAGCAAACGCCTAAAAACCAAGAAAAGAAACCCTAGGTTCGGGCATTACAATACAGGCTATGAAAACAAAATTAAACAATGCAGAATGCTTAGAAATTATGCAAGGATCACAAATATATCAATATTTTAGCGAGAAAACGCAAGAATCCAAGGTTAAGAATCAGTGCACAGGGCTATGTTTAGGATGACTTACAACGCGTTTCAAGTGGTCTTAAGGCCTGGTTTTGATTGCTTTAGCTCCACTGGATGTCAGGCAAGGAAGCTACGTTGAGATCTTGGATTGAATCGTGTTATAACCAAGTTTTTGATCTCACACTTTTGCAAGCTTTTTCAATTCTGGTTTGGCCGTTTCTGTAGTGCTTAGGTCGTGTTCTTGATGTCTATGGCTTGTATGTGTATATGGGAATGAATTAGGTCAAGAGTTGGGCTTTCAATCCATGTGCATTCAAGGTTTGGGATTTGATATGATCATCATTGATAAACTTTCCAAAATTGTACCAAATCTGATATTTTGTGCACAACAATGCTTGATACGAATTTGATTAGGTGTGTCTTGGTATTTGAAAGTTGTAATGATCACAAAGATCTCATTCCATTAATTTTTGGATTTTATTTGAATTAATATTAATTTAAAATGAATTAAATCAATAGAAATTAAATAAAATAGAAAATAAATGATTGGTCATGAAATTGAAGATAGACATGTGTAGTGTGACAAGACCAAATCAAGTGGGAAAAAAGTGGGCCCTTTTGTCAAAAATTGGAGTTTTGAGGATAGTTGACTTTTGACAATTTTGGAAAAATGCCCAACTTCAACAATGCATAACTTCTTCAATTTTGAACTTTTAGAAGTGTTCTTGGACTTTTTAGAAACCTTGAGATGTCCTCTAATCAACCCTTTTGGTATCATATCATTTTGATATACCATGCTCAAGTTATAAGCTTTGGAAAAGAAGGTATTTTTGTTGACTTTCAAAAATGACCTATAATGTCCAACTTTGTAACTTCTTGTGAGAGAATTTCTTGATCTTGGGGTGTGAAGATGGATTGTAAGAAATTTCATCCTCTTAAAAATGATCTTTGGATGTCTCATTTATCATAAAGTATGAGAAAGTTATGCTTGGTCAAAGTTGAGTTGACTTTTCCTGCAAAACCCTAATTTAGCAAGTTTTGAATCTTGATGAATCTTGAGTAATCCTTGATGAATCATGATCAAACCTTGATCAAATGATGAATTATCCTTCAAAATGAGAATGTTGGCAAAAAGTCTTGAGGTTTGACTGTCCATAGGTCATAGTTGACTTTTGCCCTAACACAGACGATTTTTGGACCTCTTGAGTAATTGACTGACCAAACTTCCTCTGCAAGGCTTGAAAATTGACATGGATGAACTTGAGAACATATTAGGACATTGGGGAGCATTTGAGACCATTTGGATGTAAGGACCTTGATGCAACACAAAACCCTAATTTTGAATTGACTGCCTTAGGAGGTGATTTGACTGTCCAACTCTTAAGCCATCTTGAACAACTTGGAGATGATTCTTGACATGTCTTGAGAAATATGGGAGGGAAAATTTTGGGGTACAACAGTTTCCCCTATTCAATCTTCTTAAACCTGGGGATATAGATTGGCGTTTGGGCCTTTCGTGATCCGAAGGTGGAAGATGATTGAACACTAGAGTGCCCATAAATTTGCACTCGCATGAAGTAGTATTTGTCTTGTGATGTCGGGAATGGGCTTACAGATGACATTTGGAGATTGATGATGGGAGATGGGCTTAACGATGCCATCCGAAGGAGTGTCGATCGCGTAAGAGATTCCTTAGCGAGAGCTTGTATACCTGTTGTTGAGGGAGATTCCGTTGGGGAATGCTGTTCTTTATCTTAGGAGAAATAGAACTTTAGGAGCTTTGGTCGTCCGTTATTCTACTGGGGAATCATCTCTATTGAATTTTAGGAGCTTTGGTCGTCCGTTATTCTATTGAGGAATCATCTCTATTGAAGAGGTGAGAGTGAACTGCTATCTGGTTGTAACCCAGGCTTCATAGTGATAAGACCGACTGCTATCTGATCGTAATCCAGGCTTTACAGTGACTTACTGGGGAGATGAGATTAAACTTGATATCCGGTCGTAATCCAGGCTTTGCAATTTCTCACTTTTTATCTGGTCGAAATCCAGGCTTCAGAACAAATCAAGTGGTTATTCGGTCGCATCCGGGCTTCAACTTGAATTTAGGGCACACTAATATTCGGCCGACTCCGGGCTTCTTAGTAACTATCCATGTAAACTGCTATTTGGTCAGAATCCAAGCTTCACAGTGTCTTGTACTGCTATCTGGTCGTGATCCAGGCTTCACGATGTGTTATACCATTATCTGGTCGAATCCAGGCTTCATGGTGTCACGTACTGCTATCTGATTGAGTCCAATCTTCACAATACCTCACTTCTTATCTGGTCGAAATCCAGGCTTCAGAATAAATCAAGTGGTTATCCGGTTGCATTCGAGCTTCCCTTTGATGGTTAGGTTTACTAATATCCGGTCGAATTCGGGCTTCATAGTAACTGGCTGGGTAAATTGCTATTTGGTCGTAATCCACGCTTCACAGTATCCCTTAACGCTATCTGGTCATAATCCAGGCTTCACAATGTATCATACCACTATCTGGTCGTAATCCAGGCTTCATAGTACTCTTGGTTGCTATCTGGTCGTAATCCAGTCTTCACAACATCTTCTACCATTATCTGGTCGTAATCCAGGCTTCATGGTTTTGTATTGCTTTCTGGTCATAATCCAGGCTTCACAATAACTTGTTGAGCTGTTATCCGGTCGTGATCCGGGCTTCACGGCTTGTGTTTATGATATACCACTATCTGGTCGAATCCAGGCTTCATGGTGCTTACTGAGCTATTATCCGGTCGTAATCCGGGCTTCATGGCTCACTGGGGAATAAACTATTATCCGGTCGTTCTTCGGGATTCAAAGCTTACTTTTGAGAGATATCACTATCTGGTCATAATCCAAGCTTCGCGGTAGTCTGATATTGTTATCCGGTCGTAATCCGGGCTTCATAATATGTTGTAGAAATCAAGATACTATCTGGTTGTACCTGGGCTTCATAACTTGAATTTTGATTGTATCTTTCCTGAAAGGTAAATGTCAGTCTTATGCAATGCATGATATGGATCAAACAATGATGTTCTCAATATAAATGAGATTGTATGGTATGATGTGTATAAGCATGTATCATGATGTATGGACATGTAATGTCATAGCTGGGGAAAATAAGTCCCAGAGCTGCTGGAGAATAAAGTTGAATGCTTCACTTCCGCCAGGGATGGTGGACGAAGATGATTGTGAGAAGAACCTGCAGGAGAAAAGAACTCCGTTGGGGAATAAACTGATGAAGAGATTATTCTGAGGGGAATTACTCTGTGGGGAAGAGATGTTCTGCTGAAGATCTTAACGATAAACTCCGCTGGGGATTCCGCTGATGGACTCCGCCGGGGATGGATTACTGTTGCTGGTGACACTGAATCTGTTGAGGATTGAACTCCTGCTTGGGGAAAGGAAAGAACTTCGCTGGGGATGGATTACTGTTGCTGGTGACACTGAATCTGTTGAGGATTGAAATCCTGCTAGGGGAAAGGAAAGAACTTCGCTGGGGATGATCTTATGCTTGCTGGGGAATGTCTTTATACTCTATTGAGGAATATTAAGACCTTCTGGGGATACCAAACCTTTTTAACGCTGATGGTGGATGAACTCTGCTTGGGGAGAGTATTGCTGATTCATCCGTAGTTGCAAGTCTCAGCTGGGAGAGCTACCATTACTGCCTTATTCTGCGGGGAATGAAGGTATCTTAGCCATATTCTTCAGCTGGATGTACCTTGGTACCTGGTGGACAGAGCAACTTGTACAGCTCGGGAAATTCTTATTTGCCCCTGTTTCTATTATTACCAGTAACTCATCTTTCGTTTCGCATGTAAATATTTATGATTAGCAATTAATGTCAAATGCATATATCAAAAATGAACATTGGACGTTCTTTGCAAAACAAAACAGATAAAGGAAAAATAGCTTTGAAAATTTTGAAAATCAATTTGAATTGATTTTGAAGTTTGGCCTGAAAATAGGCGTTTTTGTACAAGAGGCTAACGTCCTAGTAAGAGAACACCGCCGAACAAATAGAATTTATACAATTTGTGAAAAGGAAACAAAACAGCTATGTGAATAATCCCATTGGGTTCTAACTCTGTTATTGCCTTTATATCTTCAAGCATCTCATCGCTTTGCTGCTTAGTTGAAGATGAATCTGATTGATTAATGCCGTCCGAGCTTGATAGTCGATACCGAAGTCTGGATGCGAGGTGATCCAATGAGACATAGTGTTACGCTTTGATCCCTAACTTTTGCCTGGACTGCCCTTTCGGGTTTTCAGTCCATCGGGATACCCATTTTTGCCCAAGCCGCCTTTTCAAGTTTTCGACTTGTCGGGTGTACAGATTTTTTATTTTCATCCCTTACTTTTGCCCGAACCCTTTTGGTTCGCCGGGAAGCCCTTATTTTTTCCTAGGCCGGTCAACCTAGAGGGTCTTTGATTATGCGTAGTATCTTTTCACTATGTCTGCATTTACGGGGTGAGGAAGGTCGTCACCATCCATGGTGGTTAGAATCATAGCTCCTCCTGAGAAAATGTTCTTAACCACAAATGGCCCTTCATAAGTAGGGGTCCATTTGCCCCTGGGATCTCCTTGAGGTAAGATAATGTGCTTGATTACCAGGTCCCCAACTTGATACTCTTGTCATCTGACTTTCTTGTTAAATGCCTTGATCATTCGTTTTTGGTACGTCTGACCATGACAAATAGCAGTGAGTCTCTTTTCGTCAATTAGGTTCAGTTGATCAAGTCGGGTCTGAATCCAGTCATCTTCTCTCAAACCTGCATCCCTCATGATTCGAAGAGAGGGTATCTGAACTTCAATAGGAAAGACTGCCTCCATGCTGTTGTACCCCAAAATTTGCCCTCGTATTTTTCCCCAAGAAATCACAGCTTTGAGCTTTTCCTGGTTGTTCAGACTGGCTCAAGAATCGGTCAAACAGACTTTTCTCGTCAGTCAGACAAAATTAGGGTTTTCATTGATTTTTAAGGCCGTTCAGGCGGATTGCTAAGGTTTGGTTGAGTTGGCTCAAGTTTCAATCAGGCGAACGCTTCGTTGGCGTTTAATCAAGAATCAGGGTTTTGTGCGCATATTTCTCAAGAAGAGTTAGTTCTATCAATGCTTTTCAAAATTACTCCGAAATAAGAACTGAGGCTGCTGGTTGTTAATTTGCATTTGTTTGGATTTAATCAGTGAAAGGAGGCATGTGGACGTTTTGTTTGATTAACTGTCGTCTGGTTTGATTAACTGTGCTTTGCTTTGGATAATTGGAGCGTCGGGGTTGTTATTGATTATAAGACCAGTGTTTATCAATTGATTATTTATTTTAAGTTAGAATAATTGGAATTTATTTCCATTTTATTATAATTTAAGAATTATAAACAATTAGATAAATATCTGAAGAAGAATTAAAATTGAATGTCAATAAAAGGGCTTTTTTATCTATCTTTAAATTATTTGTATAATTGTTATTGTTTACAAAATATTTACAATAATAATGTTACAGTAATTTAAATTTAAATAAAACTATCCTAAATTCCTAAGTCTTCAATTCTTCATCCTCCATTTGTTGCTATTCCTCTCCATTTGATTTTTTAGCTGCAAAGAAAAGAAGAAAAAGTCAGAAGCAGATAAATTAAAATTTAGAGCAGACAGTTAATTCGGGTTCATCATTAAAGGCAACTGACTGGAATCAGTTAGCCCTCTCTGCAAATCACGGGATTTCTCCCGGTTCACAGAGAGGGATGGATAATGCTTGCTAAACATGAATGCACAAAGTTGAAATGCACAAATTCAAATTTTGTCAAACCTACTGCATAATTTCAAAATTGCCAAACAAACTACAAACACCAAGACCAAACTGAATGGCCTAAACCAAGTCAAGAGTCCAAACTGAGTTCACATTCAAACTATCCAAAAAGCTGTCAAACTGTCCAAAATATGGAAAGATATCAAAGTATTAAAAACTGTCACAAAGGAGCAGAAAGTATGGAAAAGAGATAAAGTATGCAGAGGCAAAACTACATATGCAAGCAAGCTTTTTAAATCATCATTTTCCAGTGTTACCTTTTCAGTAAAAGACAAATCATAAGCAATAAAAAATGCTTTAAATTTGTACTGGAGAGAGAAGAAGAGAGAAGGAGAAGATAGGATTACAGGCTTAGGCATAAGGAAAATATAAAAAATAGAACTTATCAGAACAATATATGACAGAAGTCACAAAGCAAAAAAAACTTCCAAGTCCATCAAGCCTGAACTGTCCAGCTTAAACACAAAAAACCCTGCTGAAGCAAAAAATGAGTTTGCAACAAAGCTCAACCTGTAAACAGCATAAGCATAACACAAACAACCCTAAAACCTGTCAACCCCTGTCAAAAATAGAAAACCTGTGGCCTCAAAGCTCAAACCTGTAAGTTCACCAAAAGCCATAGCCACAAGACTGGAGCCTAAGCATTCAAGGCAACACAAGCCCTCAGAGCACTCTCATCATTGGGCTAATAATAACAAGCAACTCAACAATTCAAAAGGCAACATAAGCAAGGCAGAAAGAAGAGAGGGAAAGCTAGTCAAAACTAACGTTTCAACAATAGCATATCAGAGGCAAATACTCAAAATCATCATCAAGGCAACCAAACATAGGGCAAGCATTACAAGGTATCAAGCTAACATACGAAGCCAACAAGAAGAAGAGGAAAAAGTATTCAAGGCAACACAAACCCTCAGAGGAAACCTCATCATCGGGTTAACATACAGAGGCAAGCAAGCTAGGCAACAGATACGAGGCAAAGAGACAAGAAGAAGAAAAAAGTGATAAAAGCTAGGTTTTCAGTTGCTCATCATAAAACCTAAGGGAGACGAATACAGAATACCAGGAATCCAAACAAGCTAGCTGCATCATCAAACCCTCGCCTCCGGCCTCCTGAGCGCCTCCAAGTTCCCTCCTCTTCTGTCTCCAAGAGGTAGTATTTCTCATACCCTTCTCATGCATTTCAAATGGCAAACGAAAACACATAATATCAGGATACGAAATCAAAACGAGAAATCAAAAGAAATAACGAAAGCCCTAACGCGATGGAGACAGAGATCGAACCTTATAAGCGTCGCCTGAGCGGTCCACTGGAGGGAGAAGGGGGAACGGTGGCGCCGGTGGCCTTGGATGAAGAAGTTTTATCAGAAGCTGGCCGGAGAAGACGAAGTTGAAACCAAAACGGTGCGCCTCTGCTCTCACTGTGAAACCCTAGCCCCAAATGAACACAAACAATCAAACCCTTTACAAACCTTTGTCTCAAGCCTTGGGCCTCATCCCATTCTAACAAGCATAAAGCCCAATGCGTCCCAATTGGCACCTCCCTTTGGCTTCTAATTCTGATTAAGCCCATCTAACCCCTTTGCCTTTCTTTTTATTTCAAAGCTAATTTATATCTTTATTTTTTACCTTTTTCTAATTAACAAAGTTATTTTATCTTTTTTAGCATAATTAAACCATATAGATAAAATAATACCTTAAATCCTTTTTACAAAATTTCCTTTTGTGCATAAAAACAATAAAACTTTTACTTTCTTTAATTGTACATAATTACTTAAAATACATTAATTTGTACATACATAAAAAAATACTAACATAAATAATTAATACATTATTTTTTCCTAAAACTTAAAACATTTCTTTTTTTTTAATTAAGACTTTGTACATAAAAACATTGGAACATGTAAAATTACAATTAAACTTACACTTTCTTTAATTAAATTTTTATACATGAAATGTTAATTTTCCTAAGATAATACCTTTCTTTTTTTCTAAAAATACTTTTTTGTACATATTAAACAAAAATACAAGAATACAAAAATTAAATAAACAAAATATTTAATTCTTTTCATTAAGTTAACAATACTTAATTTTCTTATTAAATTAACATTTTTCCACTTGCAAATAAATTACACACAATACACTTACATTGATACATTATAAATTTGCTATTCTTATACATTGCTATACATGATACATATTACATTTGATCGCAATTCGATTTGGTTGTAATTATTTAAGTCTCATCCCCATTTGTGTATACTTGTACCCCCACTCCCGGATACTATTTGTAATAGTGTAGACTTTAAATTCCCGCAATTTATCGCTTTCGAATTATACCATGGTTAGACCTAGGGTTTGCATGTACATAAAATCAAACGCTAGATAACCTAATACAAAAACAAATACATGAAATCAATACACAATCACACTTGCACCCCTAGGGTAATCCCACATGTTGCCTTCCAAAATGGGCCATGCTTGCACGTCGAGTGTCTTTGGCAAAACAATTCAAAATGATCATAAGTCCCTCGATGACGCTTTCGAAAGTTGCCTATCAAAATGATCATAGTCCCTTCAAGCAAAATTGCTAAAGACCCTTGGCACCATTGCATTCATGGTTCATACGATGACCCGCGCCTGTCCCCTTAACACATCCTAAACGCAAGATTGTCCATCAAATACAATGATGGAACAAAATTGTCAAAAAGGGGTTAAAACATAAGAAAAACCTTTGAGTAAAATAGGGATAGACAAAACTCTTAGTTACTTGGGATCAATCTTGCAAAAAAACACTTGCCTCCTTTTCAAAACCACACTCCACAAACACTTTCAAAACAAATTTCCAAAAACATTTTGAAACATCTTTTCGAAAAGATACACACCCTTGTATATACTCAAACACGAGTCATTACAACGGTTGCCGAAACAAAGGCGTCTATTTCAAAACATTTTCAAAACACAAATACACACACAATTTCAAGCAATCGAAAATCAAGGCAAGCGATCTAAAACCAAGTAACTAAGAGCCCATAGATAACCATGGATGAAAAGGGTGCTAATACCTTCCCTTTTCATAATCTACCCCCCGAACCCACGAAACGTCTCAAAAGGTTTTTCATGTGCTTTTTTAAACCTTTCCTTTAGGATAAAATAAAAAGTCGGTGGCGACTCTTGCTAAACCGAACAAGTGCGAAAACAAACGCAAAACCTAAGTCAGTTCTCCCACCGTATCACAGAACTGGAGACTCTGCTGGGGATTCCTTTAAAAGTGGGGTTACCTTAGGGTTTAGATCATCTTTACATTCTTACTTTGATTGCTTTGATTGCTTTACTTTTTTGGGTCTTTGTTTGGGTTTGTTGTAAATCCTACACCCGGATTTGGGGCACCTTTTTAGGTAAATAGCAATAAACTGTGAGGGAACTGTGCGGGGTATACCGACATGGTTGAAGCAGTAAGCTATGTTAGTGTGACATATTTGTGAGTACCGGTAACCCTTGAGTTCAATCAAGGAGAGTACGGGGCCGCTGAGTGATGTCATGAAGCATTAACGAACTCTTAGAACCTTAATTGACCATCTTAGCCTTTTTAGGGGTAGTGAGATGACCGACTTTGGTGCAATCCGAAGTTGGTAGATACTCGATACTACACTCATTGAGGGTTGTTTTCTTGGAATATTTTGGTCGCCAGTTAAGTGGCTAAACCAAAACAATGAACACGAAAAACAATCCAATGATATTCAGCTACTTAGAACCCGGTTTCTATTCTAGGACAGGATGAGCCAACTAACTTCAAGAGGGTACTTACCTGAACCTCATGCAAGCCTGAACCTAAGGACTTGTTTGCTTTGTGTGAATATGATTACCTGTATATACACTCACTTGCTTTTACATACATGTACATAACATCATGACATCATACCATAGCATTTTCAATAAACCATTTCAAGGATCTCGAGGGTTCTTTTGATGCAGGGTTACGTTGAACCAGACGTCTACCAAAGGGCAAGAGGTTTCCTCCTCTAAGAAAATGTCATCAAAGATCAAGTGCAACAACTTGAATCAGGGGCTATGACCCACTTGACATGGTGAGCTTGATTCTCGTGGAGAGACATCCACCGGTGCAAAGTTCTCCAATCAAAGATCGAAGTTCAACCTCTAACATTCTCTTGTGTTTACCCCAAGAGATCCTTGAAAACATTGCATATATATCACACATATCATTGCATAACAGGTTTCTCCCATACAGGTCTCCTTATTCTTCCTACTGTTTATTTCAGTAAGATGGATATGGAACAAACAGTGAAAGATCTTCAAGCTCAAAATGCTCAATTCCAACAAATGTTGCTGGCTATGGGTAAAGGGTAAGAAGATCTGACCGCTCTTCTTCTCAAAGACAAGAAGAAGTCCAAGAAGGCAGCCCGCATCCTGAACTTGAGAAGAAGACCTAAGACCCTGGACCTTGCAACTCCATCCAACATAGGGGATAGTCTTGAAGAAGACCACAATGTGGAGATTGATGAAGTTGAAGCTGACTACTCCGAGGAACAATATCCTCCCGCTGATGACAAGTACAAAGAGTTGGAGGATCGCCTCAATGCTATGGAGATCCAACAAATACCTGGCTTGGATCTAGGAGACATGGGTCTGGTTCCTGGATTGGCCATCCCTCCAAAGTTCAAAGTCCTTTCCTTTACTCTGTACGATGGAGTCTCTTTCCCTAAGATGCATCTAAAGTCTTATGTTCGCAAGATTCAACCATACACAGCTGATCCAAGGCTTTGGATCCATTTCTTCCAAGAAAGCCTGGTAGGAGCTCAACTCGAGTGGTTCTATCAATTGGAGAGTTCTCGTATCCACACCTGGAAGGACTTAGCTTTTGCTTTCTATGAGCAGTATCATTATAATGCTGATCTTGCACCAACTCGTGTGCAATTGCAGAGCATGACCATGGGTTCCGACGAGAGCTTCAAGGGATATGCCCAAAAGTGGAGAGATTTGGCTGGCAGGGTGCAACCCCCTTTAACTGACAGAGAGCTGATTGACATCTTCATGGGGACGTTGACGGGGCCTTTCTTTAATCACTTAATTGGAAGCTCCTCAGTCGGGTTCACCGAGCTAATACTGACCGGCGAGAGGGTCGAAGCTGGCATCAAAAGTGGAAAGATCCAAGGAGCTACATCCTCGGATACTCAGATAATTCCCTACAACGGAAAGAAGGAGTCCAATGCCGCAAGCAGTCAAAAGGGTCGTCATGACCAACATGTAGGGGCAATCCTGATCTCTAATCCTACACTTACTCAGCAAAGGCAGGGGCATCAGCGCAAGGAAGTCGCACCTAAGAGGCAGTTCACCAACATCAACATGCCACTGTCTCAAGCACTACAACACTTGTTGAAAAGGGATCTGATTACATTGAGGGCTCCTCTCCAGAACCCAAATACTTCTGATCCTACCTATCATCCCAATGAAAGGTGTGCATACCATTCTGACAGTCCGGGACACGACACCGACAACTGTTGGCCTCTGAAGAACAAGATCCAAGACATGATCGATGCCAAGGAGATTGAGTTTGGTCCTTCAGAGGCCCCAACATGATCACTGCTCCCATGCCAGCTCATTGAGATTGTGTTTGTTTCATTTTGAACTTTCAAAGTTGTAATCTTTTGTTATTCAAACAATTTTCTTCTAATGTCAAACTCTGTTTCATTAATGCATTGCATATGTTTGTCTTGAATTCATCCATTCGTTTTCACTACTCTTATGCTTTCTTTATGATATTTAACTCTTGATAAAAAGCTGCAAGCCTTTAGAGGGAGGATGACGAAACAATACCATAATCTCATACAGTATGCTTTTGAACAGACCTTGCTGATGATGTACAGGCATTTCTGTCAATTCCCAAACACTGGAGTTATAAGGAAGATAATCCCTAGTCAACCCCTTCGAGCCAAAGAAGTAGGAGTTTTCTGTTCTAAACAATCAAAACCTTTGATATAAACCTGGGGCAGGGTAGTATCTCAGTTAATTCAAAAGAAAATGCGCATTGAAGTCGCAAACTCTCAGTTCGTAACACAACGAACAACGTCAAAAAAGAAAAAGCATTCCCTTGGAATCAAAAGACAGTGATGGTTCCCTATCATATAGGCAGTCAATCTCTCAAAGGAGAAAAGCCCACCAAGCCAAAACCTGTAAAGGAGGCTTAAGAAAGCTAGGGCATCCCGCTGACTGCGATCTCAAAAACGGGAACAGTCAGGCAAAAGTTAGGGATAACAAATCAAAATCAAAATAGAGAGGTCATTACAAATCCTCAACAACATGAAAAATGTTGCAAAAGAAAAAGGAGATGATGACTGTCTCCCAAATTCAATTGGTGAACCATCACCCAAAAGGTCGTTCCAAACTTAAAACAGAGTACGACGCACAATTAACTGAGCTTAGGTGTGAAGAACATCACGAAGAGCGGGTGGGTACAAATATACTTTGAGCCTTTATCCTTTGTTTCTTAAACCGTGAACCAAGCCACGTTACAACCCTTCAAAAGTCCTAATTGAAGCATGGGTTAGTTCGAAAGCGTACTGTTACAAAAGGTATCCTGACTCCTGTAAGGCTCTGCTCTAAAATCTTGTGTCAACTTGTCTTATAAAAAGTTTTCTGCTAAAAAACGCATTTTTCAAAACTCCGAGACAAACATAAACTTTGTGTTGCTTGAATATCACTGTTTGCATTTGGCTTTTTGTTTGACAGCGAAGAAATTCATACAGCGAATGTTCGAAGGAATGAAAACTCTCTCAGTGAACAAAAATCACTTCAAAGGATGACACTTCCAACGACAAGTCTCCTATCAACAAGGGGCATGACATGTCACCATCCAATTAACCTGGGGAAGTCCAGTCAAGGTTTCAACAGATTTTCCAAAGTTCAGTTAACCTGGGGCAGTCCAGTCAAGATTTCAAGAAATCTCTCAATTCACAGAGTAATCTGATTCAAGACTCCTTCATCACCACTTGGGGCATTCGAATGTCAAAAGTGTTCAACAATTTCCTTATCACCTCAGAAGATTGATATAGTTCAAGATGTGACCCAGATTTGGCGACATTCTATAACTCATTCAGACCTTCATTCATGATATAGTTCAAGATGTGACCCAGATTTGGCGACATTCTATAACTCATTCAGACCTTTATTCATGATATAGTTCAAGATGTGACCCAGATTTGGCGACATTCTATAACTCATTCAGACCTTCATTCATGATATAGTTCAAGATGTGACCCAGATTTGGCGACATTCTATAACTCATTCAGACCTTCATTCATGATATAGTTCAAGATGTGACCCAGATTTGGCGACATTCTATAACTCATTCAGACCTTCATTCATGATATAGTTCAAGATGTGACCCAGATTTGGCGACATTCTATAACTCATTCAGATTTGCTTCATTCATGATATAGTTCAAGATGTGACCCAGATTTGGCGACATTCTATAACTCATTCAGATTTGCTTCCAGATATAGTTCAAGATGTGACCCAGATTTGGCGACATTCTATAACTCATTCAGATTTCATTCCAGAATTAGTTCCAGATGTGACCCAGAGATGGCGACATTCCGTAACTTATTCCAGATCAACACCTACAGCAATCAGAGGACTCTCGCAATCCCCAGCCAGAGAACCTTCCAGAAGCTAACTCCCCTCAGAGTCAAGTTTCATTATCCCCAGCGGAGCTAAAACTTCCAACTATCAATCCCCAAGCAGAGTGAAGACTCTCATTCTCAGCATCTCGCAGAATATTCGAATATTCTCCGGTGAAGATCTCCTCAAGACAGGATTCCTCAGTAGATTGGCATACAACCCAAGCTTCTGATTCCCCAACAGTGGTCCCAGGACTTCTCATTTTCAATGATCAGAAGATTCTTGCCCTCCCCAGCAGCAGCCAAGGAATTATCTCCCCCGGCAGCAGTCAAGATTCTTTTGTCTCCAACCATCCAGGATTCATCTATCCTCAGCAAGACGGCTCATTAGCTTACATGCGCATTCATCACATTCATATCATGAACATTGATATAACATACATTGCATCATGCATCATGACATTGCATACGATTAACTCTTTACCTTTTCAGGTGAGATCAGCCGACAGACAAAAATCATCATCTTCCGAGATTCATCCAGAAATAGTTCAGATGTGACCCAGACACGGCGACATTCTGATACTTATTCCAGATTCACCCAGATGCAGTTTTACACGGACTCATCATCAGGAAACCCTACACCGGTTCCTTCTCCACTTTAAGACTTCTGAAAACAGTTTACGGATTCTTCCCAACACCGGATGTTAATCTATCACTTGTTCAGATGCAACTTTTGAAAAAAACGGTTTACGGACGCTTCCCAACAAAGGATGCTGCTCTATTGCTTATTCAACTCCAACTCCTGAAAACAGTTTACGGATTCTCCAAAACATGGATGCCAATCTATCGCTTGTTCAGACCCCAGTTCAGAGACGTTCCAAAACATGGATACCTTTCTGATACTCGTCCACTCACCAAGGACACGCAGTTCAATACTTCCAGATGGCATCTATAAGCCCATCCTCCTCCAGACATTTCCAAATGGCATCTTTAAGCCCATCACCAAATGGCATCTTTAAGCCCATTCCCTCTACCATCACATTACCAAGTGCAAATTTTCTGGGCACTCTAGTGTCCAATCTCCTTTTACCCTCGAGTCGCGAAAGGCAAACTTGCCAATCTAACTCTTTAGGTTCAAGAAGATTGAACAGGGGCAACTATTGTACCCCAAAATTTGCCCTCGTATTTTTCCCCAAGAAATCACAGCTTCGAGCTTTTCCTGATTGTTCAGACTGGCTCAAGAATCGGTCAAACAGACTTTTCTCGTCAGTCAAACAAAATTAGGGTTTTCATTGATTTTTAAGGCCGTTCAGGCGAATTGCTAAGGTTTGGTTGAGTTGGCTCAAGTTTCAATCAGGCGAACGCTTCGTTGGCGTTTAATCAAGAATCAGGGTTTTGTGCGCATATTTCTCAAGAAGAGTTAGTTCTATCAATGCTTTTCAAAATTACTCCGAAATAAGAACTGAGGCTGCTGGTTGTTAATTTGCATTTGTTTGGATTTAATCAGTGAAAGGAGGCATGTGGACGTTTTGTTTGATTAACTGTCGTCTGGTTTGATTAACTGTGCTTTGCTTTGGATAATTGGAGCGTCGGGGTTGTTATTGATTATAAGACCAGTGTTTATCAATTGATTATTTATTTTAAGTTAGAATAATTGGAATTTATTTCCATTTTATTATAATTTAAGAATTATAAACAATTAGATAAATATCTGAAGAAGAATTAAAATTGAATGTCAATAAAAGGGCTTTTTTATCTATCTTTAAATTATTTGTATAATTGTTATTGTTTACAAAATATTTACAATAATAATGTTACAGTAATTTAAATTTAAATAAAACTATCCTAAATTCCTAAGTCTTCAATTCTTCATCCTCCATTTGTTGCTATTCCTCTCCATTTGATTTTTTAGCTGCAAAGAAAAGAAGAAAAAGTCAGAAGCAGATAAACCAAAATTTAGAGCAGACAATTAATTCGGGTTCATCATTAAAGGCAACTGACTGGAATCAGTTAGCCCTCTCTGCAAATCACGGGATTTCTCCCGGTTCACAGAGAGGGATGGATAATGCTTGCTAAACATGAATGCACAAAGTTGAAATGCACAAATTCAAATTTTGTCAAACCTACTGCATAATTTCAAAATTGTCAAACAAACTACAAAGTCCAAGACCAAACTGAATGGCCTAAACCAAGTCAAGAGTCCAAACTGAGTTCACATTCAAACTACCCAAAAAGCTGTCAAACTGTCCAAAATATGGAAAGATATCAAAGTATTAAAAACTGTCACAAAGGAGCAGAAAGTATGGAAAAGAGATAAAGTATGCAGAGGCAAAACTACATATGCAAGCAAGCTTTTTAAATCATCATTTTCCAGTGTTACCTTTTCAGTAAAAGACAAATCATAAGCAATAAAAAATGCTTTAAATTTGTACTGGAGAGAGAAGAAGAGAGAAGGAGAAGATAGGCTTACAGGCTTAGGCATAAGGAAAATATAAAAAATAGAACTTATCAGAACAATATATGACAGAAGTCACAAAGCAAAAAAAACTTCCAAGTCCATCAAGCCTGAACTGTCCAGCTTAAACACAAAAAACCCTGTTGAAGCAAAAAACGAGTTCGCAACAAAGCTCAACCTGTAAACAGCATAAGCATAACACAAACAACCCTAAAACCTGTCAACCCCTGTCAAAAACAGAAAACCTATGGCCTCAAAGCTCAAACCTGTAAGTTCACCAAAAGCCATAGCCACAAGACTGGAGCCTAAGCATTCAAGGCAACACAAGCCCTCAGAGCACTCTCATCATTGGGCTAATAATAACAAGCAACTCAACAATTCAAAAGGCAACAGAAGCGAGGCAGAAAGAAGAGAGGGAAAGCTAGTCAAAACCAACGTTTCAATAATAGCATATCAGAGGCAAATACTCAAAATCATCATCAAGGCAACCAAACATAGGGCAAGCATTACAAGGTATCAAGCTAACATACGAAGCCAACAAGAAGAAGAGGAAAAAGTATTCAAGGCAACACAAACCCTCAGAGGAAACCTCATCACCGGGTTAACATACAGAGGCAAGCAAGCTAGGCAACAGATACGAGGCAAAGAGACAAGAAGAAGAAAAAAGTGATAAAAGCTAGGTTTTCAGTTGCTCATCATAAAACCTAAGGGAGACGAATACAGAATACCAGGAATCCAAACAAGCTAGCTGCATTATCAAACCCTCGCCTCCGGCCGCCTGAGCGCCTCCAAGTTCCCTCCTCTTCTGTCTCCAAGAGGTAGTATTTCTCATACCCTTCTCATGCATTTCAAATGGCAAACGAAAACACATAATATCAGGATACGAAATCAAAACGAGAAATCAAAAGAAATAACGAAATCCCTAACGCGATGGAGACAGAGATCGAACCTTATAAGCATCGCCTGAGCGGTCCACTGGAGGGAGAAGGGGGAATGGTGGCGCCGGTGGCCTTGGATGAAGAAGTTTTATCAGAAGCTGGCCGGAGAAGACGAAGTTGAAACCAAAACGGTGCGCCTCTGCTCTCACTGTGAAACCCTAGCCCCAAATGAACACAAACAATCAAACCCTTTTACAAACCTTTGTCTCAAGCCTTGGGCCTCGTCCCATTCTAACAAATATAAAGCCCAATGCGTCCCAATTGGCACCCCCCTTTGGCTTCTAATTCTGATTAAGCCCATCTAACCCCTTTGCCTTTCTTTTTATTTCAAAGCTAATTTATATCTTTATTTTTTACCTTTTTCTAATTAACAAAGTTATTTTATCTTTTTTAGCATAATTAAACCATATAGATAAAATAATACCTTAAATCCTTTTTACAAAATTTCCTTTTGTGCATAAAAACAATAAAACTTTTACTTTCTTTAATTGTACATAATTACTTAAAATACATTAATTTGTACATACATAAAAAAATACTAACATAAATAATTAATACATTAATTTTTCCTAAAACTTAAAACATTTCTTTTTTTTTAATTAAGACTTTGTACATAAAAACATTGGAACATGTAAAATTACAATTAAACTTACACTTTCTTTAATTAAATTTTTATACATGAAATGTTAATTTTCCTAAGATAATACCTTTCTTTTTTTCTAAAAATACTTTTTTGTACATATTAAACAAAAATACAAGAATACAAAAATTAAATAAATAAAATATTTAATTATTTTCATTAAGTTAACAATACTTAATTTTCTTATTAAATTAACATTTTTCCACTTGCAAATAAATTACACACAATACACTTACATTGATACATTATACATTTGCTATTCTTATACATTGCTATACATGATACATATTACATTTGATCGGAATTCGATTTGGTTGTAATTATTTAAGTCTCATCCCTATTTGTGTATACTTGTACCCCCACTCCCTGATACTATTTGTAATAGCGTAGACTTTAAATTCCCGCAATTTATCGCTTTCGAATTATACCATGGTTAGACCTAGGGTTTGCATGTACATAAAATCAAACGCTAGATAACCTAATACAAAAACAAATACATGAAATCAATACACAATCACACTTGCACCCCTAGGGTAATCCCACATGTTGCCTTCCAAAATGGGACATGCTTGCACGTCGAGTGTCTTTGGCAAAACAATTCAAAATGATCATAAGTCCCTCGATGACGCTTTCGAAAGTTGCCTATCAAAATGATCATAGTCCCTTCAAGCAAAATTGCCAAAGACCCTTAGCACCATTACATTCATGGTCCATACGATGACCCGCGCCTGTCCCGTTAACACATCCTAAACGCAAGATTGTCCATCAAATACAATGATGGAACAAAATTGTCAAAAAGGGGTTAAAACATAAGAAAAACCATTGAGTACAATAGGGGTAGACAAAACTCTTAGTTACTTGGGATCAATCTTGCAAAATTACACTTGCCTCCTTTTCAAAACCACACTCCACAAATACTTTCAAAACAAATTTCCAAAAACATTTTGAAACATCTTTTCGAAAAGATACACACCCTTGTATATACTCAAACACGAGTCATTACAACGGTTGCCGAAACAAAGGCGTCTATTTCAAAACATTTTCAAAACACAAATACACACACAATTTCAAGCAATCAAAAATCAAGGCAAGCGATCTAAAACCAAGTAACTAAGAGCCCATGGATAACCATGGATGAAAAGGGTGCTAATACCTTCCCTTTTCATAATCTACCCCCCGAACCCACGAAACATCTCAAAAGGTTTTTCCTGTGCTTTTTTAAACCTTTCCTTTAGGATAAAATAAAAAGTCGGTGGCGACTCTTGCTAAATCGAACAAGTGCGAAAACAAACGCAAAACCTAAGTCAGTTCTCCCACCGTATCACACATGCCATAAACCAAGGAATAGGATATTTCCCCTGTTGACGTTCGTGTTGAGGTACGGTACCCATGAAGAGTAAACGGTAACATCTTGTTCCAGTCTTTGTATGTCACTATCATCTTCTGCACAATCTTCTTAATGTTCTAATTAGCCACTTCTACAACCCCATTCATCTTCGGCCGGTAAGGAGAAGAGTTGTGATGCTGTATCTTTAATTGCTCGCAGAGCTCAGTGATCATTTTGTTGTTGAGATTGGTACCATTGTCCGTAATGATCCTCTTTGGTACACCGTATCGACAAATCAGATTATGCCGAATGAATCGTGCCACGACGTTCTTGGTTATGGTAGCAAAGGAAGCTGCTTCAACCCACTTCGTAAAGTAATCAATTGCTACCAGGATGAAACGATGCCCGTTGGATGCCGTAGGTCTGATCTCGCCGATCATATCAATGCCCCACATTGCAAAAGGCCAAGGTGCCGTCAATACGTTCAGAGGAACTGGAGGTATGTGCACCTTGTCAGCATAGACCTGGCACTTGTGACATGTCCGAGAATGCTGATAACAGTTGGCTTCCATTGTGGACCAATAATATCCTGCCCGAAGGATTTTCTTTGCCATGGTGTGTCCACTGGAGTGAGTTCCGAAAGTACCTTCATGTAACTCCGCCATGATCCTTTCTGCTTCATTCTTATCCACACAACGCAGTAAGGTTGAATCATGGTTTCGCTTGTAAAGGATGTCATTGCTGATGAAGAACTTCGCCGCGAACCTCCTCAGAAACTTCTTATCATTAACAGATGCACCCTCGGGGTACTCCTGAGCTTCAAGATACCTCTTCACTTCATGATACCAGGGCTTTTCTGTTACCTCTTCAGTCTCAAGATCACAGTAATGCGCAGGTTCGTCCAATCTTTCAATAATGATCCGGGGAGCCTCGTTGTCCCAATTGACTTTGAACATAGAAGACATTGTAGCCAGCGCGTCCGCCAACTGATTCTCCTCTCTAGTGAAGTGTTCAAATGTTATCTCCTCGAAATGGGGAAGCAACGCCAATACATACTCCTTGTAAGGAATAAGATTTGTGTGTTTCGTATCCCACTCTCCTTTGATCTGACTGATCACGAGAGCGGAATCTCCGAAGACACTTAGAAACTTAATCCTCAGGTCAATTGTTGCTCGAAGACCCATAATGCATGCTTCATACTCCGCCATGTTGTTGGTGCAGTTGAAACATAGTCGAGCGGTGAACGGAGTATGAGAGCCTTTAGGAGATATGATCACAACGCCAATGCCATTACCCAAAGCGTTCAAAGCTCCATCAAAGTACATAGACCATCGGGATCCTTCCTCAGGTCCTTCATCCGGTCCAGGTGTCTCACAATCAGTTATCAACATGATATTCTCGTCCAGGAATTCAAAGTTCATAGACTGGTAATCATCCATTGCCTGATGTTCCAAATGGTCTGCCAATACACTTCCCTTGATTGCTTTTTGAGTTATGTACTAGATGTCATACTCAGTCAGGATCATCTGCCATCTTGTTATTCTTCCAGACAAGGCATGCTTTTCGAAGATATACTTGATTGGATCCATCTTTGAAATCAATAGAGTAGTGTGAGTCAGCATATACTGTCTCAGTTGGCGAGCAGCCCATGCCAAAGCGCATCAAGTTTTCTCGAGCAGTGAGTATCGGGTCTCACAGTCGGTAAACTTTTTGCTAAGGTAATAAATAGCATGCTCTTTTCGGCCAGACTCGTCATGCTGCCCCAGCACACACCCCATTGAGTTGTCGAGCACTGTCAAGTATAAGATCAAAGGTCTTCCTTCAACTGGTGGCATCAGGATAGGCGGCTCCTGGAGTTACTCTTTGATTCTTTCGAAAGCCACTTGGCATTCATCATTCCAACGTACCACTTGATCTTTCTTCAGTAGCTTGAAGATTGGCTCACAAGTAGCAGTTAGGTGTGAGATGAATCGGGAAATGTAGTTCAGTCGTCCCAGAAAGCCTCTGTTGTACCCCAAAATTTTCCCTCCCATATTCTTCAAGGTTTGCTAAGATCATGCTACAAAATCTCCCAAGGGTTGCACAGTCCAATGGCCTCCTAACAGTCAAAAATTAGGGTTTTGGTTCTGGCAAAGAAATTGAAGTTTCCAAGGGTCCAAACAAGTCCCACATGCCTACATACATTGTCAAGCATCCATATGTCAAGTTTCAAGACTCACAACATCAAATTGCACAGTCAAAAACCCTAAATGCTTCACAGTCAACTGCAGGGGCAAAATGGTCATTTGGCAGTCAAAAGTCAAAAAATTTGGTCAACATCTTATTTTGAAGCCACAAACATCATTTGATCAATTCTTGAGCATGATTCTCAAGAATGGCTCAAAAAGTCTCAAGATGCAAAAGTTTCTATTTTTGGACAGCTGAAAAAGTCAACTGCAAATTGAACAGGGCATAACTTCCACATGGTTTATCAGAAAAATTCCATCCAAAGCTCATTTTGAAGAGAATGACATTTCCTACAACTCATCTTCACACTTCAAGTCCAAGAAATGCTCTCACAAAAAGTTATCAATTTCAACATTATAGGTCATTTTCAAAAGTCAACAAAAAGGCACTTTAGGTCAAAGACCATAACTTGAGATTGGTAAATAAAAATGACATGGGACCAAAGACATTGGTTAGAGGACTTCAAGAAATTTCCAAAATATCCAAGAACATGGTCAAAGCTTAAAGATTGAGCAAGATATGCCTTGTGGAAGTTGGGAAATTTTTGGGAATTTTGAAAAGTCAACTTTGCATAAAAGGGTTCAAAAATGCTAATGGGCCTCAATTTCTTCCATGAATCATTACCCAAAGGCCATGCACAACTGTGATCGGTGGATCTGGAACTGACTGTTTAACGCTGGTTCGCGAAATGTCGCGGAAGCAAGAGTCGCCACCGTCTTTTATTTTCTCCAAATGGAAAGGACAAAAGCACAGAAAAATTCCTTAAAGAGATTGCTCTCGGTTCGGGAGGTAGATTATAGAAAGGGAAGTTGTTAGCACCCTTTCTATCCATGGTTATCCATGGGCTCCTAGATACTTGCTCATTGTGTTTTCAAAAATGGTTTGTTTGCTTTTCAACTGTGGGTTTAAAAAGTTTCTTTGAAAATTCCAGTTCGACTCTTGTATCGGTCCTCAAGAGTGTTTGAAAAATTGCTTTCGAAAGCTTTTTGAAAAGGTGTCGGTGTGAAAAGTATTTTTGAATTTGTTTTTGAAATTAGAGCAAGTATCTAGAGTCGTCTACCTACCCTAAGGAATTCGTCTGTGTAAATGTCCTTTAAAGTAGTGCCATCCCACCATTGAGAGGTAGGTAGCACCATCGTTGGAGGTGTTCGGGTCAATTCGTGGTTCGGGACATGGTGATCACCAGAGCAATGGGAAGACACCTTAGAAGCTACCCTCATGCCAGGTTCCCGGATCATGAGGACTTACTAAGACATCCTCTACTCGACGATCACCTTTCGAGGCAAGGCAACAGTGAGGCGTACCCTAGGGGTGGTGTGTGATTTGTGTGTCGTTTTCATTTATTTTTGTCTTTTGTCAAAGTGATCTATGCGTTTGTTTTTATTTTATCATTCATTCTTGCATGTCATTATTAATAGTTAAAAATTGCGAGAAATATAAAGTTCCTAAACTATTACAAAGGCGCGGGTCCACATCGCCAAATTAAACCAGGACCCGATTTGACATAAAATAAAGAAATAAAATGCGGGAAATGTAAAATGTCCGAGTTACATGGCTTGAGCAATTACATAATATTTGAAAGAAAATAAATGTGCGAAAGAAATAAAAATAGAACGTTCGAGGGCGTTGGACCCTTTAAAGAAATTAAATGAAATTAAAAAGCTAATTAATTATTTAATAAAAGGAAAGAAATGTTTTTTTAGTTTTTTTGTATTTATGAAATAAATAAAATTAAAATTAAAAGAAACTCTAATTCTAAGTTTTTTAATTATTAATGAAAATGTTAAAGTTTAACCTAATTCTACAATTTTTATTTTATTATGAAAACATATTAAAGTTTAACCTAAAATTAACCTTAATTATTTTACATGCAATTTAATTACAAAAATAAGTAATAGTAAATATTTAATTATTATGAAAGAAAATAAAAAAAGGGATAAAAAATTAATTAAACCCTAATTCTACCAATTTTAGGTTTTTTTATTAAAAAATGTTAAGATTAAACCCTAAATTAAAACTAAGTGAATTAATGCAATTTATTTACAAAATACTAAAATAAAAATATTTATTATTTTTTTATCTTTTCTGATTTTTTATGTTTTTATGTTTTTTTTATGAAAATAATTGAATTAAAAAAACTAATTAAAATAAAAACAACAATTAAAAATAATATCAAAATAAGGAAAAGAAATAAAGCAAACCTAGGGGGTTCTGCCCCTAATTTGGAGGTGAAACTTTAGCAATCTGGGCCCAATGACCTTCAGGCCTGGTAGACTTTTTCCACTAGTGTGTGAGGTGGTTGACTGCAGTCCATGGTGCGCTTCAGATTGTGGCCATTTGATCCATCTCCATAGGCACGTGGATGGCCAGATTTTGTGAACATGGTGAACCGTTAGCGTTGAACCTGCATAGGAGTATTATGTGAAAAATAACATGAAAGGGGGTGGGGACCTGGGACTCGAACCCAGGTCCTGAACATTACCAACCAACACGCTTGCCAATCGTTCCAAACGCACTTTCTGTATGTTAGATATCAAACAAATATTATAAAATAAATCCACGCGTTAGTGCTCTTTGCGCGCGAAAATTTAAACCACCCAGTTGTTTCTTGCCACCTAGTCATCGTCTTCCTTGTTGATTTATTTTCTGAAACATAAAAACAATTAGCAACGATTTTCTAAACGTTCCCATAGGCACCTTTCTGAAAAATAACGAATAGCCCCTGGGGCCTCATAAATTAGGCGCGATGGTCTCATTCTCTTCGTCCAAGCGTGCTGAGTTGAATAGCCTAGGTTTCAAGCTCCAATTTTTCCATATTCAAAAACCCCTAATTCGAAAACTTAAGAACCCTAAAAAGCAACAATGGTAGATTCGCATACAGTGTATAAAAACGCAATTAATCCATGTGGTTAGCTTCAGAATGCATCATTTAGTAAGAATACATAAACAAAATGCCATGAAAATGCCTCAAAATTAAAATACGAATATGCATTTTTATGAGAAAAATTTTGATTCTGTACAATGATTTAAGGCTGTAGGGTTGGTGTTCTTGATCCAGGTACGTTGCTTGATGTCCCAGGGATGCAATGGAATGAATTTCTTGGCTTCAATCGACCTGCAAAAGTGTTTTCAGATTTGAGTTTTCTTTGAAAAATTCCAAGTTGGTGTAAGGATTTCTGGCGCAGCTTTTAGGTTAGGGAGCATTAGGTCTTGATCAAGCTTATGTATGGAACAAATTAGGTCAAAAATCTGATCAAAAGAATCAAGGAATTGATTATGCAATATTTGATTTTTTATGGCATTAGCTTTTCAATCTTTTTCATGCAATTTGATATCAAATCATGACAAAACTTTCCAAAAATGATTATGCACGAATCTTGAGTGTCCAATGAGAGTATTTTCTGCACAAAAAGATTTGATTTCATTAGTTTAGTATTTTTTTCATATTTTATTTAGTTTAAATGAATTAATTGTAATAAAAAATTCAAATAAATAAATAAAAATAATAAAAAACTTCCCTTTGGGCCAAATGGTCGTGTGCATGTCTTGGATGATGAATTGTGGAAGAAAAAGAGGCCCATTAGCAATTTTAGGTCATTTGAATCAATGTTGACTTTTCAAAAATATCCAAAAATTTCCCAACTTCCACAAGGCATAACTTGCTCAATTTTTAAGCTTTGCTCATGTTCTTGGACATTTTGGAAAGGTCTTTGAGTCCTATAACCAATGCCTTTGGTCCCATGTCATTTTGATTTACCAATCTCAAGTTATGGCCTTTGACTTAAAGTCCCTTTTTGTTGACTTTTGAAAATGACCTATAATATTGAAATTGATAACTTTTTGTGAGAGCATTTCTTGGACTTGAAGTGTGAAGAGGAGTTGTAGGAAATGTCTTTATCTTCAAAATGAGCTTTGGATGGAATTTTTCTGATAATCCATGTGAAAGTTATGCCCTGGTCAATTTACAGTTGACTTTTTCAGCTGTCCAAATAAGGAAACTTTTGCATCTTGATGATTTTTGAGCCAAGCTTTGAGAATCATGATCAAGCATTGATCAAATGATGTTTGTGGCTTCAAAATGAGATGTTGACCAAAAATTTGGGCTTTTGACTGTCAAATGACCATTTTGCCCCTACAGTTGACTGTAGTGCAATTAGGGTTTTGCCTGTGTAATTTTGTGCTGAAAGTCTTGAAACTTTGTGTGAGGATGCTTGACCATGTTTATAGGCATGTGGGACTTGATTGGACCCTTGGAAACTTCATTTTCTTGATCAGAACCAAAACCCTAATTTTGACTGCTTAGGAGGCCTTTGAACTGTGCAACCTTTGGGGAGATTTTGAAGCTTGACTTTGCAATTCTTGTAGAATATGGGAGGGCAAATTTTGGGGTACTACAACGACCCATTAAGCTAAAAGGGAGTTATTTTCTTATTTTTAATTAATTAATTGAATTTTTAAATCTCATTAATTCATTTAATTAAAATTAATTATGAGAAAAATACTAAATCATGTTTTCCAAATCTTTTTGTGCAGCATATTCACTCTTTATGAATCAAATATTTCGTGCATCACTCAAAAGGAAAGATTATATGCAATTGGCAATGGTTTCATGGCAAAAAGATTGGATTTTATATCATTGAAAACCAAATATCCAAATCATCAATGCATGGATTATGGGCTTGTTTTTCTTAACCTAATCATGTTCAGATACATATAGAACATAACCCTAATGCATAAGACACAAGAGGCTGCGCTCAGAACACAAGAACAAACTTGCATTTTTGGACAAAAGGTGGAAAACTGTTTTGATACCTAGAGCTCGTTTCAAAGCCTAAAAGCTATTCCAATACATTGTTGGACGACCTAGGAAGCGTTTGCAATCAAAGCCAAGTCTCCATACATCCAGAAGTGGTAGAATGACATCGCCCTGTTCATAAAATTATTCATAATCGTATTTTGAATTCCATGCATGATTCATGACTTTTAATGTTTGATTTATACTAACATGAACATTCTGAAGCTATTGGTGCCATTTGATTAAACTAAGAACGCATGTATCCAAAGTTGCCATTAAAGCATTTTAGGGTTTCAGAGGTTTGAAATTAGGGTTTCCTTCATGTGGAAAAATTAGGCCTTAAAACCTGTATCAATGGAATCGTGACCTCCAAACGAAACTAATCCACTACTCGCGCCCTTTTTATGCTTGCCTATATCCTAATCGCTATTATTTGCATGTTCTATTTAGTGGGGGTTTAAAACCCCCGCTATCTATTCTTTATTTTCAGGCAAACGAAGAAGACGCTGAGTTGTTGGAATGTGGTTGGTCAGTTTGAATGATTGGCGCATTTTTGATTTGTTCAGCATAGTATTGCTTTTTCCATTATAATGATCACATTCCATAATACTAACAAATACGCGCGTTGGTTCAGTTGGTTGTTGTGTTGGCATGCAGGTACTGGGACCTGGGTTCGATTCCCAGGTCCCCCACTTCTTCCATAATATTTTCCTCAATATGTTTCTATGCAGTACACTCTCAAAAGACCATCATGCATCCTCGCCTGCTTGCCTGCCAAGTGTCCAGGGGTCTCAATCCAAAGGCCAGAACATGCAGCTTACCATGCGCGCTAGTCAACCCTTCCACACACAATTCCTGAAAGTCAATAAAGGCCTTGCATTCTTGGGCCAAACTTCTCAAATAACACCTCCTAAATTGGGTCAGACCCCCCATGGTTTGCATATTTTTACTTTTTTATTTTAATTCTCCTTTTTTATTCTTTTATTTGTTTTATTGTTTTATTTAATTCACAAAAATAATTTTCATAACACAAAAATCAAAAATCAAAAAAATAAAATATGTTTATTTAATATTTAATTCATTAGTATTTTTGTAAATAAAGTTTTAATAATCAACTTAGTAAAATTAGGTTAAAATTTTAATGTTTTTCTTAAATAACTAAAATGTGTAGAAATTAGGTTTTTAGCATTTTTATTCTTTTTCTTAATAAATAATTTCTTCTTATTATTATTATTAATTATTAATTATTTTGTAAATAAACATGCACATTAAATAACTAGTATAAATTAGGTTAAAACTTTAATCTTTTCTTTAAATAATTAAAACTATTTAGAATTAGGGTTTCTTTCAATTTTGACTTTCTTTATTTCATAAATACCAAAAAAACAAAAAAATAACTTCTTTCCTTTATTAAATAATTAATTAACTTTTAATTTCAACTTAATCTTTAAAGGGTCCAACGCCCTCGCACTTTCGATTCCAATTTCTTTTCGCACGTTTATTCTTATTTTCCATTTTAAATATTATGTAATTGCTCAAACCTTGTAATAGTAATTAGGAAACTTATTTATTTTCTGCATTTTATTAAAAAAACGGGTCTTTGTTAATTTGGCGATGTATAGACCCGCGCCTTGTAATAGCGTAGGACTTTATTTTCTGTACTTTAATTTCCGCACCCTTAAAACTGTTAAACTTTGCATGAAAGAATGAATGGCCCAAATAAAAGCAAGCGTAGATCACCATAATGCATGACAAGACAAAACATAACTGAAAACAATACACGAATTCACACACCACTCTTAGGGTACGCCTCACTGTTGCCTTGCCCCTCGAAACGTGGTCGTCGAGTATAGGACGTCTTAGTGAGTCCTTATGTCCATTGATCTAGTTGCCTCGAAACAAGTTGCCTCGAAACGGTTGCCTCGGAATAGTTGCCTCGGAATAAAAAGATCAATGGCATAAGGGTAGCTTCTAAGGTGTCCTACTGTTGCTCTGGTGACCACACTGTCCCTAATAAACGAATTGACCCGAACACCTCCAACGGTGGTGCTACCTACCTCTCAATGGTGGGATGGCACTACCTTAAGGACATTTACACAGCCTAATTCTTTAGGGTAGGTGGATGACTCGTAGATACTTGCTCTAATTCAAAACAAATAAAAAAAAACTCTTTTCACACCGACACTTTTCAAAAAGCTTTCAAAACAATTTTTCAAACACTCTTGAGGACTGATACAAGAGTCGATCTGAAACTTTAAACGAAACTTTTTCAAACCCACTCACACTTTGAAAAGCAAACAAATATTTTGAAAACATAGTGAGCAAGTACCTAAGAGCCCGTGGATAACCACAGATAGAAAGGGTGCTAACACCTTCCCTTTCTATAATCTACCTCCCAAACCGAGAAACATCTCGAAAAGGAATTTTGCTGTGCTTTTGTCCTTTCCATGTTGGAGAAAATAAAAGACGGTGGCGACTCTTGCTTCCGTGACATTTCACGAACCAACGTTAAACAGTCAGTTCCAGATCCACCGATCACAGAACTGGCGACTCTGCTGGGGACTTATAATAAGTGAGGTGTACCTTAGGAATAAGATCACTTGTGTTTTCAATTGTCTGAATTGCTTGCTTTATTATTGTGGGACTGTCTCGGGAGTTCTATAGATCCTAACCCGGATCTGGGGGATACCTTCTTAGAAAGTAGCAACAAGGCTGTGAGGGAACTGTGCGGGGTATACCGACATGGTTGAAGCAGTCTGCTACGTTGATGTGGCACTTTGGTGTGTACCGGTAACCCTTGAGTCCAGTCAAGGAGAGTACGGGGCCGCCGCGTGGTGTCGTGAAGCATCAACTAACCTTAGGAACCTTAATTGAACCATCTTGGCCTCTTTAGGGTAGTGAGATAACTGACTTTGGTGCAGTCCGAGGTTGGTTGATACTCGATACTACACTCAATTGAGGGTTGTTTTCTTGGAATATTTCGGTCGCCAGTTCAGTGGCTAAATCGAAACGATGAACAATGAAAGCAATCCAATGATATTGGAACCCTTATAACCCGGTTACTTCTGATAGGACAGGTTTTGAGCCCACCAACTTTAAGAGGGTAATACCAAGACCCCATGCTGGCCTAAACCCTAAGGACTTGTCTTGTGTGACTTGTGTGCCTTACCATGTTTGCCTTTGTGAATATTTGTGGCATCATAACATCATACAGCATCATATGCATTGACTAACCATTTCAGGGGTTCGAATCTTCATCCTTGTTCTTGTTTTGTAGGACATGGAAACCATCCGTAGAAAGATAATTCAGATCAACCTTGTAAGGGTCCCTCCTCAGCTTAAGGAACTTGTATCCAGGATTCCCGAGAGCTCTTCTTTCAGTGAGAGGCATGGAAGACTCATCAGCTTGGTCAACACCAACATTGAGGAAGATATGATAAAGGTTCTGTTCCAGTTCTTTGACCCTCTGCACCATTGTTTTACTTTCCTGGATTATCAACTGGTGCCTACATTGGAAGAGTTCTCCCGGCTTCTGAAGATCCCTATCCTTAGTCAACTACCCTACAACGGTACGGAAAAGGAACCCAAACTTGAAGAGATTGCTAAAGCACTACGCCTACAACCATCTGACCTCAAGGGACATTGGGAAGTTAGAAGTGGTATCAAAGGGTTCTTAGCCAGGTTTCTGTTTGAGAAGGCCCAAGAATGTTGGAACTCCCTTGACCTACAAGCTTTTGAAGAAGTTGTGGCCCTCCTTGTCTATGGTTTGGTGTTGTTCCCTAATCCTGATCAGCTCATAGATATCAATGCTGTCCAGATCTTCATGTCCAGGAATCCTATACCTACGTTTCTTGGGGACATCCTTCACTCATGTTACACTCGAACCATGAGAAAAAAAGGTGTTCTTATGTGCTGCACTCCTCTCCTGGGAAGGTGGTTTATTTCGCACCTTCCACAATCAGTTTTGAAGAACGAGCGGGGTTTGAGATGGTCACAATGATTGATGACTCTTACACATGCAGATATACATTGGTGCTCTCGGTCCAGAGAGGATGTCACTATCATTGATCGTTGCGGGGAGTACCCTAATGTTCCTTTACTTGGAATCAGAGGAGGTATTACTTACAACCCGTGTCTGGCTTGGAGACAGTTTGGTTATGCTCGGAGGGACGGCCCTCATGACATGTTAATTCCTGACATAGTTTTTGACTTCGACAATGATGCACAAGGAATTCGCCAGAGATTTATCAGAGCTTGGAGGATGCCAAGTAGGATGGACAGCAAGACACTGGGGCACAGGAACTCCATCCTGTTGGAGCCTTATCTCAAGTGGGTACGGGCCCGCTCCCAGAAGTTAGTGATGCCATATCCTCATGTTCTCCCTGTAATCAAAGAGCCAGTTTTGGAAGGAGAAGTGCCCTACACCATTCAACATCCTGACATGCCCACGTCCTGGGAAGAGATGCAGAAGAGCTGGATCCAGCTTAAGGAAGAACAAAATTCTCTTGAGACCAGTCTACATACTAGTGAGAAGAAGGTCTTGGAGCTCACCCGCCTACTGCACGAGGAGAGGAATCTCAACACTTACATTGCTCCGAAGAGGATGCGTAGTGTCTTTTGGGATTGATTTGCTTTGTAATGTTTGCCCATGAGGCTTTGATGTATCAAACAATTATTTTCTTAATGATAACGTGTGTTCCTTTTTGTCTACAACAAATTTGAACTTTCGAACCCTTGAATGCATTGCATAAACACATATCATTCATCATGTGCATAGCAGGTACTCTTCTTTTCAGGTTGCTTACTGTTCTTCGCTGTTTATTTCAGCATCATGAACCCTGAATCATCTACTGAGCAGTCTATCAAGGTCCTTCAGGCTCAGAACGCCCAATTTCAAGAGCTGATCATGGGTTTGGCTCAAGGTCAAGAGGAGCTGAAGGCTCTGCTGGTTAAGAAGAAGAAGAAGAGAACTGTTCTATTCAACACGGGCCGGAGGTTTGGTAACACACTGCAGAATGAGGAAGCTGGTTCTTCTGTAGGAAAAGACAGTCCCCAGGGGGGAAGAGGTCCTAGTCCGGTAGTCTCTGACAACGAGACTGATTTTAATGAGGAGCAGTATCCTCCAGCTGAAGACAGATACAAGCAGTTGGAGGACCGGCCGAATGCCATGGAAATTCAACAAGTGTCTGGGTTGGATTTCGGAGACTTGGGTTTATCTTCTGGTGTGATCATCTCGCACAAGTTTAAAGCACCATCTTTCGCAAAGTATGACTGGGCGTCTTGCCCTAAGTTACATCTCAGATCTTATGTGCGGAAGATTCAGCCATATACAGTGGGCAAGAACTTGTGGATCCACTTCTTCCAGGAGAGTCTTTCAGGGACTCACCTCGAATGGTTCTATCAGCTGGATGGAACCAAGGTTTGTAACTGGGAGGAGTTGGCTACTGCTTTTTACAAGCAGTATCAATATAATGCCGACCTCGCTCTTACACGTACCCAACTCCAGGGTATGTCGTTAAGATCGGGAGAAGGTTTTAAAGAGTATGCGCAGAAATGGAGGGATCTGGATGGCAGGGTGCAGCCACCATTGACAGACCGTGAGTTGGTAAACATGTTCTTGGGGACCCTATCCGGGCCGTTCTTTAATCATCTCATTGGCAATTCATCTGCAGGATTCACAGATCTCATTCTGACTGGGGAAAGGATAGAGGCTGGTATGAAGTCCGGAAAGATTCAGAAAGGTGCATCCTCTAGTTCTGAGAAAAAGCCTTTCAAGAAGGAGGCCAGTGCTGTGTATGGGCCTAGGAGGCAAGATAAACCAGAACGTCGCCAAGCTGTCAACGCGGTGGTTATTGCTAAGCCTGTTGCCGCTCCTCGGCAAGCTAATCAACCAAGGGCTGAGAGACCCAGAAGAGAATACACTCGGCTGAGTATGACCTTGTCACAGATCTTGCCACAGCTGCTCTCAACCAACTTGGTGACCGTCAGAGAGGCTCCGAAGGTTGTGAATACTGCATCTCCGAAGTATAATCCAAATGCCCGCTGTGCTTATCACTCCGATAGCCCGGGGCATTCTACTGATGACTGCTGGGCCCTGAGAAATAAGGTTCAAGACCTTATCAATGCGAAGGAAATACAATTTGAGGCGCCTGAGAGGCCAAATGTTGTGACTGCTCCTATGCCCCAGCATGGAGTAAATGCTGTTGATGAAGACTTGTATGCAGTTTTTGTGAATGATGTGGCTACCCCTCTATTGACTGTTAAGAGGAACTTGCTGCTGGCCGGTTTATTTCCGGGTTGTAGCAAGGGTTGCCTTTTGTGTGCTGTTACCCCTACTGGTTATCCGTTGCTGAAGTTAGGCATCCAAAGCCTGATGGACAGCAAGGAGATCCTGTTCAAGAAGACTGTTGTTCCTTTTGTTCCTGTAGAAGAAGTATCTATCGTTACAATTTTCAACAATCCAATCAAGGCTCCCCCGAGGAAGCCAGTTAAAATCATGTCTGTTGCACCCATTATTATTACTGTTCCGGGGCCCCTCCCCTATGAATCTGACAAGGCTGTCCCATGGCACTATGGGGCAGATGTATATGTACTTGGAGTGAAGCAGGAGTTCAACACCGGTACCAGCATCAGCAATATCACTGGCCCAGCTAAAGTTACCCGCAGTGGCAGGCTCTTCTCGCCTGACATTGCGCCACCAGTTATTCGAAGACCTCTCATAATTACACCTGCAAGTGCGCCTGTTTCCACTTCTGATCAAGTTGCTTCCCCTGCTGCCGAGTCATCTAATGCTCGGGGCAAAGGGATTGATAATGAGCCTGCCCGGATGGAGGCACCAAAGACTGTGAATGTTGAGGCCTCCCAGCAAGAGATGGAGGAAATTCTTAAGATAATCAAGAAGAGTGACTTCAATGTCGTTGAACAGCTGGGGCATACCCCCTCCAAGATCCCTATGCTCTCATTATTGCTGTGCTCAGAGGCCCATGCCAAGGCCCTGATTTCATTTCTAAAGACGGCCCATGTGCCACAAGAGACCTCTGCAGATCAATTCACGGACTGTGTAGCCAATTTGACAGCTGACAATGGTTTGGGTTTCTCGGATGTTGATCTTACCGCCAAGGGAAAGAACCACAATGATGCCCTGCATGTCTCCATTGAATGCAGGGGCACTACTCTTGCTCACGTGTTGGTGGACACCGGTTCTTCCCTGAATGTGTTACCCAAGAAGGCCTTAGACCGGTTGGATTGTGAGGGCCTGGAGTTGAAACCTAGCAACATTATTGTTAGAGCCTTTGACGGGTCGAAGAGGATGGTTCATGGAGAAGTAGACATTCCTATTCGTGTTGGTTCCCAAGTCTTTGACTCAACATTCTATGTGATGGATATTCGTCCATCTTATTCCTGTTTGCTGGGTAGACCTTGGATTCACAAAGCTGGGGCAGTGACATCCACTTTACACCAAAAGCTCAAGTACCCTGTCAGAGGGAAGATTGTCACTGTGCAGGGGGAGGAAGAATACATGGTTAGTCATCTGAATTCCTTCCGGTATATCGAGATGGACGGGGAGTTTATTGAAACCCCCTTTCAGCATTTTGAAGAGGTACCTCCAACATTGGCAGCAGCAGAAGCAGTGACTGAAGAGAGTTCTCCTTTAAAGATGGCTTCCTTGAAGGACGCCCGGGCTGTAATCGAGAAAGGTGAATGTGCTAACTGGGGCAGGCTCCCTGATTTTACCCCTAAAACTGACAAATTTGGACTGGGTTTCACTGCAGAGGGTTGTGCGCAAAGCTAGGATCGGAAGACCCCCTGTGCTCATCACTAATCCAGGAGTGAATGCTATTGGGGACGAAGACGAAGTGGAAGAATCGGAGTTCGATAGCTGGATCTACCCGACGACTGACGGTGGATTGAACAATTGGACCGCAAAAGATCATACACCTGTTACTTTTGTTACGCAGTAATGAATTCCTTTGTTTTTGTTATTTGTAATAAACAATAAACTGAAACTTTATGGCCCGGTGTCTTACCCGGGGCACCATTGGCTTCATTTGTGAGGGCTTATAACTGTCATTTCCATATATCATGAATAAAGACCTTGGACGTTTTTTCGCATTTCAAATCTTATGCTCCCTTTCTTTCTTTCTTTCTTTATATATTGCAAAACAGTTGTATTTACACACACTCACCTATACAGGTTTCAATCCACTCTGGATCTCACTGGTAACGATTCTGCTACCGCCAGTTATGACTTCGAAAATCCGATCAACTTAGCCGAAGACGAAGGTGAAGATGATTGCGAAGTGCCTGGCGAGCTTGCAAGACTGTTACTTCAGGAAGAGAGGGCAATTCAACCACATGAAGAGCCAGTGGAAACGATAAATCTGGGTACTGAGACAGATAGAAAGGAAGTCAAGATTGGTGCCAATCTGGAGCTCAGCGTAAAACAACGGTTGATTCAGATGCTGCATGATTATGTGGAAATATTTGCCTGGTCCTACGAAGACATGCCTGGGTTGGATACCGACATTGTGGTCCATCACTTGCCTACCAAGGAAGACTGCCCTCCGGTTAAGCAAAAGGTCCGCCGTATGCGTCCAAAGATGTCTGAAAAGATCAAAGCTGAGGTTATGAAGCAATTTGATGCCGGTTTTCTTGCAGTGACTTCTTACCCTCAATGGGTTGCTAATGTGGTGCCGGTACTGAAGAAGGATGGTAAGGTCAGAATGTGTGTCGATTACAGGGATCTGAACAGGGCCAGCCCCAAGGATAACTTCCCCTACCTCACATCGACGTCCTGGTTGACAATACTGCTCAGCACAAGGTGTTCTCTTTCATGGATGGTTTTTCAGGTTATAATCAGATCAAGATGGCTCCTGAAGATATGGAAAAGACTATCTTTGTTACTCAGTGGGGCACCTTCTGCTACAAGGTCATGCCATTTGGACTGAAAAATGCTGGGGCAACCTACCAACGTGCCATGGTTGCTCTATTTCATGACATGATCCATCATGAGATAGAAGTGTATGTCGACGATATGATTGCAAGGTCCCAAACTGAGGAGGAACACCTTGACCATCTACAGAAACTGTTTGACCGTTTGAAACTGTACAAACTGAGGTTGAACCCGAACAAGTGCACATTTGCGGTAAGATCTGGAAAGTTGCTAGGCTTCGTTGTAAGTGACAAGGGCATTCAAGTGGACCCTGCCAAGGTTAAAGCCATTCAAGAGATGCCAGTTCCTAAGACAGAGAAAGAAGTCAGAGGCTTTCTAGGACGTCTGAATTACATTGCCCGATTCATCTCGCATCTGACTGCTACTTGTGAACCAATCTTCAAGCTGCTGAAGAAAGATCAGGTAGTACGTTGGAATGATGAATGTCAGGCCGCTTTTGACAGAATCAAAGAGTATCTCCAAGAACCACCCATCCTTATGCCACCGGTTGAAGGGAGACCTCTGATACTATACTTGACAGTACTTGACAACTTAATAGGGTGTGTGATGGGGCAGCATGACGAGTCTGGCCGAAAAGAGCACGCCATTTATTACCTTAGCAAAAATTTTACCGACTGTGAGACTCGATACTCACTGCTCGAGAAAACTTGCTGCGCTTTGGTATGGGCTGCTCGCCGGCTGAGATAGTATATGCTGACTCACACTACCTTGTTGATCTCAAAGATGGATCCAATAAAGTACATATTTGAAAATCCTGCTCTGTCCGGGAGAATAGCAAGATGGCAAATGATCTTGACAGAATACGACATCCAGTACACGACTCAGAAAGCTATCAAGGGAAGTGTATTGGCAGACCACTTGGCACACCAGGCAGTGGATGACTACCAGTCAATGAACTTCGAGTTTCCTGACGAGAGCATCATGATTGTGACTGATTGTGAAGTACTTGGACCGGATGAAGGACCTGAGGAAGGATCCCGATGGTCTATGCACTTTGACGGAGCCTCCAACGCTTTGGGTAACGGTATTGGCGTTGTGATTATATCCCCTCAAGGCACTCATACTCCACTTACTGCCCGGCTATGTTTCAACTGCACCAACAACATGGAGGAGTACGAGGCATGCATCATGGGTCTTCAAGCTGCGATTGACTTAAGGATCAAGTTTCTGAGTGTCTTCGGAGATTCTGCTCTCGTGATCAATCAGATCAAAGGCGAGTGGGATACGAAACATCCAAATCTTATTCCTTACAGAGAATGTGTGTTGACATTGATCCCCCATTTCACAGAGATCACCTTTGAACACTTCCCAAGGGAGGAGAATCAGTTGGCGGACGCGTTAGCTACGATGTCTTCCATGTTCAAAGTCAAGTGGGACAATGAGGCTCCCCGGATCATCATCTGGAAACTGGACGAACCGGCATACTGTTGTGACCTTGAGGCTAAGGTAGTGAGTGAAAAACCCTGGTATCATGAGGTGAAAAGGTATTTGGAAGCTCAGGAATACCCTGAAGGTGCATCTGTCAACGACAAGAAGTTTCTGAGAAGGTTCGCAGCAAAGTTCTTCCTCAGCAACGGCATTCTGTACAAGAGAAACCATGATTCAACCTTACTGCGCTGTGTGGATAAAGCTGAAGCAGAGAAGATCATGGCAGAGCTTCATGAAGGTACCTTTGGAACACATTCCAGTGGGCACACCATGGCAAAGAAGATCCTTCGGGCAGGATACTTCTGGTCCACAATGGAAGCTGATTGCTACCAACATTCTCGGACATGTCATAAATGCCAGATTTACGCGGACAAGGTACACGTTCCTCCAGTTCCTCTGAATGTCCTGACTGCACCTTGGCCTTTTGCAATGTGGGGCATAGATATGATCGGCGAGATTAAACCTACAGCATCCAACGAGCATCGCTTCATCCTGGTGGCGATTGATTACTTAACAAAGTGGGTGGAAGCAGCTTCTTACGCCACTGTAACCAAGAATGTTGTGGCACGGTTCATTCGGCACAACCTGATCTGTCGATACGGCATCCCTGAAAGAATCATTACAGACAACGGTACCAATCTCAATAACAAAATGATCACTGAGCTCTGCGAGCAGTTCAAAATACAGCACCACAACTCTTCTCCTTACCGACCGAAGATGAATGGGGCCGTAGAAGCAACTAACAAGAATATCAAAAAGATTGTGCAGAAAATGACAGTGACTTATAAAGATTAGCACGAGATGTTATCGTTCGCTCTTCATGGGTACCGTACCTCAGCAAGGACGTCAACCGGGGCAACTCATTTTTCCTTGGTCTATGGTATGGAGGCAGTCTTACTGATCGAAGTGCAGATACCCTCTCTCTGGATAATGAAGGATGCAGATCTGAGCGAAGATGATTGGATCCAGACACGACTTGATCAGTTAAATATAATTGACGAAAAGAGACTCGCTGCTATTTGTCATGGTCAAATGTATCAAAAATGGATGATCAGGGCATTTAACAAGAAGGTCAGACCACAAGAGTATCAAGTTGGGGATCTGGTCATCAAGCGCATCATCCTTCCTCAGAGTGATCCCAGGGGCAAATGGACCCCTATGTACGAAGGGCCATTTGTGGTTAAACATGTGTTCTCAGGAGGAGCCATGATTCTGACCACCATGGATGGTGATGACTATGATCGGTGGATCTGGAACTGACTGTTTAACGCCGGTTCGCGAAATGTCGCGGAAGCAAGAGTCACCACCGTCTTTTATTTTCTCCAACATGGAAAGGACAAAAGCACAGAAAAATTCCTTATAGAGATTGCTCTCGGTTCGGGAGGTAGGTTATAGAAAGGGAAGGTGTTAGCACCCTTTCTATCCATGGTTATCCATGGGCTCTTAGATACTTGCTCATTTGTGTTTTCAAAATTGTTTGTTTGCTTTTCAATTGTGGGTTTTAAAAAGTTTCTTTGAAAATTTCAGTTCGACTCTTGTATCAGTCCTCAAGAGTGTTTGAAAAGTTGCTTTCGAAAGCTTTTTGAAAAGGTGTCGGTGTGCAAAGTATTTTTGATTTGTTTTGAAATTAGAGCAAGTATCTAGAGTCGTCTACCTACCCTAAGGAATTCGTCTGTGTAGATGTCCTTTAAAGTAGTGCCATCCCACCATTGAGAGGTAGGTAGCACCACCGTTGGAGGTGTTCGGGTCAATTCGAAGGTTCGGGACATGGTGATCACCAGAGCAATAGGAAGACACCTTAGAAGCTACCCTCATGCCAGGTTCCTGGATCATGAGGACTTACTAAAACATCCTCTACTCGACGATCACCTTTCGAGGGGCAAGGCAACAGTGAGGCGTACCCTAGGGGTGGTGTGTGATTTGTGTGTCGTTTTCAGATATTTTGTCTTGTTCATGTCATGGGTGATCTACGCTTTTGTTTTTATTTTAACATTCATTCTTGCATGCAATTTATTAGCAGTTAAAAAGATGCGGAAATTAAAAGTTCCTAAACTATTACAAAGGCGCGGGTCCACATCGCCAAATTAAATCCAGGACCCGATTTGACATAAAATAAAGTAAAGTGCGAGAAAGATAAATATCGAATTTACAAGGCTTTGGGAGAATTACATTAATATTTAAAAGAAGGAATAAGAATAAAATGCGCGAAGAGAATAAAAATCGAGAATGCGAGGGCGTTGGACCCTTTTTTAATGAAATTAAATTATATTAACAAATTAATTAAATTAAAATGAAAAAAGAAATTATTTTTTTGATTTTTTGTATTTATGAATTTTTTAATGAGAACTAAATGAAATTAATTAATTAACCCTAATTCTAGTTATTTTTAATTTATTAAGAAAAGCATTAAAATTTAATCTAAAATTAACCTAATTAATTAATACAATTTTATTTACAAAAATAAATAATTAGTTATTAATAATGAGAAAAGAAAAGAATAAAAATCTTTTAAAACCCTAATTCTACAAATTTTAAGTTTATTAAGAAAAATGTTAAAATTAATCCTAGAATAAAACTAATTAATTAATAAGATTTATTTACAAAGATATTTAAAATAAAATATACTTTTGTTTTTTTTTGTCTTTTCTGGTTTTTTATATTATTTTTATATTTTATGAAAATAAATTAATTTAAAGATCTAAATAAAATTAAACAAAACAAATAAAATAGAAAAATATGAAAAAGAATAAAAAAAGCAAACCATGGGGGGTTCTGTCCCCAAACTGGAGGTTTTTTGGCTAGTAATCAGGCCCAACGTTTAAGGCCTTTGTTTGACTTTTCATGAAGCGTGTGTGTGCATTGACTGAGGCCTAGGATGTTCTTCAAATCTGGACCTTTGGATTGGGATCATGGGATGCGTGGCAAGCTGAGATTGTGGGCATATGGTGGATGTTTGGAGGTAAGCTACATAGAAGCATGATCAGAAAAATAATATGGAATAAGAAAGGGGGACCTGGGATTCGAACCCAGGTCCCAGAGATTACCAACCCAACTCCTTGCCACTGGAGCTATTAACGCGCTTTGAATATAGAATGACCAACAAATATTATAAGAGGAACTTGGTTAGTGGCCTAGAAATAACAAAAACGGGCGCTGAATTCAAATTACCCAGTCATATGGAGACAAGTCACCATCTTCTCCAATGGTGCGTTTTTCCTGAAACAAAAACAAACAAGATTGCGGGGGTTTTAAACCCCCACTATATGATATATGCAAAAATAGCGAATAGAAATCCTTGCATCATAAATTAGGCGCGATATGTGTGTTCGATTCACATGAAGCTTCTCGTTCCAATGGTTCAAGTCTTGGGGTCTAATTTTTCTGGACGAGGAAACCCCCAATTTTTCAGTTCTGTAACCCTAGCATGCTTCCATGGTGAAATCGCGTACGATGCATAAAAACTCAATCAAACTATAGGGTTAGCTTCAGAATGATCCAATGAACACAAATCCAATATTAAAAATTGCAAATAATGCATGAATTATGATTCAAGAACATGAAAAAAAGTGTGAACCGGACGAGGTTGTTCTACCGTTTCTTGATGTTAGAGTTGATGGTTTTGATCTAGAAACCTTCCTTGAAGTCTCAGGAAGGCAATGGAATAATTATTTTCCCTTGAATCGCACTGGAATGTAGTTTTTAGTTTTTGAATTTTTCACAAAAAGTGCAAAAGTTGTTCTTTAATTCTGGCGCAGCTTGGAGATCTTTTCCACTAGGGTTTGCTTCTGGCTTATGTATGGAATGATTAGGGTTGAGTTTTTGATCCAAAGAATCCTTGCATTGATGGAATGAATCTTTGATTTCCATGGCATATTTTTCAAATCTTTTCCATGCATATTTGATACCAATCATGTCCAATCTTCCCCATTTGATTTGTGCACGAATCTTGAGCCTTTAATGGATGATTACACTGCATAAAAAGATTTAAAAACTTAGGTTTAGTATTTTTCCATATTTTATTTAATTTAAATGAATTAATTGTAATAACAAATTCAAATAAATAAATAAAAATGATGAATAAATCCCCTTTGGGCCAAATGGTCGTGCACATGCTTTGGATGATGAATCTTGGAAGAAAATGTGGCCCATTAGCAATTTTAAGACATTTGAAGCAAAGTTGACTTTTCAAAATATCCAAAAATTTCCCAACTTCCACAAGGCATATCTTGCTCAATTTTTAAACTTTGATCATGTTCTTGGACATTTTGGAAAGGTCTTGAAGTCCTCTAACCAATTCCTTTGGTCCCATGTCATTTTGATTTACCAATCTCAAGTTATGGCCTTTGACTTAAAGTCTCTTTTTGTTGACTTTTGAAAATGACCTATAATGTTGAAATTGATAACTTTTTGTGAGAGCATTTCTTGGACTTGGAGTGTGAAGAGGAGTTATAGGAAATGTCTTTCTCTTCAAAATGAGCTTTGGATGGAATTTTTATGATAATCCATGTGAAAGTTATGCCTTGGTCAAGTTACAGTTGACTTTTTCAACTGTCCAAATATGGAAACTTTTGCATCTTGAGACTTTTTGAGCCAAGCTTTGAGAATCATGATCAAGCATTGATCAAATGATGTTTGTGGCTTCAAAATGAGATGTTGACCAAAAATTTGGACTTTTGACTGTCAAATGACCATCTTGCCCCTGCAGTTGACTGCTGAGCAATTAGGGTTTTTGACTGTGCAATTTTGTGCTGTAAGTCTTGAAACTTGGTATGAGGATGCTTGACCATGTTTATAGGCATGTGGGACTTGATTGGACCCTTGGAAACTTCAATTTCTTTGCCAGAACCAAAACCCTAGTTTTTGACTGTTAGGAGGCCCTTGAACTGTGCAACCCTTGGGGAATTTTGAAGCATGCTCTTTGCAATTCTTGAGGAATATGGGAGGGTAAATTTTGGGGTACAACAACGACCTTCCTCACCCCGCCAATGCAGACATAGTAAAAAGATACTACGCATGATAAAAGACCCGCTAGGTTGACATACCTAGGCAAAAATTAGGGCTTCTCGGCGAACCAAAAGGGTTCGGGTAAAATAAGGGATGAAATGAAAAAAATTTGTACACCCGACAAGTCGAAAACCTGAAAAGGCGGCTTGGGCAAAAATGGGTATCCCGGTGGACTGAAAACCCGAAACGGCGGTCCAGGCAAAAGTTAGGGATTAAAGCGTAATACTATGTCTCGTTGGATCACTTCGCATCCAGAATCCGGTATCAACATCAAGTTCAGACGGCATGGATCAATCAGCTTCATCTTCAACCGAGCAGTAAAGTGATGAGACGCTCGAAGATATAAAGGTGATAGCAGAGTTGGAACCCAGTGGGATTACTCTTTTCACATAGTTGTTTTGTTTTCCCTTTTCACAAATTGTATAAACTCTTTCTCGGCGGCGTTCTCCTACTAGAACGTCAGCCTCTTGTAAATAAACGCCTATTTGCAGGCAATTCAAAAATCAATATAAATTCACTTTTCAGACAAATTGCCATTTGTTTTTCCTTTTTCTGTTTTGTTTTGCGAAGAACATCCAAGGTTCAATTTGTGATATATGCATTTGATAAATAACTGCTAACTCATAAATATTTGCATACGAAACAAAGGATTAATTACAGGTAACATTAGAAACAGGGGCAATAATGAGTTGTCTAACCGATCTAATTGCTCTGTCCACCAAGATACCAAGGTAAGTTCAGCTGAAGAACATAACCAATATATCTTAATTCCCCAGAGAGTGAGCCAGCAAGTCAATGCACTCTCCCCAAGCAGAGTTATCCTGTCAGCCTTAAGGAAGTTGGGTATCCTCCAGTAGATCTCAACATTCCTCAGCGCAATATACAAACATTCTTAACAAGCATCCCCGGCAGTCTTGATCTAAGATTGTTCCTCGGCGGTATACCAGACATTCAGTGGAGCCACTTCCCCAGTGCATCTCAAATTAATTTCCCCAGGAAAGTCCAGTCCAAAAACCTCCCCAGGAAAGTTGAATCAATCTCCCCCAGTAGGAAGCTTATCCCCAGTAGATTCTGGAAGCTTATCCCCTGCGTAGCACGAACGCGTCTCCCGGCTTTATTCAGAAGGTTATTTCCCCACCAGGATATAACTGGGTTATCCTCAGCCAATAACCAGGGAAAGATCGTCCCCGACGAAGTCTTCCTATCCCTCAGCGGAGTTCATCATATTCTTCAACAAAACGCAACAATGGTATCCCCAATGGAGTTCTCATTCATCTCAGCAAAGCACCTCTCTTCCCACAGAGTATCGTCCCCCAGCAAGATCGCTAGAGTAGTTATTCCCTGCAGAGTAATCTCTTCATCAAGTTTATTCCCCAACGGAGTTATCTTCTCCTATCGGTATTCTTGCAACCATCATCCCCCAGCGGAAACAGCGAAATGCTATTCACATCAGCCCAGGATTTAACTTCCCGGCACCCGTCAAGGATTTATTTTCCTAAGACGAAAACATACATTCATAAACAACACATTTTCATACATACATAGCATGCATATACGCATCATGAACATACAATCTCATTCATTCTGAGAACATCCCGCATGTCATACATCATGACATTACACACAACTAACGTTTTGTCTTTTCAGGACAAAGGTTAATACAAAGATAATTGCTATCAACTGTCGCAACTAAAGATCTGATTCATGTATCTTGCCAGGATGTATCTGTTGACGACTAACATTACCAGAACTGACTCCTGTATCTTGCCAGGGTGCGTCTGAAGAGTTTGAGGATCCGATTCCTGTATCTTGCCAGGGTGTATCTGTTGACGACTAACATTACCAGACCCGATTCATGTATCTTGCCAGGGTGCGTCTGAAGAGTTTGAGGATCTGATTCATGTATCTTGCCAGGGTGTATCTGTTGATGACTAACATTACCAGACCCGATTCCTGTATCTTGCCAGGGTGCGTCTGAAGAGTTTGAGGATCCGATTCCTGTATCTTGCCAGGGTGTATCTGTTGACGACTAACATTACCAGACCCGATTCCTGTATCTTGCCAGGGTGCGTCTGAAGAGTTCGAAGATCCGATTCCTATATCTTGCCAGGGTGTATCTGTTGACGACTAACATTACCAGACCCGATTCTTGTATCTTGCCAGGGTGCGTCTGAAGAGTTTGAGGATCCGATTCCTGTATCTTGCCAGGGTGTATCTGTTGACGACTAACATTACCAGACCCGATTCCTGTATCTTGCCAGGGTGCGTCTGAAGAGTTTGAGGATCTGATTCCTGTATCTTGCCAGGGTGTATCTGTTGACGACTAACATTACCAGATCCGATTCTTGTATCTTGCCAGGGTGCGTCTGAAGAGTTTGAGGATCCGATTCCTGTATCTTGCCAGGGTGTATCTGTTGACGACTGATTCTAGACCCGATTCCTGTATCTTGCCAGGGTGCGTCTGAAGAGTTTGAGGATCTGATTCCTGTATCTTGCCAGGGTGTATCTGTTGACGACTAACATTACCAGACCCGATTCCTGTATCTTTCCAGGGTGCGTCTGAAGAGTTTGAGGATCCGATTCCTGTATCTCGCCAGGGTGTATCCGTTGACGACTAACATTACCAGTCCCGATTCCTGTATCTTGCCAGGGTGTGTCTGAAGAGTTTGAGGATCCAATTCTTGTATCTTGCCAGGGTGTATCTGTTGACGACTAACATTACCAGACCCGATTCCTGTATCTTGCTAGGGTGCGTCTGAAGAGTTTGAGGATCCGATTCATGTATCTCGCCATGGTGTATCTGTTGACGACTAGCATTACCAGACCCGATTCCTGTATCTTGCCAGGGTGCGTCTGAAGAGTTTGAGGATCCGATTCCTGTATCTTGCCAGGGTGTATCTGTTGACGACTAACATCACCAGATCCGATTCCTGTATCTCGCCAGGGTGTATCTGTTGATGACTATATTCTCCGGACTCGATTCCTGTATCTCGCCAGGGCACGTCTGAAAAGTTTAAAGATTCGATACCTGTATCCAGCCAGGGAACATCTACGTAAAGAGTTTGAAGGCCAACTCCTGCAACAGGCCAGGTATTTACTTTCTTTCTCAGGTACGCAAATTCTCGCTAAGGAATCTCTTACGCGGTCGACAACCTCCCGATGGCATCTATAAGCCCATCTCTCCACATACCAATAGTCTCCAGATGGCATCTGTAAGCCCATTCTCCTACCCATCAGTCTCCAAATGGCATCTATAAGCCCATTCCCACCATCACACTGCTAACATGTGGGCGCAAATTTCTGGGCACTCTAGTGTTCAATCATCTTCCACCTTCGGATTACGAAAGGCACGCCAGCCAATCTACATCCTCAGGTCTAAGAAAATTGAACAGGGGAAACTGTTGTACCCCAAAATTTTCCCTCCCATATTCTTCAAGGTTTGCTAAGATCATGCTTCAAAATCTCCCAAGGGTTGCACAGTCCAATGGCCTCCTAACAGTCAAAAATTAGGGTTTTGGTTCAGGCAAAGAAATTGAAGTTTCCAATGGTCCAAACAAGTCCCACATGCCTACATACACTGTCAAGCATCCATATGTCAAGTTTCAAGACTCACAACATCAAATTGCACAGTCAAAAACCCTAAATGCTTCACAGTCAACTGCATGGGCAAAATGGTCATTTGGCAGTCAAAAGTCAAAAATTTTGGTCAAATCTTATTTTGAAGCCACAAACATCATTTGATCAATTCTTGATCATGATTCTCAAGAATGGCTCAAAAAGTCTCAAGATGCAAAAGTTTCTATTTTTGGACAGTTGAAAAAGTCAACTGCAAATTGACCAGGGCATAACTTCCACATGGTTTATCAGAAAAATTCCATCCAAAGCTCATTTTGAAGAGAATGACATTTCCTACAACTCATCTTCACACTTCAAGTCCAAGAAATGCTCTCACAAAAAGTTATCAATTTCAACATTATAGGTCATTTTCAAAAGTCAACAAAAAGGCACTTTAGGTCAAAGACCATAACTTGAGATTGGTAAATCAAAATGAAATGGTACCAAATACATTGGTTAGAGGACTTCAAGACCTTTCCAAAATGTCCAAGAACATGGTCAAAGCTTAAAGATTGAGCAAGATATGCCTTGTGGAAGTTGGGAAATGTTTGGGAATTTTGAAAAGTCAACTTTGCATAAAAGGGTTCAAAAATGCTAATGGGCCTCAATTTCTTCCATGAATCATTACCCAAAGGCCATGCACGACCCATTAAGCTAAAAGGGAGTTATTTTCTTATTTTTAATTAATTAATTGAATTTTTAAATCTCATTAATTCATTTAATTAAAATTAATTATGAGAAAAATACTAAATCATGTTTTCCAAATCTTTTTGTGCAGCATATTCACTCTTTATGAATCAAATATTTCGTGCATCACTCAAAAGGAAAGATTCTATGCAATTGGCAATGGTTTCATGGCAAAAAGATTGGATTTGATATCATTGAAAACCAAATATCCAAATCATCAATGCATGGATTATGGGCTTGTTTTTCTTAACCTAATCATGTTCAGATACATATAGAACATAACCCTAATTCATAAGACACAAGAGGCTGCGCTCAGAACACAAGAACAAACTTGCATTTTTGGACAAAAGGTGGAAAACTGTTTTGATACCTAGAGCTCGTTTCAAAGCCTAAAAGCTATTCCAATACATTGTTGGACGACCTAGGAAGCGTTTTCAATCAAAGCCAAGTCTCCATACATCCAGAAGTGGTAGAATGACATTGCCTTGTTCATAAAATTATTCATAATCGTATTTTGAATTCCATGCATGATTCATGACTTTTAATGTTTGATTTATACTAACATGAACATTCTGAAGCTATTGGTGCCATTTGATTGAACTAAGAACGCTTGTATCCAAAGTTGCCATTAAAGCATTTTAGGGTTTCAGAGGTTTGAAATTAGGGTTTCCTTCATGTGGAAAAATTAGGCCTTAAAACCTGTATCAATGGAATCGTGACCTCCAAACGAAACTAATCCACTACTCACGCCCTTTTTATGCTTGCTTATATCCTAATCGCTATTATTTGCAGGTTCTATTTAGTGGGGGTTTAAAACCCCCGCTATCTATTCTTTATTTTCAGGCAAACGAAGAAGACGCTGAGTTGTTGGAATGTGGTTGGTCAGTTTGAATGATTGGCGCGTTTTTGATTTGTTCAGCATAGTATTGCTTTTTCCATTATAATGATCACGTTCCATAATACTAACAAATACGCGCGTTGGTTCAGTTGGCTGTTGTGTTGGCATGCAGGTACTGGGACCTGGGTTCGATTCCCAGGTCCCCCACTTCTTCCATAATATTTTTCTCAATATGTTTCTATGCAGTACACTCTCAAAAGACCATCATGCATCCTCTCCTGCTTGCCTGCCAAGTGTCCAGGGGTCTCAATCCAAAGGCCAGAACATGCAGCTTACCATGCGCGCTAGTCAACCCTTCCACACACAATTCCTGAAAGTCAATAAAGGCCTTGCATTCTTGGGCCAAACTTCTCAAATAACACCTCCTAAATTGGGTCAGACCCCCCATGGTTTGCATATTTTTACTTTTTTATTTTAATTCTCCTTTTTTATTCTTTTATTTGTTTTATTGTTTTATTTAATTCACAAAAATAATTTTCATAACACAAAAATCAGAAATCAAAAAAATAAAATATGTTTATTTAATATTTAATTCATTAGTATTTTTGTAAATAAAGTTTTAATAATCAACTTAGTAAAATTAGGTTAAAATTTTAATGTTTTTCTTAAATAACTAAAATATGTAGAAATAGGTTTTTAGCATTTTTATTCTTTTTCTTAATAAATAATTTCTTCTTATTATTATTATTATTATTAATTATTAATTATTTTGTAAATAAACATGCACATTAAATAACTAGTATAAATTAGGTTAAAACTTTAATCTTTTCTTTAAATAATTAAAACTATTTAGAATTAGGATTTCTTTCAATTTTGACTTTCTTTATTTCATAAATACCAAAAAAACAAAAAAATAACTTCTTTCCTTTATTAAATAATTAATTAACTTTTAATTTCAACTTAATCTTTAAAGGGTCCAACGCCCTCGCACATTCGATTCCAATTTCTTTTCGCACGTTTATTCTTATTTTCCATTTTAAATATTATGTAATTGATCAAACCTTGTAATAGTAATTAGGAAACTTATTTATTTTCTGCATTTTATTAAAAAAAACGGGTCTTTGTTAATTTGGCGATGTATAGATCCGCGCCTTGTAATAGCGTAGGACTTTATTTTCTGTACTTTAATTTCCGCACCCTTAAAACTGTTAAACTTTGCATGAAAGAATGAATGGCCCAAACAAAAGCAAGCGTAGATCACCATAATGCATGACAAGACAAAACATAACTGAAAACAATACACGAATTCACACACCACTCTTAGGGTACGCCTCACTGTTGCCTTGCCCCTCGAAACGTGGTCGTCGAGTATAAGACGTCTTAGTGAGTCCTTATGTCCATTGATCTAGTTGCCTCGAAACAAGTTGCCTCGAAACGGTTGCCTCGGAATAGTTGCCTCGGAATAAAAAGATCAATGGCATAAGGGTAGCTTCTAAGGTGTCCTACTGTTGCTCTGGTGACCACACTGTCCCTAATAAACGAATTGACCCGAACACCTCCAACGGTGGTGCTACCTACCTCTCAATGGTGGGATGGCACTACCTTAAGGACATTTACACAGCCTAATTCCTTAGGGTAGGTGGATGACTTGTATATACTTGCTCTAATTCAAAACAAATAAAAAAAACTCTCTTCACACCGACACTTTTCAAAAAGCTTTCAAAACAATTTTTCAAACACTCTTGAGGACTGATACAAGAGTCGATCTGAAACTTTAAACGAAACTTTTTCAAACCCACTCACACTTTGAAAAGCAAACAAATATTTTGAAAACATAGTGAGCAAGTACCTAAGAGCCCGTGGATAACCACGGATAGAAAGGGTGCTAACACCTTCCCTTTCTATAATCTACCTCCCGCACCGAGAAACATCTCGAAAAGGAATTTTGCTGTGCTTTTGTCCTTTCCATGTTGGAGAAAATAAAATACGGTGGCGACTCTTGCTTCTGCGACATTTCGCGAACCAGCGTTAAACAGTCAGTTCCAGATCCACCGATCACAGCCTCTGACCTCTTTCTCTGTTTTGGGAGCTGGCATCTCTTGTATAGATTTCACCTTGGCAGGGTCCACTTGAATACCTTTGTCGCTCACGACAAAACCCAGTAGCTTACCAGATCTCACCCCGAAGGTGCACTTGTTCGGGTTCAACCTCAACTTGTACAACTTCAACCTGTCAAACAGCTTATGTAGATGGTCAAGGTGTTCTTCCTCAGTCTGGGACCTGGCAATCATATCGTTGACGTATACTTCAATCTCATGATGGATTATGTCATGAAACAAAGAAACTATGGCACGTTGATACGTTGCCCCAGCATTTTTCAACCCAAAAGGCATGACCTTGTAGCAAAAGGTACCCCACTGAGTAACAAAGGTGGTCTTCTCCATGTCTTCGGGAGCCATTTTTATCTGGTTATAACCGGAGAAACCGTCCATAAAGGAGAAGACCTTGTGCTGAGCAGTATTGTCAACCAGAACGTCGATATGAGGTAGAGGGAAATCATCCTTGGGGCTCGCCTTATTCAGATCCCTGTAGTCAACACACATTCGGACCTTCCCATCCTTCTTTGGCACAGGAACCACATTGGCGACCCACTGAGGGTAAGAAGTCACTGCTAGAAAACCGGCGTCAAATTGTTTCATAACCTCAGCCTTGATTTTCTCAGACATCTTTGGGCGCATTCGGCGAACCTTCTGTTTTACGGGAGGACAGTCTTCCTTAGTAGGCAGGCGATGAACCACAATGTTGGCATCTAAACCAGGCATATCTTCGTAAGACCAAGCAAAGATCTCCACGTAGTCACACAGCATCTGAATCAACCGTTGTTTCACACTAGGCTCTAGATTGGCACCAACCTTGACTTCCTTCTTGTCTGTCTCAGTACCCAGATTCACTATTTCCACTGGCTCTTCATGTGGATGAATGGCCCTCTCTTCCTGGAGTAGTAGTCTTGCAAGTTCAACAGGCATTTCGTAATCATCTTCACCTTCGTCTTCGGCTAAGTTGATCAGATTTTCGAAGTCATAACTGGCAGTAGCAGAGTCGTTACTAGTGAGATCCAGAGTGGATGTGGACCTGTATATGTGAGTGTGTGTAAAATAGTTGTTTTGCAATATATAATAAAGAAAAAACAAGGAGCGCAAGATTTGAAATGCAAGAACATCCAATGCTTTTATTAATGATATATGAAAATGACACACAAAAGCCCTCACAAATGAAGCCACGGTGCCCCGGGTAAGACACCAGGCCATAAAGTTTCAAAACATTGTCTATTACAAATTCAAAACAAAAGTTTAATTACTGGATGATAACAGAAACAGACATAGAATCCTTCTCTATCCAGTTGCTTAATCCACCATTGGCAGTCGGGTAGATCCAACTGTCGATATCAAACTCTTCATCATCGTCATCCCTGATAGCATTCACCCTTGTATCTTGTTTAGGCTTCTCTGGAGCTCTGAACTCGATCTCTTTCGCATCAATCAAGTCTTGCACCTTGCTCCTCAAAGCCCAACAATCATCTGTATCATGCCCCGGGCTATCAGAGTGATAAGCACAGCGGGCATTAGGGTTATACTTTGGTGACGTTGTATTTGAATTCTTTGGGGCTTCCCTTAGAGTCACCAGATTAGTCTTTAGCAACTGTGGCAGAATATGAGATAAGGTCATGCTGAGACGAGTGAATTGCCTCTTAGGTCTCTCGTCCTTTTGTTGATTGCTATACTGAGGCGCACCAGCAGGTTTTGAAATAACAACCGCATTGACAGCTTGGCGGTGTTCAAGTCTATTCTGTCTTCTTGCACTGTAGACAACACTGGACTCTTTCTTAAATGGCTTCTTCTCAGTGCTCGATGAGGCACCCTTCTGTATCTTCCCAGCCTTAATACCAGCTTCAATCCTCTCACCAGTCAAAATAAGATCTGTAAACCCAGATGAAGAGCTTCCAATCAAGTGGTTGAAAAATGGACCAGATAGGGTCCCCAGAAACATGTCAATAAGCTCACGATCAGCCAAAGGTGGTTGCACCCTTTCGGCAAGGTCTCTCCACTTTTGAGAATAATCTTTGAATCCTTCACCCATTCCCATTGACATACCCTGGAGTTGGGTACGCGTAGGAGCAAGGTCGGAGTTGTACTGATACTGCCTGTAGAATGCAGTAGCCAAATCTTCCCAACTGCGGATACTGGCTCCGTCCAACTGATAAAACCACTCAAGCTGAGTCCTTGACAGACTGTCTTGAAAGAAATGGATCCATAAGTTCTTATCAGCAGTGTAAGGCTGGATCTTCCTCACATATGACCGGAGGTGAAACTTCAGACAGGAAACTCCGTCATACTTGGCAAAGGCTGGTGCCTTAAATTTATGGAAAATCACCACCCCAGATGATAGACCTAGATCTCCGAAGTCCAGACCGGGTACCTTCTGAATTTCCATAGCGCTCAAACGGTCTTCTAGTTGTTGGTATTTATCCTCAGCAGGAGAATACTGTTCTTCATCGTAGTCCGTCTCGTTGTCAGATGAGGTGGTCAGATCAACTTCATTTTGTAGCCTGTTCCCAAACCTGTGTCCTGTGTTGAATAGGATTGTCCTCTTCTTCTTCTTCTTTTCTTTCAGAATCAAGGTCTTCAGGTCCTGCTGACCCTTAGCTAGGCTCATGAACAGCTCTTGAAATTGGGCATTCTGGGCCTGGAGGGCCTTAATAGCTTGCTCAGTTGAAGGTTCAGTAGACATGATGATTGCTGAAACAAACAGCGAAGAAGATAAGAGACCTGTAAAGGGTACCTGTTTATGAAGTGCATGGGATGAAATGCGTATGATTTATGATTTCAAATACAATCGGGATTCAAATTTGTAAACAAGAAAGGAAACACACTTTATTAGATTTAAACTTCAAAATTTAAATTGTTCAATAAATTACCCTTAAGGCGTTACAAGAATGGAAATATTGAAAAGTAAACAAAAAACTGGAAAGGAAATCATCAAAGGTCCATCAATGCTCCCATGGTCTCTTCTTATCAGTGCGGACATAGTCGTTGAGAATCCGCTCGTTCTCTAACTGCCTAGTCAACCTCTGGATCTTCTGTTCTTGTTCATTGAACTTCTCTCGATAAGAATCCCGTTCCTCCCTCAATTGCATCCAAGATCTCTTCAGTGCCCCAATGTCAGTGGGCATATAAGGATGGAGAATGGTTGGAAGAACCCCTTCTTCATTAGCAACTTCAAGAGTGACAGGCCGGACAGCTTCATATGGCATACCTAGCTTCTGGGCACGGATACGGACCCATCTGAGATATGGCTCCATTGGCAGAGAAGTCTTTAGACCCAACTCATATGGATCAGATCGGTGAACTTTATCCCAGGCCTTTATGAATCTACGACGTTGCTCATCGCTATCCCCCTGAAAATCAAAGATGATATGAGGCATTAGCATCTCATGAGGTCCTTCTCTTCTGGCTCTTCCAAACTGACGGAGAGTTAAGCATGGGTTGTAAGAAATTCCTCCATGGGTTCCTATCAATGAAACATTGGGATACTCCCCACAGCGATCAATGATAGTCACCTCATCCATACCCTTGAGAGTCCAGATAATGTCATTATGAGAAAGAGACATCACCCTATAAGCCCAGCCCATTCCTTCTTTGTTCTTCCATACTGACTTAGGGAGGTGAGAAATAAACCACCTCGACAATAATGGAGCACAACACATTAAGGTTCCCCGCTTTCGGGCAGTACAAGCATAGAGCTGATGAAGAATGTCACCCAAGAGAGTGGGCACAGGGTTCTGAGAGATGAATATCTTTATCGCATTCACATCAACAAAAGTGTCGGGATTCAGAAATAATACCAAGCCATAAATCAGAAGAGCCAGAATATCCTCGAACGCCTTAAAGTCTAGGCTATCCCATAAGTAGTTAGCCTTGCCAACCAAGAACTTAGTCAGAAAACCTTTAGCCCCACTTATAGTCTCCCAATTAGCCATTACCTCCTCTTTAGTCAAATGAAGGGCTGTAACCATTTCTTCAGGCCTATGAGTCTTCTCCCATCTAGTAAACGGAGTCTGCTCCAGAACAGAGATACCGGGCAGCTCAGAGAACTCTTCTAGGGTAGGAACCAGCTGGAAGTCCTGGAAAGTAAAACAATGGTACAGTGGATCATAGAACTGGACTAGGACACTCATCATCTGTTCGTCCAATTTGGAAGTGACCAAAATGAGAAGAGAACCATGCCTCCTGATGAAGGAAGTAGTGTCAGGCATCTTGGCAACCAACTCTTTAAGCAAGGTAGGGACTTGGACAAAGTTGATCCGAATGGTATTCTTACGCATAGGCATCATGATAACCTACAAAACAGAGCAAAGATGAAACCTTCATGTCTTTGAAATAGGTTAGTCTTATGCAAGATGTATGCAATGTTATGATGTCATGATGTCATGATAAAGGCACACCACAAGTATCCACAATAAGCAAACCTGGTAAAGACACACAAGTCACACTGAGAGCCCTTAGATTTCAGGCTGGCATGGAGCTTAGGTACTACCCTCTTTCAGTTCAGTTGGTTTAAACCTGTCCTAAAAATAGTAATCGGGTTCTAGAGGATCTCAATATCACTGACTACCCTCAATCGGTCATAATTCCAATTTAGCAACCTTTTCTTGTGGCCGGAATCATCGCGAGAGTTTAGTCTCAATGAGTGTAGCATACTGCTACTGTTCTATGGCCAAGTTGGTCAATTTAAAGGTTCTAAGGTCAGTTGGTGCTTAATGACCCCTTAGAAGACCCATATTCTCCTCGTTCCAACACAAAGGATATCGGTACAGACTAAAGTGCCACACCAGCGTAGCTACTGCTTCAACCGTGTCAGTCTACACCGGACAGTTCCCTCACAATTTATTGCTACTTACCTAAAGGGTACCCCCCAGATCCGGGTTAGGATCTATAGAACTCCGATACAAGCCCACAAATATAAATCATACAAAGCATACAATTGAAAACACAATGATCTAATCCTAAGGTACACCTCACTTATAAATCCCCGGCAGAGTCGCCAGTTCTATGATCGGTGGGAAGAGAACTGACTGTTTTGGAATGCTGGTTCGCATTTGCGTTTGTTTTTGCAAAATGTCGCAGTAAGCAAGAGTCGCCACCGTCTTTTATTTTATCCAACAAGGAAAGGACAAAAGCACAGAAAAATTCCTTTTTGAGATACTTCTCGGGTTCGGGAGGTAGATTATAGAAAGGGAAGGTGTTAGCACCCTTTCTATCCGTGGTTATCCACGGGCTCTTAGGTACTTGCTCATTGTGTTTTCAAAAGTTTGCTTTTCTTTGTGTTTGTGGGTTTGAAAAGAGTTTTTGTTTTGAAGAGAGTGTAAGTGCGAAAAGTTTTATTTTGTTTTAAAAGGAGCAAGTACTTAAGAACCATCTACCTACTCGAAAAAGGAATTAAACTGTGCTAATGTCCTTTAGACAATGCCATCCCACTATTGAGGAGTAGGTAGCATCGTCGTTGGAGTTTTCGGGTCAATTCGATTAAGGGACGTGTGGTCACTAAAGTAATGTTAGGACGCCTTAGTGGTAACCCTAATATCCTAGATCATTTTTCCGAGGCAACCGTTTCGAGGCAACTATGATCTTTGGACGAGAGGGTGACCTCTAAAACTTCCTATACTCAATGACCACGTTCGAGGCAACCAAGTGAGGTGTACCCTAAGAGTGGCATGTGCAAGTGTGTTATTTCGGTTAATTTTATCTGTACATGTTATGGGTGAGCTATGTTGATTTTAGTTTAAAGATTGGTCTTGTCATGCATTGCCTAGTTATCAAACATCTAACAGTTAATATTGTGCGGAAATTAAATTGCGGGAAATTAAATCTAAACTATTACAGGGCGTCGGGTATTTACATCGCCAAAAACAAACCCTTTAATTTAAATTGCGGAAAATAAAAGAAAGCGATAAATAAATCAAGTCCTAATTAAAAGCTATTACATACTAGAAGCAATTACAATATTGGAAATAAATAGATCGCGTGCGAAAAATTAAGACGGCGCATTTTTAGGGTTTTGACCCTTTTTTATTAAAGAAAGCATATTTTTTGTTATTTTGAATAAAATGGAAATTAAATCTAAGTTAATTAATTAATTAAATAAAAAATATATTTTTTTTGGATTTTTTATATTTAAGGAAATAAAATAAAAATGATTAAAATGATTAAAAACCTAATTCTACATTAATTTTAATCCATTGCAAAAAATATTAAAATTGTCCCTAATTAAAACTAAATTAATTGATTAAAGTTTATTTACAAAAATAATGAAATAATTAAATTAATAAAAATATTATTTTTTAGGTTTTCTGATTTTATGAGGAAAATTATTAATTATTTTGGTTAGTATTTAATTAAGAATAATAAAAATAAAACAAGTAAATAAATAACATATTAAAAGGAAAGAAATAACCAATAGGGTGGTGTTGGGCCCAAATTGGTGGTGAATCTGGAAAATCTCCAGGCCCATTAACGTTGGCTTTGTTGACTTCTGTGATTCCATATGCGCCTGTTGACCAGGGACCATGGTGGATGTCCAACCTAGGCCATTGGATTGGATTTGTAGGCCACTTGGCGTTTGATGGGATGAGGAAAATGATGGTCCACGCCTTAAGCTTTGCACTGGATTTCCTGGAACAAAATAATAATAAGCGTTTTGGGGGGACCTGGGATTCGAACCCAGGTCACAATGGTATTCCACTCACGCTTCCACCAACTGAGCCATGCTGCCTATTTGTTAATGGAATACAAAACAAATAATATATTGAAAACATTTAATATGCCTGGGAATTAAAAAAATGCGCTAAACATTTGAATGACCCAATGAAGCAGAGACACGTCTTCGTCTTCTTCAACAAGACTGTATTTTTTCCTGCGGATTTTATTCCGCATCAAAATCCGTTGCATCGTCCTATAATGCATTCTAGGTCACAAAAATGCAAACCAAACCCATCATCCTGTTCGTTTCGTTCTCCTAATCATCTATATACCCATTATTAGTCCTAATTTTACCTGCAAAGCAAACGCCTAAAAACCAAAAAAAGAAACCCTAGGTTCGGGCATTACAATACAGACTATGAAAACAAAATTAAACAATGCAGAATGCTTAGAAATTATGCAAGGATCACAAATATATCAATATTTTGGCGAGAAAATGCAAGAATCCAAGGTTACGAATTCGTGCACAAGGCTATGTTCAGGATGACTTACAGCGCATTTCAAGTGGTCTTAAGGCCTGGTTTTGATTTCTTTAGCTCCACTGGATGTCAGGCAAGGAAGCTACGTTGAGATCTTGGATTGAATCGTGCTCTAACCAAGTTTTTGATCTCACACTTTTGTAAGCTTTTTTCAATTCTGGTTTGGGCGTTTCTGTAGTGCTTAGGTCGTGTTCTTGATGTCTATGGCTTGTGTGTGTATATGGGAATGAATTAGGGCAAGAGTTGGGCTTTCAATCCATGTGCATTCAAGGTTTGGGATTTGATATGATCACCATTGATAAACTTTCCAAAATTGTACCAAATCTGATATTTTGTGCACAACAATGCTTGATACGGATTTGATTAGGTGTATCTTGGTATTTGAAAGCTGTAATGATCACAAAGATCTCATTCCATTAATTTTTGGATTTTATTTGAATTAATATTGATTTAAAATGAATTAAATCAATAAAAATTAAATAAAATAGAAAAATAAATGATTGGTCATGAAATTGAAGATGGGATACGTGTGTGGTGTGACAAGACCAAATCAAGTGGAAAAAAGTGGGCCCTTTTGTCAAAAATTGGATTTTTGAGGATAGTTGACTTTTGGTAATTTTGGAAAAATGTCAAACTTCAACAATGCATAACTTCTTCAATTTTGAACTTTTGGAAGTGTTCTTGGACTTTTTAGAAACCTTGAGATGTCCTCTAATAAAACCTTTTGGTATAATATCATTTTGATATTCCATTCTCAAGTTATAGGCTTTGGAAAAGAAGGTGTTTTTGTTGACTTTCAAAAATGACCTATAATGTCCAACTTTGTAACTTCTTGTGAGAGCATTTATTGATCTTGGGGTGTGAAGATGAATTGTAGGAAATTGCATCCTATTCAAAATGAGCTTTGTATGGGTCATTTATCATAAAGTATGAGAAAGTTATGCTTGGTCAAAGTTGAGTTGACTTTTCCTATAAAACCCTAATTTAGCAACTTTTGAATCTTGATGAATCTTGAGCAATCCTTGATGAATCATGATCAACCCTTGATAAAATGATGAATTATCCTTCAAAATGAGAATGTTGGCAAAAAGTCTTGAGGTTTGACTTTCCATAGGTCACAGTTGACTTTTGCCCTAGCACAGTCGATTTTTGGACCTCTTGAGCAATTGACTGACCAAACTTCCTCTGCAAGGCTTGAAATTTGACATGGATGAACTTGAGAACATATTAGGACATTGGGGAGAATTTGAGACCATTTTGATGTAAGGACCTTGATACAACACAAAACCCTAATTTTGAATTAACTGCCATAGGAGGTGATTTGACTGTCCAACTCTTGAGCCATCTTGAACAACTTGGAGATGATTCTTGACATGTCTTGAGAAATATGGGAGGGAAAATTTTGGGGTACAACACTTTTAAAAACCACACTAAGCACATTTTCAAACAAACGAAAGCAAGTAGATCTAGCAAGTAACTAAGAGCCCATGGAAAACCATGGATGAAAAGGGTGCTAATACCTTCCCTTTTTCATAATCTACCCCCCGAACTCAAGAAAACATCTCAAAGGACTTTCCTGTGCTTTTTCACCTTTCCTTTTGGATAAAAGAAAAGTGGGTGGCGACTCTTGCTAAACCGCAACATTTGCGATAAAACGCAAAACCCTCAAGTCAGTTCTCCCACCGTATCACATCCGTGTTCATAGGGTGCGGAGAATTTTCATTGTAAGTGTTGCAGCATGCCAGAGATTGTTTTCTTGATTGCACGTGGCCCTTTTCTAGAACTCATGTTCAATGTCCCAAGTGATTCAAATAGAGGTCTTCCCCTAGCTATTCGACACTTTTGAGAGATTCCTTGAATCTTGACTCGACTTCCCCCAGATCAGATAGACACCATGTCATGCCCCTTGATTATGAAAGGCCTGTTACTGGAAATGTCTTTCCATCTGAGGTGATTCTGTTCATTGAGAGGATTTCCGTTCGTTGAATATCCGTCGTGCGAATTTCTCTGTTATCGAATAATTAGTCATATGCAAACAATGGTATTTAAAAATACAAAGCTTATGTCTATCTTGAAGTTTTAAAAATCCATTTTTAGTAAACAACCTAATTTTGTAAGAATATGAATTCAACTCAGGATTTATAATAAGCCTTACAGAAGTCATGATATCTTTTGTAACAATATGCTTTCGAACTAACCCATGCTTCAGCTAGGACTTTTAAGAGTTGTAGCGTGGCCTGGTTCACGGTTTAAGAAACGAAGGATAAAGGCTTGAAATTTATTTGTACCCACCCATTCTTCGTGACGTTCTTCTAGCCCTATACTCAGTTAATTGTGCGTAATTGAGTTTAGAATGATATTTTGGTGATGGTTTGGATACTGGAAGTTTATTTGAGAAGGCGGTCATTTTTTGTGACATTTTTTCTGTTGTCGATGATTCATAACAACATCTTTTTATTTTTTTTATTACTCCTACCTTTTGCCTTAACTGTTTCTTTTGTGATTACAGTCAGCGGGATGCCCCAGTTTTTTTCTTAAGTCTCCTTCATAGGTTTTGACTTAATGGACTTTCCTTTTGAGAGATAATGACTGCCTGATTTGCGGGGAACCATCGTCGTCTTTTGATTTGGAAGAGCATCTTTGAAACTATTCGTCATGTACAAAGGTAAGTCTTGCGATTGAATGCATCATTGAATTAACTGGGAAACTACCCTGCCCCAGGTTATAATTAAAGGTTTCAATTCGCGTGAAAAAGAAAACTCCTACTTCTTAGGCTCAAAGGGGTCGACTAGGGATTAACTTCCTTATAACTCCACTGTTTAGGATTTGAAACAACGCATGTACATCGTCAGCAAGGTCTGTTCAAAAGCATGCTGTATGAGATTATGGAATTGTTTTCGTCATGCTCCCTCTAAAGGCTTATATCTTTAACGAGAGTTGAATATTACAAAAAGGAAGTAAGAAACACAGTTTAAATATATTGAAAACAAATGGATTAATTCAATACAAACATATTCAATGCATTAGTGAAATAACAAAGTTTGACATAAGTGTTCGAACAATCAAAAGAAATTACAATTTGAAAATTCTAATGAACAAAAAGCCTTTCCGTCTGAACTTGTCACTTTAGATGGTGTGCCTTTGATGGATGATAGAAGAGTCCAGCCTGAATGTCTTGTGTGAACTCCATCACTCCCTCGTCGATCAAGTCTTGAATCTTATTTTTCAACGCCCAAAAGTCATTCGTATCATGTCCAGGACTACTAGAATGGTATGCACACCTTGCATTCGGATTGTACTAAGGATAGGAGGTGTTGGGATTCTGAGGAGGATCCTTCAGCGTAATCAACTATATCCTCAACATTTATTGCAATGCTTGAGCCAAGGACATGTTGATTTGGTGAATAGCCTTTTAGGCGTGTCCTGCTTACGCTGGTTTCCCTGTCATTGTTATCGCACCGGTGCTGGATTGGAGATTCGCGCCGCCCCCATAGATTGGTTGAGATCACTCTTATTACAACCCTTTCGATTGTACACAGTATTGGACTCCTTCTTTTTGTTGTATGATCTCTTCCGGGTACTTGAAGATGCAGTCCCCTGAATTTCACCGCTCCTGAGTTTGTTTTCAATATGTTCCCGCATGAATATGTCACCCAATTCCCTGTCTGCCAAGAGAGGTTGATCATTGATTAGGCCCTAAATTCTAGTAGTTTGCCCCAGATGGTTGGATCTATCTTGATGAATCTTGATGATGAGAATCCTTAACTCTTCTTGTCCCCGAGCTAAATTTTGGATAAGAGCCATCTGACTGCTCATCTGGATTCTCATCCTTTCCATCTCAGCTTGCAGTTGTTCCAACTAGTCATCCTTATTATCTTCAGGTTTTTTCTTGGCCATGTTCCCAACAAGGAGTGCTTTCAATTATTATTGCCCCTTGTATATATTTAGTAACATTTACTTGAACTGAGCATCTTAAGCTTGGAGATCTCTGTCGTTCTGTTCGAGAGCCATTTTCCTTGCTGAAATAAACAACAAGAAAATTAGAAACCTGTCTTGAGAATATCTGTTATGTAATGACATACATGCAATGTTTTCAAGGATCTCGCAGGATAGACAAAATTGAACTGTTAGAAGTTGCCGCATCTTTGACTGAAGAACTTTGTGTCTTTGAACGTTCTTATATGAGAATCAAGCTCACCATGTCAAGTGAGTCCTAGCCTCTGACTCAAAATAGTGTACTTCTGTTTTTGACGGTATTAGTTAGAGGAAAATAAGTCCCATTGCCCCTTGCTAAATGTCGGCTCATGATACTTTGACGGCATTTGGTTAGAGGAAAATATCCTCCTGCCCCTTGCTAAATGTTGGCTCATGATACTTTGACGATATTTGGTTAGAGGAAAATAAATCCTCTTGCCCCTTACCAGGCGTCTGGTTTATGATTACCTGCATCACAAGCCCTTGAGATCCTTGAACTGGGTAATGAAAATGCTACGACATGATGTCATGATGTGTAAGCTATGCACCAAGCAAAAGTGTAGGACGGTGAAAACAAGTAAGTCTTGCAAGAAGTCCAAGTTATTGGATAATGACTACAAACAAGTCCTGCAAGGAATTCAAGTTGTTAGATAATGAATGAAAACAAGTCACACAAGTAGCCTTAGGTCCAGGTTTGCATAAAGTTTATAGGTAAGTACCCTCTTGAAGTTCAGTTGGTCCAACCTGTCCTAAAAGAAGTAACCGAGTTCTAAGGAATCTCAATATCACTGATCTTTCTTTATCAGGCATTGTTTCAGCACAAGATTCTTTATTAGCGACTGAAATATCTCGAAAGTCTGATCTCAATGAGTATAGTATCGAGTATTAACCAACTTTAGTCTTGTACCAAAGCCGGCTATCTCACTACTTTCTAATGGTCAAGTTGTTCAACTAAGGTTCTACGGTCAGTTAGTGCTTTATGACACCACACAACGATCCCATATTCTCCTCGACTAGACTCAAGGTATACCGGTACCAACAAATGTGTTACACTAACGTAGTCATCGCTTCAACCATATCGGTATTACGCTGCATAGTCCCCACGATCTATTGCTACTTACCTAATATGCCCCAGACCCGGGTATAGGATCTATACAAGAATACCCAAACAATCCTTCAAGAATAAATCAAATAAGTCAAACAAGGAAAGCACTTTAAAAATGAACTATCTCTAAGGTAACTCCAATTTAAGTGTTCCCCAGCAGACTCTCTAGTTCTGTAATACGGTGGGAGAATTGACTTTACTAGTTTTGCATTTTATCGCAAATGTTGCGGATAGCAAGAGTCGACATCGACTTTTCTTTTATCCAACAAAGAAAAGAGTGAAAAGAACAGGAAAGACATTTTTAAAGATTTTGAGTTCGGTGGTAGGTTATGGAAAGAGAAGGTATTAACACATTTTCCATCCGTAGTTATCTACAGGCTCTTAGTTGCTAGCTCACTTTGAAAATATTTTTTTGTGTAAGTGTATTTTTGAAATTATTTTTGAAAAAACGCCGTAGTGTGGTGAACTTTGTAATGATTCTCGTATCGTTGAGAACGCACACAAAGTGTTTTTATCTTTGAAAATATTTAGAAAAAGAGAGTGTATGTGTAAGAATTTTTGTTTGTGAGCAAGCAACTACGAGTTGTCTACCTACTCGAATGATCTTTGTTCTTTTCCTCTTTCCTTTTAGATAGTGTTATCTCATCATTAGTTGGTAGGTAGCCCTATCATTGGATGTATTTGAGGGACAGGCGCAGGTCATCATACAATCACAAAGGCAACTTGTAGGACGCTTTAGTAATTTTATCGTAAGGGACTAAGATCGTTTATCGAGGCAGCATCGAAGGATCATTAAGGGACTATAATCTTTTTAATCGAGGGTCTTTGCTAAGGCGTCCCACGTTCGAGGGACATGACTGTTTGTTTTCCGAAGACAACAAGTGAGGGTCACCCTAAAGGTACGCGTGTGCGAAGTGTGTTGTGTTTCAGGTATATTTGTCTTGAATAGGTTTTCTAACGTTTGCTTTTAAGTCTTATCATGCAATACCTATTAGCATACATCTAGAAGTTAAATATATACAAGTGCGAAAAAATAAAAATGTGAAAATTAAACTACGCTATTGCATCACTTTGGAATGGGGGGAATACAAACCAGAAATGAGGGAAAGAAAAATGTAAAAAGTCCTAGTTTAAACTATTACATCTTTTGTACAGTTACAATAATATGGAAAATGATAGTGCGAAAATAAATAAATGCGCGGAGAATGAAAAGGGGGAATATCTAAAATCCTAAAAATTCTAAGTAGAAAAATATTTTTTTGTTGTTTTTAATTAGGAAAAAGTTTTATGATAATAAACCTAATTCTAACCAATTTTAATTAACAAAATAAACTCAAAAATAATTTAATTAATTAATTTTATTGTAAAAATAAAGATAATTAATTAGATCCTAAATCTAATTTTTTTATTTGATTTTATTAAAAAAAATAATTAAAAAAAAAAGAAAGAAATGAATTAAAACAAAAATAAATAATAAACAAAAAAAAGTTATGGGTTAAAAGTTCTTGAATCATGCGCTTTGGATCAAAATGCACATATCAGAGAAAAATGGTATCTATTGAATCCGCGTGCATGGAAGTGTATCAATGGTTAGAACTTGTTCATCAAGTACTCAAAAACACGTTAATAATAATCATTAAGGTCAAAACAAAGTAAAACAAAAGAACATGCATCTCAAAACGTTATGTGATCGAAAATATATGCTATGCCTTTATCATGTGTTTTGGACCATGGTAACTGGTCCAAGCTTACCCTTTCACGTTCAAGGATATGATAATGATAGATTTATGGGATGAGAAGGCCTGCTGGCAGAGCTTTGAAGCACGAAGGTTCTTGAGAATTTTTTGAGAATTTTGCTAGCTTCTATGCATATGATTTTTTGGAGAATTTTGAAATGGCTTTGGTATGCAAGAATTTCGTGGTCCTTTTGAGCTTGCATTACTTGAGTATTTATAGAGAGAGTGAATGGGCTGGCAAAGATGGAAATGAATCAAGCATTTAACCATGTTTTAAGACAAGAATCAAAATTTGAAAACTTGTCAAACTTTGTAGCATTTAACCATGTTTTAAGACAAGAATCAAAATTTGAAAACTTGTCAAACTTTGTAGCATTCTTGCCATTTTCGTTTTTTGCATGAATCTAGACACATTGCTGGCTTGCTTGAATATTTGAGCTTCAATCTTGACCCATAAATTCAATCATGCACCTAAGCTCATTAACCTCACTTTTAATTTTGATTTAATTTATTTTAAATGAATAAAAATTTAAATAAAAATCATAAAAAATAAGAGAATGGTTTCAGGAGTTATAAGTGATTTTTTCGTTTTCCTTTTGAAATTAAAGGTTCAATTAGTTTTTTTAATAGTAATAATCCATAATATATTAATTTAATTTTAAATTCTTAATAATAATTAGGGACCTAAATAATAGAATTAACTTAGTTTAAATTTGTATTTAATTGTAAAAATATTGTTAGTAAATTTTGAAATTTATTTCTTAAATTGGAAAATATATCAAACATTTAATTAGAAACATTTAGTTAGAAAGAGTATTATCCAATAAAAAATATTCCAAAATCCCAATCATAATTAATTTAGTTTATAATATCATTATTATTAATTTGGCAAATTAAAATTTAAAACATTTAGATGGATAGATTATTATTTATAATAAATAGTGAAAATGTTTTTTCAAATTTCTTAATACAATTATAATCGGAAATAAATTATAATTATTTTTTGATTCAGAAAAAAATAATATGGTATATTGAAAAAAACTTCAAAATATTTCTATTAATTAATTATTCAAAAAATTATTTTATTGACAAATTCGTTGAAAAATCAAATATTATTACTTTGCTATAACATCTAAAGATTGTATAATAATTGCAAATAAGACAAAGTATCAAGATCCAGATTAGTGGATCACTAATAGCTAGTTAATAATAAATTCATTCATAAACACACTAAGCAAAACAACAAAGTATCAAACACCTAAGAATCCTGACCCTAGCATACATTACAACCAAAATTGAGCTGGGTAGAAACAGCTATTCCTTCAACAAAAGCTCCATAATACTTATAATTTCTGGTGCAAACTTAAATATTTACAGGGAAGTGGTTTTTACTTATTGATTCATACAGCTTTCAGCTCAGAATTGCATTGCCTAAGCAAACTCCAGCAATGAATCAGCATTCGCAGTATGCAGTTCCATTGAACATGAGATTTGCGACCGCTCTGTCAACACTGTTGGTTTCTGATTCCATCGCTTGGTTGTCGTTAGACCTAAATAGAAAAGTAGAATTTCAAGTTAGTGCGTGTTTTCATCATTTACTTGATGTATGTATGAATCATAAATTGATTTTGAGCGCGGACCCAAACATGAACTAAATCATGTACCTCATGGCTTCTTGCATGCTAATATCACCATCCAGATCGTCTACGGTGTGCTGTTGTTTTGTGTCTCTGGCAAGGCGGTATAGGGCGTCTCGGAAGCTAATTCGAGTCTTGTCATTGAACTAGTTAAGAGAAAAAAGGAAAACATAGATTAGTAACAAATATAATTGCACTTAAATCAGATTCCAAGTCATGTTACGTACCTGTGAAATTATTGCCTCCAGATTCTGCAGTGTAGATTCCTCAATAGATGAGTGTGTATGCATTGATTCATCTCCATTGAACTGCTCAGAATGATCCAAGATTTGGAGTGTCTGTGGCACAAAAGATAAATAGCTTAATAGATATTACATTATACTATAAAGCTTGATAGCAAAACCAGTTGCATTTTCGTAACTGAATAGAACATATCATGATTTTAAATTGCAGATATTATTGTAAAGAATGGTTGCATCTACAAGACAAGACGAAAGCATACCTCTATATTCAAGCAATCATCGGAATTCGAGTTGCATGAAAGAGACTCAGAAGCTGCCATATCTCTCTGCAATCCACCTGTTGGAAGAAAAAAAATGCATGTGTATTAAGCAATTTTGTACATCAATACCATAGAATATTTTCAGGCCAGTTACTCGCAATAAAATATCAGAAGGCGTGAAAAGAGTAATTACCAGGTGAATTGCTGCATTGGTTTTCAGGATAAAAGTAAAAGGACTTGTTTAGGTTTTCAGCACAAGGATAATCTTCGAGTATCGAGTCCCTGCATTATGTGAAACAAGTAAAGGATGTAAGATAAGATATAGAGTCATATGAATTGTATTAATTTCATGCCTATGGTAGCCAGTGAGCATTGAATGTCCCCGTCAAATTACAATTTTCGATGCAACATTCAAAATATAAGATTGTTTTCATGCCAAAATCATTGTTAAATATGTTTTCGGTCCTTGTAAACATACCACTTTTTTGTTTCTGTTTCCAAAAAAAAACTGAAACATGGACTAAAAACAGCAAAAACCGAAAATAAAAAAGTTGTATATTTGCAAGGATCAAAATCGATTTTTGTTAAACAATTTTGAACCTTAAAGAAAATAGGAGCCCTTACCCTGCCCTGCAATAACAGGTTCATGCCTATAGGCTTCTGATGAGAACCATTATGTTTTTGTCTCCAATGATAATGATAAATATGTTGAAATTCGGAATGCAAAAAACACGAGAGCATTCAATTTTGCACTAGACTTTGCTAAAATGCAAAGCATACTCATGATGCTACATGATTATTTATCATACAGGCATAAAACCAAGCATATTAATCCCAGAAGTTACGCTTGTGTACAAGAAAATGTCATCGGTCTGTTCGAAACTTGATGAAAGTTCTTGAAGCTGGTAATTCGTCTGACGATGATGATGATTACGTGAAAGCGATGTTTGTTGAAACGATTGATCAGTCAATCCTTCACATACACTTGAGCTGCTAGATTGAGCTTTATCGTAGGAAGACGATTCGAACTTGACTCGGTTACTGAAACTTTCGCCGTCAAAGTTGAATTCTGCTTCCGATGTATTCGAATCCATGCTCATGAAATTCTTAGGTGAATTGTAACCTTCGGGTGCATTGATTCCCCATTTTGACCAATTTTCTTGTGAAGGATGGCTAGCCATTAGATCTTGACCGCCTGGTACAACGAAATCGTTCGTTCCACATCCGTAATACCAATCCATGGCGAATCGTCTGTAAATGTTTGAAATATAACAAGATTAACATCTAGAAAACAAAATTAATAATTGAAAATATGCAGACCTTTATGATTCATAACCTAAAACTTAATGATTAACATGAAAATTAAACCTTCAAATATCTTATGTTCTTTCTATATTCCTAAACCAAACATGGTTGAAAAACTCTTAGAACATATAGAGTGAAAACAAATAACTAACCAAAAATCCACCATCACATGATTTTCAAACCACCATTAGACCAAACATACTAAAACTACTTTCCATATAACTTTCTCTTCAAACACCAATGGAAAAAGAAAAAAAAATCCATTTTTACCCTTTTTTACCCATATCAAAATAATCAAAACCCACTTCATTAAACCTTCATAATCTTCAAAACCAATCATCAAAAACCAAAAAAAAAAAAAAAAAAACAGAGAAACCAAAACCCAGAAAAAAAAATCAAAACTTTGTTAAAACACACATGGTCTCCATCAAAACTAGAGAAATTGATGTGAAAAAACAACATAAAACCATTCCATGATGAAAACAAACAGATGAATAGTCCTCAAAGCAGAACAACAGATGAGAAAAACCATAAGAAACAAAAAAAAAAAAAAAAAAACATACCTTTCTTAAACCTGATAGATGATGAAAAACAAAACAAAAGAAAACAAATCAACCGAGATGAACGGATCCAAGAGTTATTGAGGCGGCTATAGGTAACGTTTGCTGTAGTTGGTTCAATAAACTATAGAAATATAATTGAAAACTGTAAGAAGAGTTAAGAAACAAGGGACACTTGTAAGAAAAAGAAAAAGATGCTTATAGCGATTTTGTGGCTGAAAACGTTTGGGTGTGAGTGTTTGTGGCTAAAAAGAAATCCATCTAAATCTGAAAATGGATTGGTCCACGTGGCGTTGTGGGTCCCATTTGAGATCGATTTCGTGGTCTAGATTGTAGATCCCATTTATGGAAAGACTTTTATGTTATGATGGTTTCAAAATATAATAATAGAGAGTAAAATAATAAGTTTGTGTACCAAACCAACTTGTAACAAGAACAAATGCCAAACCAAAGATGCTTTATTACAAACTCATGGCTGATAATGTTCTATGCAAAGGTTTGTGATCTGGAATTCTCCATCTAAATCTCATTTACTATTGGGCCACGTGGCATTGTGGGTCCCATTTTAGATCTCAACAACTAGGATTTCGTGGCCTAAAATGAACATCACATTTCCACAAAACTTGTGTATTTGCTTCCATCATAAGTTAGGTATGCTTTCAAAATAAATCACGTTCTCAATCTCAATAAAATAGTATTTTATTCGTATCACAATGAATAATTTATTTAAAATAAAATAATGTTTTCAAATGTGTGTGGTCTGAGACGGAGTGAATATACATTATTATATCCTACTATTTATCTGATAAGACACTTGTTGGTTGATGGTGGATAATTTTTGTGTATAATGTGTGTGATTTTATTAAGATAAATGTTTGAGTTGATTTTATCTTGTTTCAAATGGGATTTTATTAATATAAAGTGCAAGTTGTTTTATTGTAAGAATAATTTCTTTTAAAGTTGTTAAATATATTTCTAATACAAGAGCGTGCCAAAGAAAAGAAATTAGAAATTAAAAACAATAAGAAAAGCATATACGAGCGCTATACTCAATTGAGCAAGATGAATATCATAGTGGTGGATACCTACTCCAAGTCGTAATTTTAAATTAGTCATAGTATCCGTCTTCATATCCGGGTTTAGAAAAAACTCTGTGCCCGAGCTCATACCTGCGTCGACACCAATATTTATACTCATATCTTTAGGGTACTTAAGTACCCATACCTATACTAGTTTTCTAATGAAAGAAATGATCAATTATAATATATCATGTCATTTTAAGTTTTTAACATTTTTTAAAGAAATTTAAGGATGTTATTATTGAGTTAAGAAATTAACAAATATTTTGCATACAAGTTTAATAGTAATGTATTTAATAAAATTGATAAGCATATTGTAGCGGCATAAAAAATATCCTAGCGTTCCCACGCTCGAAATATGACAGAGTCGTCACCGATCTTTATTTGTATCAAGGGGAAAGGGGAAATATCGAATAAAACCCACGAAAGAAAAAAAATGGTTATCGCAGCCAAACTAGGGTTCAGAAGTCGGTTATGCAAAGGGAATGTATTAGCACCCCTCACATCCGTTGTATTCAACGATATCCATTTAGTTAGTCTCGTGATCGAATGTTAGAGTGAAGTTTACTTGTGTTCTTCTACTTGTCATGCGAGGAGAAGAAAAAAAGAAAGGGTTTTTTTGAGTTTTTATTATTGAGCTCGTCAAGATTTTAAAATCTCGTACCTACGTATCCTCATGGTGCAATGAACAAATCAGAGCCTCGTAGTTCGTGGTAGCAAATGTTTGTTGGTTAATTGATTTTAGTGAGAGATACACGATCACATTCAAACAGAAAACATTACTTGCTACCCTAAAACATGAAGAAATGAACATTTGCATCGCTTCAAGAATGGATAACATAATCTGGATTCATACCGAAGTGTGTCCTCGCCACATTCGAGCAGAAAACGTTCACTATCCACATGTTTTTAGAATGAAGCTTTGTTTGCATCATCTTGAAATAAATGAAGCGTCTCTCATTTTATGAAAATGGTTTGACGTTGCATAAAGGCGAAAAAAGATGATTTGATTGGTTGAAGATTGATTTTAAAGTAAAATCCCTTTATTGCAAAGAAGGTCTTTATTTGAATCGAATTAAAGTCCATGGATGAAGGTGAGCATTCAAACGTAGGTTATACAACAAGTATTTTAGGGCTCAAAATGAGGGGATATACACACAATCATTCCTCCTTCATCACATAGGGCTCGTGGCATTTGATTTCATTTATTATGAAAAGGTTTTTGAAAAAAAAAGTTTGGTGTTGACCAAGAGTTTATTTTGCATTAGTATTGAGAAATTGACATGAGCGCAGAGTCATTTGAAAAAGCAATTTGATGTTGATCAAGTGTTTGAAACTTATCTTGAAAAGATTGATTTTATCGCGCATCCACTTTTATCTTGATAAACCATCAACATGGTCTAAATGCATTGTATAAATCATATATCCCACATACATCCACATAAGCATTCGTACTCAAAGATAAGTATTAAACAAAATGATCAACAATTCAATCGAGATTATTTATAAAAGTGATTAATAACTTACATGATTTTTATTGTTTTTAGGAATATTTGGTAAGAAAAGTCATATGCATACATCTAAACAAATGTTTTTTTTATCTTTTTTAAACTAATTTTTAACAAGAAAAAAAAAATATTTTTGCCACATTTTCTAATGAAACTAGAATTTCTCTCCTTTATTAACTAAAAAAAAAGTGATTTTTTTCTAGTTTATTTTGTTGGAGGAAAAGAAACAAAATATAAAGAACTTAATTAAATATTTTTGTCATTTTTTATAAAAAAAAAAACTAGTCCCCTCTCTTTATTTATAAAAATAAAATACTAAAATTATTACTATTTTTTTTATATGAAAAAACTAATACACGGAACCAAATTAAATGGCAAAGGAAATCAAAAAGCGGGCCTAGGGGTGTGCCATGTAACACCTTAGTTTTTCCTGAATAATTATAAATAAAATCAAAGTAAATTAAAAACTTCATCCAATTAGGATGTTCCATTCATCAAACAAAGAACTGCTCATATTATAGAAATATATAACACGTGTAAATTTTGAAATTATTAATATTAACTATAATAAACATCATCATGTGTAACTTCATTTTATTGCAGTAGAAACATCAATCAAAATATTGAAATACTTATTCAAAAACAATTCATGTCATAAAGTAATTATAAAATTGTAACATAAGGGATATCACAAAATCTCTAAAAACATAGCATAACAAATCAATCGTTCGACTCTTAGTGTTATATATCAGAGCAGACACCGACACCGATGAAAGCAATAAAGAAGAACACTCTCTTCTAAACTCAGCCACACCTTCATTGTGGGTCACCTGCGCATTATCCATGTGGAGGCAACATTCAAACAGAAAGGATGAGATATCACAATAATATAAAGGAATACATAATAATAAGTAGATAACAGATTATTTCATGCATATTCACTCAATTTACCATTCACACATCCACACAAACCAAAGCACCAATTTGCACATCAATTATGTAGTAACAACATTCATGCAACAAGTGTTATGCAAATTTACCGAGACTAAATGCATGTGATACCAATCTTCCATGAACACTCGGGTTTATCGCTCCCATCCTTACTAAACGCACGGAGCACACCAAAACATACTTAATCCACACAATAGGATTGAGGCTCACCAATATGGACCACCATACAAACACCAATGATACATGATGTATATCAAACATGCAACAACACCAAGTACATTGCTTTTACACCCTTAGCAATTGTACATCACTAATTTTGGCCCCATACACCAAGCACCTGCTATAACAATCCGCAACAGCAACTACAATATGGCAAGTAACAACAATACACTCAATGCATATTTCACACACCGATACCATACCGCAAAATACAATTAACACCACATAACAACATTACACACCATTTAATTCAGTTCCAGAAACATGAAATTATTTTTACACGAAAGTACACTATACTAGTTCTCCACAAGTTCAAACGGTGTATCAAACGGAAACCTGAAACTTAAGATACAGATTTTTAAAGTTTTTAGAAAATTCTTCCAGAACAGGTGGTAATCAATTACACTGTTTCCTGTAATCGATTACACCCTCATTTTTCAACCAGCGTGCTCAATTTTTCAAAGTCATAATTGATTACGCCACATGTGGTAATCGATTACGCCATTTTCCAGAAATCCAGTTTTTACAAAATACATTGTGTAATCGATTACACCATATATGGTAATCACTTACACCTTCGAAATTATCCCAATTTTGAAAAGTTATTGTTGTTGTAATCGATTACACCATACCCGTAATTGATTACCACTGTGACAAAAGCAGTTTTCTGCTATATCAGTGTATGAAAACCAGTTCCATTCCAACCTCAAAACCCCAACTTTTCTAAAACAGTGAGCATTCAGAATTAACAGGTTCAATCCTATCAACATACAGAATCACAACATTCACCAACAAACACATTATTCAACACAACAACATCATATCACCATTCATCAAAATTGATTCAAACATAAGAAGAGATAATCACAATTATGCACAAATACAATTTCAACCATGACAATCATAATCCAAACCCATAAACTATTATACAATACCTTAGAAAATTTGAATCGCCCCTTACCTTGGTATTCTTAGCAAAGCTTTTGATCTCTACAATGGAGTTTTCCTCTTCTACCCCAAGCCCTAGCTCTGCTCTTTCACTTTTCCCTTCTCTTTTCACGTAGTGTCAGTTCTAACCTCACTGACTCTTATTCCCTTAATATATTATTATTATTATTCCAACTAAATAAAAAATTAAAATAAAAATTAAATAATTGTTTAACCTTAGTATTATTATTATTATTTAATCCATTTAAATCTAATTTTAAATAATGCTAGTAACAATATTCTCTCACCACCCCTATGTTTCTACCTTTTTACTCAGACACCCTTGTTGTACCCCAAAATTTTCCCTCTCTTTTTCTCAATATATTTCTTACAAAAGTTCTCAAATGCTCAAGGATTCTCAAAAGTTGATCAGACAAGCTCACCTCCTAAGCACTAGGCCCCCAACTAGGTTTTTGGTTTTATCAAGGAAAATTGGACTTCTAATGCCTCAAGTGACTTTAATGGTTCATCACAAGTCTTCAAGAATGCTCATACCAAGTTTCAAGTCTTGCATCACAATTTTGCTCAGTCAATTGCTCAGATGATTGAAAATTAACTTTATTGGATAAAAAGTCAATTGTGGTCAACATACAGTCAAAGTTCAAGATTTTTTTTGCCAAAATCAACATTTTAATGTGATATTCATCATTTGATTAAGGGTTGATCATAATTCTTCAAGGAAAGCACTCAAATCATCAAAGGGGCAAAATTGTCAAAATTAGGGTATTGACTGAGAATGACTGATCATTAACTTTTGACCTAGTACATGACCTAATGACTTGAAGCATGATCTTAAGGACTCAGATGCAATATCTTGACCTAATTACATGGTTCAAGACATTTCTAAAGGTGCAATATATTGATAGTTGAAGAATTGAGATCAACTGATGAAAAGTTAACTGTCACACAAAAGTCAAACTTTGACTTTTTGGTCAACTTTGAACTTCAAAGGTCAAGAGTCATCAAAACATTCAAATTTGTCAAGCTTGATCAACAAGAATCACAAAATCAACAAAAAAGTCAAAATTTCCAATACTTAGAAAAATTCTAAGTGTTTTGTCCTTAATAAATTTACTATTTCTTGACCATTTTTCACTAAGATACAAGATGATTCAAGGAAAACTTTCAACATGAAAGTTGTAGAGCATGATGAATTATACAACTTTGTCCTTGAGTAATGATGTCCAAAAAATGCTTGTATTAGGAGATATAGGCCCATGAAGTCATGACATTTTTATCTAACACTTAAAGAAATTTTCAACAAGTTTGGTCATATTTTTGTCCCAACTCCTTGGCAATTTTTCACCAAATTCCAAGTTGATTTAGCCAAAGTGGTCAACATGAAAGTTGTAGACAATGTTTCAAGATTTCTAAAATGTCCAAGAACACATTTTTATCATGCTTGAGCAAGGAGATTCGAAGAGATGAAGTTGGCATCCGTTCTTGAAACACAAGTCATTTTGTGATGAGCATAAGATCAAATCTCCAAGCCATGCTGCATAAATCTTGCTTTGCAGGCTTCTAACTTCCAAATCACTCCATAATTAAATTTTTATACAAACTTTTGAGCTATATTCCTGTAATACGGTGGGAGAACTGACTTGGTTGTTTTGCGTTTGATCGCAATTGTTGCGGATAGCAAGAGTCGTCACCGACTTTTCTTTTATCCAACAAAGGAAAGGTTGAAAAGAACAGGAAATAACTTTAGAGATGTTTTCTTGAGTTTGGGGGGTGGGTTATGAAAAGGGAAGGTATTAGCATCCTTTTTATTCGCAGTTTTATTGAAAAGGTGTCTTTGTAATGATTCTCGTCTCTATAAGAACGCATACAAAGTGTTGTCTTTTGAAAATGTTTCAAAATGAAAGTGTTTGGTGTATGAAATGTTTTTGTTGTAAGCAAGCGAGCAACCAGGAGAAATCTACCTACTCAAAAGTATTTATTGGTCTTTTCCTCCTCCTTTAAATGTTTCTATCTTACCATTGATTGGTAATAAGCCTTTATCTTTGGATGTAAAGGGAATGGGAGTGGGTCATCGTATAGACATGATAACAATGTTATGAGATATCTTAGCATTTATCTTGGGGGACTAAGATCATTTGTAAGGAAACATTCAAAGCGTCATCGAGGGACTTATGATCTTGTATTTTGATGGTTTTTGCTAAGACGTCTCACATGCATAACATGACCATTTTTAGGCAACAAGTGGAATTAACCCTAAGGGTGCATGTATGAATAGTGTGTTTGATTTGCATGCATTTAATCTTTGATTAGAGATTATCTACTTGTTGTTTTTATCTTACCATACAAATCCTAATTACTAGCATTTATATGAAAATGATAAATTACAGAAAGTAAATATCTTACGCTATTAAAATCACTTGGGGATAGGGTGTACAAATTTACAAATGGGGATTGCAAGAAAATAGAGCCTTAATTATCTATTATAAACATATTGAAATAATGTACAAGAAATGCAAAATAGACTTGTTTTGTTTTTGTTAAGGGAAGAAATAAATTTGCTTAAGAAAATATTTTTAGTCTTTTTTGTTTTAAAAGAAATAAAATAAAGCATATGAATATAAAGTATTTTTTGGTGTTTTTGATTAATGAAAATAAAGTGATGATACAAATAATAAGGGAATAAGAGTTAGAGTCATTGTGTTTCTGAAAGAAAAGAGAGCAGAAGTTCTGACTCAGGCGCGCTGCAAATCAGAAAGCAAATGTTAGCAAAAAGGGAAAGCCAGAAGTTCTGGCTCCGGACACACTAACATTCTGAGGTTACTGGGAACAAATGAAAACCTAGAAGTTCTGATTGCTGAGAGAGCCTAGATGTTCTGATGCAGCTGGAAACCTAAAAGTTCTAGTGTTATTGGAAGGCTAGAAGTTCTGGCTGTTGAGGGAGTTTAGAAGTTCTGGTTGTTGAGAGAGTGAGGTGTCAATGCTGTTGGATGAGACTGGCTAGAAGTTCTGATCCCGGAGTACTATTTTAACAAACAACTAGGAGGGGGTTTATCTAGAAGTTCTGGTCCAGGAATATTGCTTGACAAATAATAGGGTAAAATGTCAGGAAATAAACATAAAAAGATGCTTCTGGGGCTAGAACCCAGGACCTTTAACACTAATGTCTTATATGTATGCTTTCTACCACTGGGGTGGTTGTACATCCGGTATTAAAAGCAAAAACATATACATGTATCACAAAGTAAGTTCTGATGATGAACTTCAAGTCCTTCTCCACGCCAGCCAGAGCATCTACAACTTAGTCATTTCTCAACAAAAATGGAAAAAAATGCAAACATAGCAGTTATGATTTCATAAATACAACGCATCAGAATTGTAAATCAGAAGCAAGCATGAATTTTGCTAATGCCAATTCTGAATCCTAATTTCCTCAAGAAGTTCTAAACTAAAATTCTCTCTACTTAGGCCATGTAAATGAAATCTATAAATATGTACAGATCCGGAGCCATGATATCTACATTGTGTCTTTGAAATTGCAAGCCTAACAATGTCTAAGTAATAAGATGAAAGTCAGAAGAAACTTACCTTGCAGCTGCAAATTGTTCCGTGAACTAGAGCCTAGTTCAGATGGTTGTGATATTCTGATCAACTTTCTCAAGTTCCCAGGAAGCTAGAACAACCCTTAACTTGAGCTATGAATGACTGGAATATTCTGGAGCAGCCCAGAAACAAAGTTTTGATTTTTGATATGCAGGTTGTTGAAGATTGTGTTAGTTTGAAAACAGAAGTTGGGAAGACCTCTATGTGTATATCAGAAATTGTATTGATGATTTGGCCAAGAAACGCACATGGAAAGTTAGAGTTTGGACGCAAAAACTAAGAACTAGCAGGTTTTGTATTTGTGCTGCCGTTTCAGGTTTTTGGAATTTTCAGCAAGGTTTCAAGGCTTTTTTCCAAACGTCTCCTCCTTTACAGTTTGCAAATGAAGTTAAATTTATAGGCAAAGGATTTAGGAGCTTGGAGAAATCAAGAGTACAATCATCATGTGTTATGGATTGTTGACTTGTTTTTTAAGCAAGTTTAGACAAGCGTGTTTCAAAGCAAGGTAGGGTGGTTAGCAGCTTTAAGCGCACCTAATATGAGCTTGTAAGCATGATTTATGGAGGAAGTACACTCAGAAGCAAAGTGAAGCATGGGCTCAAGATAAACTTTGTACAAAAGTTTGCTTTTCAAGGACAATAATGGTACTTTCATGCCACACGTGGGAAGATCCTTTGGATAAATACTCAAAAGTTGGTGTAAGCATTAAATGATGATGATACTTAACAATCAAGAAATCCTGCAACATGAGATTGTGCAGCATAGCTTGGATCTGGATTAGAAGTTCAGCATAAACGTAACTTAGATTAAGAACAAATGTCCAACTTCTGATCTTTGAATCTCCATGCTCTAGTATGATCTGAAGGAGTTCTCAGACTTTTTAGAAAGCTCGTAACATGCTTTGTAGCCCCTCTTTGAATCATGTTTGTAAATCCTGATTGTACCTACGTGAAAATTGGCCCAGAAGTTCCAACCAAATTCTGACTTGGAAATGCTCAGAATTTACTAAGTGTTTTAGTTTCATGGACGTGTCTTCAAAGATTTATAACTTGAAATCCCAGCATTTCTAGGAGAAGTTCTATTCTGCAATGTTTTAGATCTCATTGAGATCTACAACTCTTGTGTCAGAAGTTCTTCCTGGGTCAATTTGCATCATGATGAAAATCTGGCCAGAAGTTCTGAACTTATCATACTTTCTTAACACTTAGAAAAATTTCTAAATGTTTAGAACTTTGACTTTTGATTTTCTTGATGAAAACAAGCTTCATATTCTAACATGTCTTGATAAAATGTGATTCTTGAAAATTGATTTTGATCCAAAAGTCAAAGATGACTTTTCAATGTGCATTTTGACCATTTTGCCCTTGTGCCAATTCCAACCCTAAATTGATGTATTAGTACTGCAAACTTGAGCCATAGAAGATCTTGTGAGAAAATTCTTGAGAAGTGAGAGGGTAAATTTTTGGGTACAACACATGCGTATAAGACTGTCCCTATGCTTCCATCTTACACTGCACCTATGTTGCCACCTACTCTACATGTAGGCATGTGCCCCGCCAAGCTGTCTGGCACATGCTCTCTTAAATGCATGTAGGCGCCATTTGACTTGGCTCCAGCATGACACGTATCATGCATGCATGCAACCACCAACCACCTGATTAGTTCACTCTTATATGAATTCTCCTATAAATATGGCGCCTGAGACACTTATTTTGCATCACCAATCATCACACTCTCTGATACAAACTCTTTCATTGCCTTATACAATTTCAAAAATGACTCTTATCACAATGGGCGATTCTCACAGAGGCACAAGAGATAACATTGAGGCATTTGTAAGTTTCTATAAACTTTTAAATATTCTTTTATATTAATATATATTTTTATAAAATTATTATTAAATTAGTCATCTTATGGACTCTTACATTATTTACATTTTTAATTTAGGATACTAAAAGATTTAGAATTCGCTCACACAACTACATTACTCCCGACTTGTTGATCGTGTCCTATATTGAATATGCGGGTTTTAGAAATGTTATAAAAATCTCAAATTGTACGATTGATTCCAAGTTTATACTTGTGATGTTGGAAAGGTGCAGACCTGAGACACACACATTTCATCTACCAACAGGTGAATGTACTGTCACACTAGAGGTCGTGTACATGTTATTAGATCTCCCTATCGATGGTAAGGCAATGAATGGATCAGTTCAATAACCCAACTCTCTATGTGAGGAATTGTTGGGCAAAGATATGGTAGAAGGTAGTGGTGCTAGGGGCCAAGGTATATTACTAACCAAACTTAAAAAACATTATGCGACTCTTGAGTTGAATGAAAATTTGTACGAGCTAGCAAAAATAATTAAAGTTAGAAATTATATGATGATACTATTTGGAAACTTGTTATTTCCCAAAAGTACAGAGAATAATGTAAATTTTATGTATTTAAGTTTGCTTATGAACTTTGAAAAAACAAGAAAGTATAGTTGGGATTCTGCTGTTTTAGCTCATCTATACGGTTCTTTGTGTAAAAATGCAACAAAAGACAAATATACTTTTTATGGATTCACTTTCTTACTCCAAGCATGGGGTTGGTGGAGAATGAAGTCCCTAAACCCCGTCAATAACAATGCATTCATTTTCCCATACGCAACAAAGTAAGTCAAGAACTTAAATAATTTATTATTCATCCTTTTTCCAGATAAACGTATAAAATTAACTATTTTTTCATTCCTTTAGATACTGTGTAACATGTATGGATTACAGCAAGAATCCAAGATGCAATATCGCTTTATATCGTAATCTATTGGATCACCTTGGCCCGGATGATGTATGTGGTACTTTTGAACTTTTCTACTTTTAAATATTTATTTTTTACGTTTTCATTATTCTTATTTAATTTTATCCACTGTTTATCTTGAGACCATATTTGGGTTTGGACCATGAACCCAACCCCGAGGATGCAACACTTTGGACTACAAAGGCTGCAATCATACAGTTCAATATTATGGAGATGCACCACAACGACCGTGTCAAAATGCAGTTCAGAATGCATCAAGAGATACCATGCGATCCAACTTGTTTGTCACCCTAACATCTCAAAAGGGTCGATGCCCAATGAGGTCTTACTAATATGAAAGATTTTGCTTCAGAATGGTGTAAGATGTGGCATAGGCGTCACCAACATGTCTTACAATTTCCTATTCTCCTCAAGCAGAATAATATGCGACACACATATCAATATTTTGATTGGTATAGATCAGTTACTAACCCAGAAACGCACGTGTCTCACCCAATGTATTCAATCGACCCACGGACACAATGGGCACAAACCTCAAATCTCCAACAACAAACCCAATGTGTAATGCCTGTAATTTAATTAACTATTTAATTAAATTATTTTTGGAATAATTGATGTGTTGTGATTAGTTGGATTTAATTATTTTATTAAGTTGTGAAATAATATTAGAAGGATAATATTATTTGATGTAGACTTGTTTTAAAGGAATGGAAGTAGTAATAAGGGGGTGTAGTAGTCTTAAGCCCATTAAGGAATGAAGAGAATAATAGGGTTATTTTATTATTGTTAAAAATAAGAAGAAAGGAAGAAGCAGTAAGAAGAGAAAGAAAATAAGGGTTGGAAGAAAGAACGTGAAAGCTGTTGGAAAAGAGGCAGAACGGAAATTCAATCGGAAGTTATAGAGCAACCTTCAATCCAAGGTAAGGGTGGGGTTTTGACTCTATAATAGGATTCATGATAATTGGTATGTGAGTGTGATACAGTGGGAGAACGGACTTGAGGTTTTGCGTTTGTATTCGCACTTGTTCGGTTGAGCAAGAATCGCCACCGACTTTTTATTTTATCCTAAAGGAAAGGTTAAAAAAGCACAGCAAAAACCTTTTGAGATGTTTCGTGGGTTCGGGGGGTAGATTATGAAAAGGGAAGGTATTAGCACCCTTTTCATCCATGGTTATCCATGGGCTCTTAGTTACTTGGTTTTTAGATCACTTGCCTTGATTTTCGATTGCTTGAAATTGTGGTGTGTGTGTGTTCTTTTGAAAAATGTTTTTTGAAGAGATGCCTTGTTTTATGCAACCAATGTATTCGACTCGTGTTTGAGTGTTTTACAAAAGTGTGTATCTTTTCGAAAAGATGTTTCAAATGTTTTTGAGAGTTTGTTTTGAAAGCGTGTATGAAGTGCGGTTTGAAAAATAGGCAAGTGTTTTTGCAAGTTGATCTCAAGTAACTAAGAGTTTTGTCTACCCTATTGTACTCAAAGGTTTTCTCTATGTTTTCAACCCTTTTTAACAATTTTGTTCCACCATTGAATTTGGTGGACAATCTTGCGTTTAAGATGTTCAACGGGACGGGCGCGGGTCATCGTATGGACCATGAATGCAATGGTGCCAAGTGTCTTTGGCAATTTGCTTTGAAGGGACTATGATCATTCCATTTAGGCAACTTTCGAAAGCGTCATCGAGGGACTTATGATCATTTTGAATTCGTTTTGCCAAAGAAACTCGACATGCAAGCATGGCCCATTTTGGAAGGCAACATGCGGGATTACCCTAGGGGGTGCAAGTGTGATTGTGTATTGATTTCATGTATTTGTCTTGTATTAGGTTATCTAGCGTTTGGTTTTGTATACATGCAAACCCTAGGTCTAACCATGGTATAATTTGAAAGCGGTAAATTGCGGAAATGTAAAGTCTACGCTATTACAAAATAAGTATCCGGGAGTGGGGGTACAAATTCACAAATGGGGGATGAGACTTTAGGAATGTAGTGTCCAATAAGTTACAACCAAATCGAATTGATCAAATGTAAATGTAACGTATAGCAATGTATAAGATAAGCAAATGTGTATAGGAGCAATGTAAATGTATTTGTATCAAGCGTATAATGTGAAATGTATCGTATATTGTGTAAGTGTATATGTTCATGTATGTAATTTATTTACAAGTGCGGAAATGTGAATTTGAATATATTATTAAGGTATGGTTAACTTAAAGAAAGAAATTAAATATTTATTTATTTAGTCTTTTGTAATCTTGTATATTGTTAATATGAACAAAAAGAATGTTTTAATTAAATGTTTTAAATTCTAATTAAATTAAAAAAATGTATTTTGTCTTGATTATGTACAAAAGAAAGTATTTTGTTTAAAAGGAAAAAAATGTTTTACATTTTAATTATATTGTGTATTTTGTATTAATGTACAAATTATTTTAATTAAAAGAAATTGTATTTATCTTAAAGAGAATTTACATATAAATCATAATAAGTTTAATAAAAAGTATTTTCACTAATTCCAAATCTTATGTATTTCTTTCAGCTTTTAATGCAAAGTATGATTTTCATGTATTAATGTTTATTTACAAACAAAATTAATTTGATTAGAAAAGAAAGAAAGAAAAAAAAGAAATGTTTAAGTTATGTAAAAAAGGATTTAAAATGATAAAAAAGAAAGCAAATGGGTGCCAAATGAATGGGCCAAGGGTTTGCTGGCCCAAACAGAACGTCAAGCGTGGGAGGGGTGTAATCAGAAACGGGCTTAGGCATCTGATGGGGCAAAGCCCATTGTGGTTTCACAACATTTTTTAGGGTTTGATTATTTGTTTTCAGTTGGGATAACGCTTAGGGTTTTGTTGAGACAGAGGCGCCGTTTGTGTCACTTTGTCTTCTCCGTTCACGCCGAACGCCTAGCTCAAACCTTTCGCCTCAGCCACCAGCGTCGTTTGCTCTTCTCCCCTCAGATTGCTCAGGCAACGATTACACAAGGTAACGAATTGTCTCAAACTTGTTAGGCGTTTTAGATTTGCATGTTATGATTTTACTATTTTTGATTTTGATTTGCTGTTGTGTTCATTATTGTTTATTAACGAGGTCATGAAAATGGATGAGAGGAGAATGTTCTACCTTGACAGAGGAGGGGAAGAAGGGAGTTTGGAGGCGCTTCGGAGGCTCGATGGTGAAGGGGTTTGCGCGATGAAGCTAGCTTTGCAAGGACATCTGGTATTTTGTGTCTTACTTTTCTTTAGGCTTTGTGATGATAATGGCTGAAAGCCTCTTGTGCAATTTCACTTCTTTCTTCTTCGTTGCCTTTAATGCTTCACCTGCTTATGTTGCCTTCTGTACGCTTGTGTTGCCTACTTTGTATGATATGCTTTTTTAGTGCCCTGTGACGAACCTTCTGAGGGCCCTTGTGATGAACTCTTTAGACTTCTTTTTCTCTTCTCCCTTTGCCTTGCTTTGAGCTGCCTTGTGTTTCGTATGCTTCTGAATGTTGATTTTTTACGCCCAGTGATGAACCTTCTGAGGGCTTAGAGTTGGCCTTGAATGCTTTAGACTGGTTTGAGCTTATTTGGAGCCTTAGGCTTTGAAAAGCTTAGGGGTTTGTGTTTGACACTGAGTTGCCTGAGTATGCTTGGACATTTGATTTTTATGAATGCCCCTATGATGATGTTTACTGAGGGCTTGGGAGGTTTGACTTTGAATGCTTTGGACAGGTTTTTAGGTTGTGGCCCTTTTTACTGGTTTATGGTTTGGGTTGGTCTGTTTGATGTTTTTGGTTTAGGCTTGGATATCAGGCTTTTTAGCTTAAGGCTTTGGTGATTTGACAGTGTAAGTTTTGGGTGAGTTCATGTTTGATGGTTCAAGGTTGTTAGCTTGGGGTCTGCTTCAGGTTAGACCTTGACAGGTTCAATGCTTCAGTAGTTTTGACAGGTTCAATGCTTCAGTAGGTTTTATGCAGGCTTCTACTGGTTTTTGGTTTCTATGTTGCAGTTTGAGTTTTATGGCCTTTGACAGGTTGTTCCAGGTTTGAATGGTTAGGCTTATGCAGATCTTGTAGAGGTTTTTGAACCAAGGCTTTTTAGTTTAAGGCTTGGCCTTGCTTGCAGGTTATCTGGTTTGTGGTGAGGTTTATGCAAGTCTGATGCAGGTTTTGATGTTTGTTCTATATTGTTTGACAGGTTCAGCAGGCTTGGCCTTTTGGTTTCAGTTAATGCAGGTTTTTTTGCTTTCGAGCTGGAGGCTTTCTTTTGTTTTTGTTGTTTGGCTGCCTCCTTTCTGTACTGTGTTCAGTTTGTTTTTATATTTTTCTTCCTGCCTAAAGCCTTGTAAACCTGCTTTCTTTTTCTCTTCTCTCTCTCTTCAGTACAGTTTAGCATTAAAATAATGTTTATGCTTTGTACTTTATCTGAAAGGGCCACTCTTGGGAAATGATGAAAATGAATCATATTACTTGCATATCATGCTTTCTCTGCATTTTTTATCTCTTCTTTTGACAGCTTCTTATCTTTGATATCTTTCCAAATCTTCTTTTGACAGCTTCTTGTACTTTTTGTATCTTTGATATCTTCTTTTGGCAGAAAGTTTGAATTTGGACTTTTAGTTTGGACTTTGTAGTTTGATTTGAACTGTGCAGTGGTTGTTTGAGATTTGAACTATGCAGTTGTTGTTTGAGATTTGAACTATGCATTTTGACAATTTGACTTGTGCATTCTTTCAAAGTTTAGCAAATAAATATTCGTCCCTCTTTGTGAACCGGGAGAAATCCCGTGATTTGCAGAGAGGGCTAACTGATCCCAGTCAGTTGCCCTTAATGATGACACTTTTTTATCTCTCTCTTTATTTATTTATTTATCTGCCATTGACTTTTCTTCTTTTATTTTGCAGATGAATAATTAAAATGGAGCACTGGAGCAAAGGATAGCAGATGAAGAATTGAAGATTAGAAAAATGTTTAGGATAGCTTTTTTTTATTTAAGTTTAAATAAATGTAAAATCATTGTTGTAAACAACAAAACAATTGTACAATTAATTTAAAAATCAATAAAAGTTTCTTTATCCAATTAATTCTTTTTCCTCCTTTTGTTTATTTATTATTTATAATCCTTTAATTAAAATAATTGAAAATAAATTCCAATCATTTAATCTTAGAATAATAAATAATTTAAATAAACAATGCTTTAGCATTGATCAGTTAAACCTGGCATTTCCAACATTCAAAGCAAAACAACAGTTAATCACAACCACTGATCAGACGCATTCCCCTTTTTACTGATTTTTACCAAACACTGCAAATTCAAACTGAATGTATCCTTTCACTGATTTAATCACACAGTGCGAACTCAATCCAAATGTTTCAATCCATATCTCAGCATAACTTGAAAAGTGTTGTAGAATTTAAATCTTTCTGAGAACGCGTGCACAAAAACCCTAATTCCTGATTAAATGCCAAAGAACGTTCGCCTGATCAAAGTTGAGCCAAAATCAACCAAAACCCTAAACCAACTGTTTGAAACATTCTAGAGCCCTGTAAATCAGTAAAACCCTAATTGTGTCTGACTGACGAGAAAAGCCCGTTTGACCGATTCTTAAGCCAATCTGAAAAATCAGGAAACGCCTGAAGCTGTGATTTCTTGAGGAAAAATGCGAGGGCAAATTTTGGGGTACAACAGTTGCCCCTGTTCAATCTTCTTGAACCTGAAGAGTTAGATTGGCAAGTTTGCCTTTCGCGACTTGAAGGTAAAAGAAGATTGGACACTAAAGTGCCCAGAAAATTTGCACCCGGCGATGTGATGGTGGAGGTGAATGGGCTTGAAGATGCCATTTGGCGATGGGCTTAAAGATGCCATCTGATGCGATAGAATCTTGTCGGGGGATGGGCTTAGAGATGCCATCTGGAAATGGGCTTAAAGACGCCATTTGGTGACTGCTGGTAGGAGGATGGGCTTATAGATGCCATCTGGAAATGGGCTTAAAGATGCCATTTGGTGATGTTGAACTGTATGTCAATGGTGAGTGGACGAGTATCAGAAAGGCACCCATGTTTTGGAACATCTCTGAATTGGGGGTCTGAGCCAGCAATAGATTGACATCCGTGTCTGGAGAATCCGTGAACTGTTTTTAGGAGTTGAGATTGAATAAGCAATAGATTAACATCCGTTGTTGGAAAGAATCCGTAAACTGTTTTCAAAAGTTGCATCTGAACAAGCGATAGATTAACATCCGTTGTCGGGAAGAATCCGTAAACTGTTTTCAGAAGTCTTGTAGTTGAATAAGCAATAGAGCAGCATCCGTTGTTGGGAAGCGTCCGTAAGCTGTTTTCAAAGAGTCTGAACAAGTGATAGGTTAACATCCGTTACTGGAGAACCCGTGAACTGTTTTCAGAAGTCTTGTAGTTGAATAAGCAATAGAGCAGCATCTGTTGTTGGGAAGCGTCCGTAAGCTGTTTTCAAAGGTTGAGAAGAGTCTGAACAAGTGATAGGTTAACATCCGTTACTAGAGAACCCGTGAACTGTTTTCAGAAGTCTTGAAGTTGAAGGAGGAACCAGTGTAAGGGTTTCCTGATGATGCGTCCGTGTAAAACTGCATCTGAGTGAATCTGGAATAAGTATCAGAATGTTGTCGTGTCCGAGTCACATATGAACTATTTCTGGATGAATCTCGGGAGATGATCTTTGTCTGTCGACTGATCTTACCTGAAAAGGTAAAGAGTTAGTTGCATGCAATGCATGATGCAATGTATGTGACATCAATGTTTATGACATGAATGTGATGAATGCGCATGTAAGCTGATAAGCTAACTTGCTGAGGATAAATAAATCCTGGATGGCTGAAGATAAAAGAATCTTGACTGCTGCCGGGGAAAATAATTCTTTGGCTGCTGCTGTGGAGGGCAAGAACCTTCTGATTGTTGAAAATGAGAAGTCTTGGGACCACTGTTGGGAAACTCAGAAGCTTGGGCTGTATGCCAAACTACTGGGGACTCCCTGTTTTGAGGAGATCTGTGTAGGATTTCCTGATGATGAGTCCATGTAAAACTGCATCGGGTTTTTTGAACACTTTTGACATTCGAATGCCCCAAGTGGTGATGTAGATAATTTCCTGGCTTGTTACAGGTGTTGATCCACAATTGGTCGTTCATAGATATTTTCCTGGCTTGTTACAGGTGTTGAATCTTCGAACTCTTCAGACGTGCCTTGGCTAGATACAGGAATCGAGTCTGGAAATAGTCGTCAACAGATATGCCCTGGCTGGATACAGGAATCGAATCTTAAAACTCTTCAGACATGCCCTGGCTGGATACAGGAATCGAGTCTGGAAATAGTCGTCAACAGATATGCCCTGGCTAGATACAGGAATCGAATCTGGAAATAGTCGTCAACAGATATGCCCTGGCTGGATACAGGAATCGAATCTGGAAATAGTCGTCAACAAATATGCCCTGGCTGGATACAGGAATCGAATCCTCAAACTCTTCAGACGTGCCCTGGCTAGATACAGGAATCGAGTCTGGAAATAGTCGTCAACAGATATGCCCTGGCTGGATACAGGAATCGAATCCTCAAACTCTTCAGACGTGCCCTGGCTAGATACAGGAATCGAGTCTAGAAATGTGATAGTTGATTTGTTGAACACTTTTGACATTCGAATGCCCCAAGTGGTGATGAAGGAGTCTTGAATCAGATTACTCTGCATATTGAGAGATTTCTTGAAATCTTGACTGGACTGCCCCAGGTTAACTAAATTTTGAAAGATCTGTTGAAACTTGACTGGACTGCCCCAGGTTAATTGGATTTTGAAAGATCTGTTGGACCTTGACTGGACTGCCCCAGGTTAATTGGACTTTGAAAGATCTGTTGAAACTTGACTGGACTGCCCCAGGTTAACTGGACTTTGGAAGATTTGTTGGACCTTGACTGGACTGCCCCAGGTTAACTGGATTTTTAAAGATCTGTTGGAACTTGACTGGACTGCCCCAGGTTAATTGGATGGTGACATGTCATGCCCCTTGCTGATAGGAGATTTTTCGTTGGAAGTGTTTTCCTTTTGAAGTGATTTTGCTCACTGAGAGAGTTTTTGTTCCTCCGAACATTCGCTGTATGAATTTCTTCGCTGTCAAACAAAAAGCCAAATGCAGACAGTGATATTCAAGCAATGCAAAGTTTATGTTTGTCTCGAAGTTTTGAAAAATGCGTTTTTAGCAGAAAACTTTTTATAAGACAGATCAACACAAGATTTAGAGCAAAGCCTTACAGGAGTCAGGATACCTTTTGTAACAGTATGCTTTCGAACTAACCCATGCTTCAATTAGGACTTTTGAAGGGTTGTAACGTGGCTTGGTTCGCGGTTTAAGAAACAAAGGATATAGGCTCAAAGTATATTTGTACCCACCCGCTCTTCGTGATGTTCTCCATACCTAAGCTCAGTTAATTGTGCGTCACGCTCTGTTTTGAGTTTGGAACGACTTTTGGGCGATGGTTCACCAGTTGAATTTGGGGAGACAGTCATAATCTCCTTTTTCTTTTTTTCAACATTTTTCATGTTGTTGAGGATTTTGTAATGACCTCACTATTTTGATTTTGATTTGTTATCCCTAACTTTTGCCTGACTGTTCCCATTTTTCGAGATTACAGTCAGCGGGATGCCCCAGCTTTCTTGAGCTTCCTTTACAGGTTTTGGCTCAATGGGATTTTCTTTTTTTGAGAGATTGACTGTCTATGTGATAGGGAACCACCCTTGTCTTTTGATTCCTAAGGAATATTTTCTTTTTAGACGTCGTTCGTTGTGTTACGAACTGAGAGTTCGCGACTTCAATGCATGTTTTCTTTTGAATTAACTGAGATACTACCCTGCCCCAGGTTTATATCAAAGGTTTTGATTGTTTAGAATAGAAAACTCCTACTTCTTTGGCTTGAAGGGGTTGACTAGGGATTATCTTCCTTATAACTCCAGTGTTTGGGAATTGAAAGAAATGCCTGTACATCATCAGCAAGGTCTGTTCAAAAGCATACTGTATAAGATCATGGTATTGTTTCGTCATCCTCCCTCTAAAGGCTTGCAACTTTTTATCAAGAGTTAAATATCATAAAGAAAAGCATAAGAGTAGTGAAACGCATGGATGAGTTAAAGACAAACATATTCAATGCATTAATGAAAACAAAGTTTAACATCAACAGATAATTGTTTGACAGCAAAAGAAATTACAACTTTGAAAATTCAAAATGAAGCAAAAGTCTTTCAACTTGAGCTTTGTCACTCCAGGTGGAGAACTCCTTTAACGGAAGATTTTCATCTCGCCGTCTGACATGAATTCCAGCACCCCAATGTCGATCAGATCTTGAATCTTGTTCTTCAAGGCCCAACAGTCGTTGGTGTCGTGTCCCGGGCTGTAGGAGTGGTAAACACAAAAGGCGTCGGGATGATAGTTAGGAGAGGAGGTATTGAGCTTCTGAGGAGGATCCCTTAGGGTAAGCAGGTTGACCTCCAACAGGCGCTTCAGTATGAAGAATGATGGTATTTCAGTCTCCGTGAACTGTCTTCCCGACGTTTCTTGCTTACGCCGATTACCCCTTTGACGCTGGCGAGGTTGTTGATGGGCTTGTGACCCTGAAGCAAGCAAAGGAGCTTTCCCCTTGTCTTCTTTAGTGGATGGAGGCTGAGCGGTGACTTGCTCTTCGACCTCAGATGTTTGCCCCAATTGGTTGTTTGGAAGCAGTTGGCGGACAAGCACTCTGAGTTCCTCTTGTCTTTGAGATAGGTATTGGATGAGAGCCATCTGGCCCACCAACTGTCCCATCACTTGGGTCCTCAATGTTGTCAAATCAAACTGCAGCTCCGCAAGCTGATCACTCCTGGCATTATTTGAATTCTCCAAGCTCTTGGTGAGGATAGCTTTCATTTCTTCTTGCCCTAGAGACAAGTTCAGGAACATCTCCTGCAGCTGAGCAGTCTGGTCTTTGATGTCTTTGACAGACCTTTCTAGAGCCATCCCTTACTGAAATAAACAGCAGGAGAGTAAGGAAACCTGAAAAAGGAAAGATCGTCAAGATGCAATGCATGATATGTGGGTGCATGATTTCAAGGATCTCTTGGGGTAAACACAAGAAAATGTTAGAGGTTGAACTTTTCTCTTGGATTGGAGAACTTTGCACCGGTGGATGTCTTTCCACTAGAATCAAGCTCACCATGTCAAGTGGGTCATAACCACTGATTCAAGTTGTTGCACTTGAACTTTGATCGGAGAACTTTGTATCGACGGATGTCTTTCCACGAGAATCAAGCTCACCATGTCGAGTGGGTCATAGCCACTGATTCAAGTTGTTGCACTTAAACTTTGACTGGAGAACTTTGTATCGGCGGATGTCTTTCCACGAGAATCAAGCTCACCATGTCGAGTGGGTCATAGCCACCGATTCAAGTTGTTGTACTTGAACTTTGATGGCATTTGTTTAGAGGAGGAACCTCTTGCCCCTTGGTAGACGTCTGGTTCAACGTAACCCTGCATCAAAAGAACCCTCGAGATCCTTGAAATGGTTATTGAAAATGCTATGGTGTGATGTCATGATGTTATGTACATGTATGCAAAAGCAAATGAGTGTATATACAGACAAACATATTCACACAAAGCAAACAAGTCCTTAGGTTTAGGCTTGCATGGGGTTTAGGTAAGTACCCTCTTGAAGTTAGTTGGCTCATCCTGTCCTAAGATAGAAACTGGGTTCTAAGGAGCTCAATATCATTGGATTGTTTTCTGTGTTCATTGTTTCGGTTTAGCCACTTACTGGCGACCAAAATATTCCAAGAAAACAACCCTCAAATGAGTGTAGTATCGAGTATCTACCAACTTCGGACTGCACCAAAGTCGGTCATCTGACTACCCCCTAAAAAGGCTAAGATGGTCAATTAAGGTTCTAAGAGTTCGTTAGTGCTTCACGACATCACTCAGCGGCCCCGTACTCTCCTTGACTGAACTCAAGGGTTACCGGTACTCACAAATATGTCACACTAACATAGCTTACTGCTTCAACCATGTCGGTATACCCCGCACAGTTCCCTCATAGTTTTTTTGCTATTTACCTAAAAAGGTGCCCCAAATCCGGGTGTAGGATTCACAACAAACCCAAACAAGAACCCAAAAGATAAAGCAATCAAGTCAATCAAAGCAAGAAAGTAAAGGTGATCTAAACCCTAAGGTAACCCCACTTTTAAGTTATCCCCAGCAGAGTCGCCAGTTCTGTGATACGGTGGGAGAACTGACTTAAGGTTTTGCGTTTGTATTCGCACTTGTTCGGTTGAGCAAGAGTCGCCACCGACTTTTTATTTTATCCTAAAGGAAAGGTTAAAAAAGCACAGCAAAAACCTTTTGAGATATTTCGTGGGTTCGGGGGGTAGATTATGAAAAGGGAAGGTATTAGTACCCTTTTCATCCATGGTTATCCATGGGCTCTTAGTTACTTGGTTTTTAGATCACTTGCCTTGATTTTTGATTGCTTGAAATTGTGGTGTGTGTGTGTTCTTTTGAAAAATGTTTTTTGAAGAGATGCCTTGTTTTAGGCAACCAATATATTCGACTCGTGTTTGAGTGTTTTACAAAAGTGTGTATCTTTTCGAAAAGATGTTTCAAATGTTTTTGAGAGTTTGTTTTGAAAGCGTGTATGAAGTGCGGTTTGAAAAATAGGCAAGTGTTTTTGCAAGTTGATCTCAAGTAACTAAGAGTTTTGTCTACCCTATTGTACTCAAAGGTTTTCTCTATGTTTTCAACCCTTTTTAACAATTTTGTTCCACCATTGAATTTGGTGGACAATCTTGCGTTTAGGATGTTCAACGGGACGAGCGCGGGTCATCGTATGGACCATGAATGCAATGGTGCCAAGTGTCTTTGGCAATTTGCTTTGAAGGGACTATGATCATTCCATTTAGGCAACTTTCGAAAGCGTCATCGAGGGACTTATGATCATTTTGAATTCGTTTTGCCAAAGAAACTCGACATGCAAGCATGGCCCATTTTGGAAGGCAACATGTGGGATTACCCTAAGGGGTGCAAGTGTGATTGTGTATTGATTTCATGTATTTGTCTTGTATTAGGTTATCTAGCGTTTGGTTTTGTATACATGCAAACCCTAGGTCTAACCATGGTATAATTTGAAAGCGGTAAATTGCGGAAATGTAAAGTCTACGCTATTACAAAATAAGTATCCGGGAGTGGGGGGTACAAATTCACAAATGGGGGATGAGACTTTAGGAATGTAGTGTCCAATAAGTTACAACCAAATCGAATTGATCAAATGTAAATGTAACGTATAGCAATGTATAAGATAAGCAAATGTGTATAGGAGCAATGTAAATGTATTTGTATCAAGCGTATAATGTGAAATGTATCGTATATTGTGTAAGTGTATATGTTCATGTATGTAATTTATTTACAAGTGCGGAAATGTGAATTTGAATATATTATTAAGGTATGGTTAACTTAAAGAAAGAAATTAAATATTTATTTATTTAGTCTTTTGTAATCTTGTATATTGTTAATATGAACAAAAAGAATGTTTTAATTAAATGTTTTAAATTCTAATTAAATTAAAAAAATGTATTTTGTCTTGATTATGTACAAAAGAAAGTATTTTGTTTAAAAGGAAAAAAATGTTTTACATTTTAATTATATTGTGTATTTTGTATTAATGTACAAATTATTTTAATTAAAAGAAATTGTATTTATCTTAAAGAGAATTTACATATAAATCATAATAAGTTTAATAAAAAGTATTTTCACTAATTCCAAATCTTATGTATTTCTTTCAGCTTTTAATGCAAAGTATGATTTTCATGTATTAATGTTTATTTACAAACAAAATTAATTTGATTAGAAAAGAAAGAAAGAAAAAAAAGAAATGTTTAAGTTATGTAAAAAAGGATTTAAAATGATAAAAAAGAAAGCAAATGGGTGCCAAATGAATGGGCCAAGGGTTTGCTGGCCCAAACAGAACGTCAAGCGTGGGAGGGGTGTAATCAGAAACGGGCTTAGGCATCTGATGGGGCAAAGCCCATTGTGGTTTCACAACATTTTTTAGGGTTTGATTATTTGTTTTCAGTTGGGATAACGCTTAGGGTTTTGTTGAGACAGAGGCGCCGTTTGTGTCACTTTGTCTTCTCCGTTCACGCCGAACGCCTAGCTCAAACCTTTCGCCTCAGCCACCAGCGCCGTTTGCTCTTCTCCCCTCAGATTGCTCAAGCAACGATTACACAAGGTAACGAATTGTCTCAAACTTGTTAGGCGTTTTAGATTTGCATGTTATGATTTTACTATTTTTGATTTTGATTTGCTGTTGTGTTCATTATTGTTTATTAACGAGGTCATGAAAAGGGATGAGAGGAGAATGTTCTACCTTGACAGAGGAGGGGAAGAAGGGAGTTTGGAGGCGCTTCGGAGGCTCGATGGTGAAGGGGTTTGCGCGATGAAGCTAGCTTTGCAAGGATATCTGGTATTTTGTGTCTTACTTTTCTTTAGGCTTTGTGATGATAATGGTTGAAAGCCTCTTGTGCAATTTCACTTCTTTCTTCTTCGTTGCCTTTAATGCTTCACCTGCTTATGTTGCCTTCTGTACGCTTGTGTTGCCTACTTTGTATGATATGCTTTTTTACTGCCCTGTGACGAACCTTCTGAGGGCCCTTGTGATGAACTCTTTAGACTTCTTTTTCTCTTCTCCCTTTGCCTTGCTTTGAGCTGTCTTGTGTTTCGTATGCTTCTGAATGTTGATTTTTTACGCCCAGTGATGAACCTTCTGAGGGCTTAGAGTTGGCCTTGAATGCTTTAGACAGGTTTGAGCTTATTTGGAGCCTTAGGCTTTGAAAAGCTTAGGGGTTTGTGTTTGACACTGAGTTGCCTGAGTATGCTTGGATATTTGATTTTTATGAATGCCCCTATGATGATGTTTACTGAGGGCTTGGGAGGTTTGACTTTGAATGCTTTGGACAGGTTTTTAGGTTGTGGCCCTTTTTACAGGTTTATGGTTTGGGTTGGTCTGTTTGATGTTTTTGGTTTAGGCTTGGATCAGGCTTTTTAGCTTAAGGCTTTGGTGATTTGACAGTGTAAGTTTTGGGTGAGTTCATGTTTGATGGTTCAAGGTTGTTGTACCCCAAAATTTGCCCTCCCATATTCTTCAAGAAATTGCCAAGTCAAGCTTCAAATCTCCCCAAGGATTGCACAGTGCAAGGACCTCCTAAGCAAGCAAAATTAGGGTTTTGGTTCTGATCAAGAAAATGAAGTTTCAAAGGGCCCAATCAAGTCTCACATGCCTACAAATATGGTCAAGCATCCTCATATCAAGTTTCAAGACTTTCAGCACAAAATTGCACAGTCAAAAACCCTAATTGCACTACAGTCAACTGTAGGGGCAAAATGGTCATTTGACAGTCAAAAGTTCAAATTTTTGGTCAACATATCATTTTGAAGCCACAAACATCATTTGACCAATACTTGATCATGATTCTCAAAATTTGGCTCAAAAATCATCAAGATGCAAAAGTTTCTATTTTTGGACAGTTGAAAAAGTCAACTGAAATTGACCAGGGCATAAATTTCACATGGATTATCAGAAAAATTCCATCCAAAGCTCATTTTGAAGAGAAAGACATTTCCTACAACTCATCTTCATACTTCAAGTCCAAGAAATGCTCTCACAAAAAGTTATCAATTTCAACATTATAGGTCATTTTCAAAAGTCAACAAAAAGGGACTTTAAGTCAAAGGCCATAACTTGAGATTGGTAAATCAAAATGACATGGGACCAAAGACATTGGTTAAAGGACTTCAAGACCTTTCCAAAATGTCCAAGAACAGGATCAAAGCTTAAAAATTGAGCAAGTTATGCATTGGAGAAGTTGGGAAATTTTTGTGAAATGGCCAAAATCATTTATCCTTGAAATCTCATTTTTGACAAAAGGGGCCCATTTTTTCCACTTGAATTAACTTGTCCATGCCTCCCACGTGTCCCACCTTTTATTTCAGATTTTTTTAATTAATTTTTTCATTTTTATTGATTTTATTGGATTTAATTAATGTTAAATCTTTTAAAATCAAAAGAAATTCAAAAAAATTAATTTAAGGGAATATTTGGTTTTGATTAACCTTGAAGCATCATTATGTGCCTACCAAATTCGTGCAAAGGAGCAAACAAGGCAAGAATTCAAAAATAGACTCAAAAATGGAAAGTTGGTTATGGAGTTTGATGGAGAATCTTGGAATTTAAGGCTATGCATTATGGAGCCATAATTTCTCTTCCTACACATTGCATAAGACCTATACAATTGATACAAAACAAGATTGGACAAGAAGCTACGCAGGAACCTTGAAAACAAACTCACACTTTTTACAAAAAAATCTCAAATCTGAAAACCAAGTTAGAGGTGGTTTCAAGCCACGATTCTCATCCCATTAGCTTCCTTGAGCATCATTGGACGTATTCCAATCAAAAACATCAATCCAAACGCTGTGAAACGGTATCCAGAAGTCACCCTTTTGCCATTTTTTTTAATTGTCGTGTTTTAATATCCATGCACATTCATAACATTTTGCTTATATATTCATGATCAGTGAAGTGTTTGCAAGCTAACCCATGCGTTTAATTATGTTTTTGAGCTGTATAGACGATTTCGCCATGGTTGATTTCTAGGGTTACAGGACCTTGGAATTGGGGCTTTTCACCCAAGGAAAAATTGAGACTCATGACCACCATCACTCAAATCAGCGCGCTTGGACGATCTTGAACCCACCCTCGCGCTCAATTTATGAGCGTCAAAGGGCCATTCACTATTTTCTCATATCTTACTTTCAGCAACGTTTGAAAACCGTTGCTCTTTGCTTATATATTTCAGGAAAATAAAAAACCAATGAAGAAGATGATACCGTGGCGAACGGTGATAGGCTAGTTCAAAAATTCGCGCGCTGAAGGCATTAAGGAATTGTCTTGCATTATAATGTTTGTTTATTATAGGATATACAAGAAACACGCGTGGATCAACTGGCAAGGCTTACTATTGGTAACGTCCAGGACCTGGGTTCGAGCCCCAGGTCCTCACTTCCCTTCATATTATTTTCCATTCAATATTCTCATGCAATTTCAGCCTAGAGGAACACCATACACTCCCAAGATCCAGTCATCCACGCGTTGGTTACATCAATCTAAAGGCTCAGATTTAAGGCATATGGTAGACCCTGGTCAAAGGTGCCACATGGTGTCTGGAAAAGTCAATGGACCTGAAGGTCATTGGGCTCAAATTCATGGGCTACACCTCCTATCTGGGGATTGATACCCCCCTTAGGTTTGCAAATCTTTTCTATTTTTTTTTATTTTTCATTATTTTCACTTTCTTTTAATTATTGTTTTATTAATTAACTTAATATTTTCATAAAATATAAAAATACCAAAAAAATCAGAAAAAGATAAAAAATAATAAATATTTTTATTTTAGTATTTTGTAAATAAATCCCATAATTAATTTAGATTTAATTTTAGATTGTAATTTTTTTTTTCACAATAAACCAAAAATAATAAAAATAGATCTTTAACACTTTTTTACCCTTTTTTTAATTAATTAAATATTTTATCATTAACCATTAATTTTGTAAATAAATTTTATAATTAATTTAGTTTTAATTCTAGGTTTTAACTTTAATGCATTTTCTTTAATAAATTTAAAAAAAAACAATTAGAATTAAAATTAATTATTTGACTTTTAATTAATTTAATTTTCTTTAATGTCATAAATACAAAAACATAAAAATAAGTCATTTCTATTATTTAATTGAATTATTGTAATAGTTTTATTTTAATTCCTTAAAGGGTCCAACGCCCTCGCATTCGATTATATTCTCTTTTCGCGCGTTTTATTTATTTCTTTGTTGTAAATATAATGTACTTATTCCAAAGCCCTGTAATAGTCAATTAGACATTTATTTTCTGCACTTTACTTTAAATCGGGTCTGGATTAATTTGGCGTTGTAGACCCGCGCCTTTGTAATAGCGTAGGACTTTTACCTTTTCCGCACTTTAAAATTCCCGCACTTTTAACTGTTAAACAATAACATGAAAGAATGAATGCCCAAAAATAAAATCAAAGCGTAGATCACCAATGCATGATAAGACAAACAATAAACTGAAAATGACGCACAATTCACACACCACCCCTAGGGTACGCTTCACTGTTGCCTTGCCCCTCGAAAGGTGGTCGTCGAGTAGAGGATGTCTTAGTAAGTCCTCATGATCCGGGAACCTGGCATGAGGGTAGCTTCTAAGATGTCTTCCCATTGCTCTGGTGATCACCATGTCCCGAACCTCGAATTGACCCGAACACCTCCAACGATGGTGCTACCTACCTCTCAATGGTGGGATAGCACTGTCTAAAGGACTCTTACACAACTTAATTCCTTAGGGTAGGTAGATAACTCGTAGATACTTGCTCTAATTCAAAACAAATCAAAAACTTCTTTTCACACCGACACTTTGCAAAAAGCTTTCAAAAATAACTTTTCAAACACTCTTGAGGACTGATACAAGAGTCGAACTGAAACTTTCAAAGAAACTTTTTCAAAACCCACTCACACTCGAAAAGCAAACAAACCATTTTGAAAACACAAATTAGCAACTATCTAAGAGCCCATGGATAACCATGGATAGAAAGGGTGCTAACACCTTCCCTTTCTATAATCTACCTCCCGAACCGAGAGCAATCTCTTTAAGGAATTTTTCTGTGCTTTTGTCCTTTCCATTTGGAGAAAATAAAAGACGGTGGCGACTCTTGCTTACCGCGACATTTCGCGAAACCAGCTAAAAAACAGTCAGTTCCAGATCCACCGATCACAGAACTGGCGACTCTGCTGGGGATATGCTTATAAAGTGAGGTGTACCTTAGAACTAAGATCACTGTGTTTTCAATTGCTTTGATTTGTTTGCTTTAAATTGTGGGACTGTCTTGGGAGTTCTATAGATCCTAACCCGGATATGGGGATACCTTCTTAGAAAGTAGCAACAAGGCTGTGAGGGAACTTTGCGGGGTATACCGACATGGTTGAAGCAGTCTGCTATGTTGATGTGGCACTTTGGTGTGTACCGGTAACCCTTGAGTTAATCAAGGAGAGTACGGGGCCTCCGCATGGTGTCATGAAGCATCAACAGACCTTAGGAACCTTAATTGAACCATCTTGGCCTCTTTAGGGTAGTGAGATAACTACTTTGGTGTACTCCGAAGTCGGTTGATACTCGATACTACACTCAATTGAGGGCTATTTTCTTGGGATATTTTGATCGCCAGTCAGTGGCTAAATCGAAACGATGAACAATGAAAGCAATCTAATGATATTGAGATCCTTAGAACCCGGTTACTTTGATAGGACAGGTTTGAGCCCACCAACTTCAAGAGGGTAATACCCAGACCCCATGCTGGCCTAAACTCTAAGGGCTTGTCTTGTGTGACTTGTGTGCCTTACATGCTTGCCTTTGTAAATATTTGTGGTGTGATTAATCATAGCATCATAACATCATACAGCATCATATGCATCCACTAACCATTTCAGGGGTTCGAATCTTCATCTTTGTTCTTGTTTTGTAGGACATGGAAACTATCCGCAGAAAGACAATTCAGATCAACCTTATAAGGGTCCCTCCTCAGCTTAAGGAGCTTACATCCAGGATTCCCGAGAATTCGTCATTCAGTGAAAGGCATGGTAGACTCATCAGCCTGGTCAATACCAATATTGAGGAAGAGATGGTGAAGGTCCTTTTCCAATTCTTTGACCCTCTGCATCACTGTTTTACTTTCCCGGATTATCAGCTGGTGACTACTCTAGAAGAGTTTTCCCAGCTTCTGAAGATTCCCATTCTCAATCAACTACCCTACAACGGTACGGAAAGGGAACCAAAACTTGAAGAAGTAGCTAAAGCATTATGCCTACCACCATCTGACATCAAGGGGCATTGGGAAGCCAGAAATGGTATCAAAGGATTCTTGGCAAAGTTTCTATTTGAGAAGGCCCAAGAGTGTTGGAATTCCCTTGACCTGCAAGCCTTTGAAGAAGTTGTAGCCCTCCTTGTCTATGGGTTGGTGTTGTTCCCTAAACCAGATCAGATTATAGATATCAGTGCTGTCAAGGTCTTCATGTCCAGAAATCCTATACCTACGTTGCTGGGGGACATCCTTCACTCATGTTACACTCGAACCATGAGAAAAAGGGGTGTTCTTATATGCTGCACTCCCCTCCTGGGAAGGTGGTTTATTTCGCACCTTCCACAATCGGTTTTGAAGAACGAGCGAGGTTTGAGGTGGTCACAACGGTTGATGACTCTTACACATGCAGATATACATTGGTGTTCTCGGTCCAGAGAGGATGTCACTATCATTGATTGTTGTGGGGAGTACCCTAATGTTCCTTTACTTGGAATCAGAGGAGGTATTACTTACAACCCATGCCTGGCTTGGAGACAGTTTGGTTATGCTCGGAAAGATGGCCCTCATGAGATGTTAATTCCTGACATAGTTTTTGACTTCGACAAGGATACGCAAGGACTTTGCCAGAAATTTATCAAAGCTTGGAGGATGCCCAGCAAAATAGACAGCAAGACCTTGGGGCACAGGAACTCCATCCCATTGGAGCCTTATCTCAAATGGGTACGAGCCCGTTCCCAGAAGCTGGTGATGCCATATCCTCATGTTCTCCCCGTGATCAAAGAGCCAGACTTGGAAGGAGAAGGGTCCTACACCATTCAACATCCTGACATGCCCACGTCCTGGGAAGAGATGCAGAAGAGTTGGATCCAGCTTAAGGAAGAACGAAATTCTCTGGAAACTAATCTACATGCCAGTGAGAAAAAGGTCCTGGAGCTCACCCGCCTACTGCACGAGGAAAGGAATCTCAATACCTATATTACTCCGAAGAGGATGCGTAGTGTCTTTTGGGACTGATCTGCTTTGTAATGTTTGCCTATGAGGCTTTAATGTACTGAACAATTATTTTCTTAATAATAACGTGTGTTCCTTTTGGTCTACAACAAATTTGAATTTTCGAATCCTTTGAATGCATTGCATAAACACATATCATTCATCATATGCATCACAGGTACTCTTCTTTTCAGGTTGCTGACTGTTCTTCGTTGTTTATTTCAGCATCATGAACCCTGAATCATCAACCGAGGCATCTATCAAGGCTCTCCAGGCGCAGAACGCCCAATTTCAGGAGCTGATCAAAGGTTTGGCTCAAGGCCAACAAGAGTTGAAGACCATGCTTCTGAAGAAGAATAATAAGAAGAGGAGGACTGTGCTATTTAACACTGGGCACAGACTCGGGAACACCTTGCGAAATGAGGCTGAGAGGACTACTCCATCTGTGGGGGAAGGTAGTCACCAAGAAGGGGAGGTCCCTACTCCTGTGGTCTCTGATACTGAGACAGACTTCAACGACGAACAGTACCCTCCTGCTGAAGACCGGTACAAGCAGCTGGAGGACAGATTAAAAGCTATGGAAGTTCAGCGTGTGCCTGGACTGGATTTCGGAGACTTGGGGTTATCTACTGGGGTGGTGATTCCACACAAGTTTAAGGCACCTGCCTTTGTAAAGTATGACAGGGCTTCCTGTCCCAAGATGCACCTCCGTTCTTATGTAAGGAAGATCCAGCCTTACACAGCAGACAGGAACTTATGGATCCACTTCTTCCAGGAGAGTCTTTCAGGGACTCACCTCGAATGGTTCTATCAGCTGGATGGAATCAACATTCGTAACTGGGAGGATCTGGCCACTGCTTTTTACAAGCAGTATCAATATAATTCCGACCTCGCTCCTACGCGTACCCAACTCCAGGGTATGTCGCTAGGGTCGGGTGAAGGTTTTAAGGAGTACGCCCAGAAATGGAGAGATCTGGCTGGCAGGGTGCAGCCACCATTGACAGACCGGGAGCTGATGGATATGTTTTTGGGAACCTTATCTGGTCCATTTTTCAATCATCTCATTGGTAATTCCTCTGCTGGGTTTACTGATCTGATCCTGACTGGTGAGAGGATCGAGGCCGGTATAAAATCGGGGAAGATACAGAAGGTTGCCTCCTCCAATGCTGAAAAGAAACCCTTCAAGAAGGAGGCTAGTGCTGTATATGGTTCCAAGAGATCAGAGAGACCTGAGCGCCGCCAATCTGTCAGTGCGGTGATGATTGTTAAGCCTGCTGCCGCTCCTCGGCCGACCAATCCTCAAAGGGCTGAAAGACCCCGGAGAGAGTTCACCCGGTTGAGTATGACCTTATCGCAGATCTTACCACAGTTGCTCTCAACCAATTTAGTGACTGTCAGGGAGGCTCCGAAGTTCCCCAATACTACATCTCCCAAGTACAACCCGAATGCCCGTTGTGCCTACCATTCTGATGGCCCGGGGCACTCCACTGATGACTGTTGGGCATTAAGGAACAAGCTGCAGGACCTTATTGACGCCAAGGAGGTACAGTTTGAGGCATCTGAGAAGCCTAATGTAGTGACAGCTCCCCTGCCTGCTCATGGAGTGAATGCTATTGGGGACGAAGAGGAAGTGGATGAAGCTGAGTTTGATAGCTGGATTTACCCGGCAACCGACAGTGGACTTAACAATTGGAGTGCAAAGGACAACTTATCTATTTCTCTTGTTACTAAGTGTGATCGGTGGATCTGGAACTGACTGTTTAAAGCTGGTTCGCGAAATGTCGCGGAAGCAAGAGTCGCCACCGTCTTTTATTTTCTCCAAATGGAAAGGACAAAAGCACAGAAAAATTCCTTAAAGAGATTGCTCTCGGTTCGGGAGGTAGGTTATAGAAAGGGAAGGTGTTAGCACCCTTTCTATCCATGGTTATCCATGGGCTCTTAGATACTTGCTCAATGTGTTTTCAAAATTGTTTTGTGTGCTTTTCAATGTGGGTTTAAAAAAGTTTCTTTGAAAAATTTCAGATCGACTCATACGTCAGAGTGTTTGAAAAGTTTGTTTTGAAAGCTTTTGAAAAGTGTCGGTGTGAAAAGATTTTTGTTTGTTTTGAGATTAGAGCAAGTATCCTTGAGAACCTACCTACCCTAAGGAATTCGTCTGTGTAAATGTCCTTAAAAGTAGTGCCATCCCACCATTGAGAGGTAGGTAGCACCACCGTTGGAGGTGTTCGGGTCAATTCGAGGTTCGGGACATGGTGATCACCAGAGCAATAGGAAGACACCTTAGAAGCTACCCTCATGCCAGGTTCCCGGATCATGAGGACTTACTAAAACGTTTTCTACTCGACGACCACCTTTCGAAAGGCAACAGTGAGGCGTACCCTAGGGGTGGTGTGTGCGAATTGTGTGTCATGTTTCAGTTATTTATTTGTCTTTTGTCATGTCATTGTGATCTACGCTTGATTTTATTTCAAGTCCATTCATTCTTGCATGCATATTTAAGAGTTATAAATTGCGAGGAAATAAAGCTAAACTATTACAAATGGCGCGGGTCCACATCGCCAAAATTAAACTGGACCCGATTTAGCGAAAAAATAAATAATGCGAAGAAATAAAGTGCGAAAAGTAAATTACATGGCTTAGGGACAATTACATAATTATAATTACACGGCATAAGATAAATGCGCAAATTAAGGAAATTCAAACAAAAATAGGGCGTTGGACCCTTTTACAAACAATTAAAATTAATAAGAAAATTAAAATTAAGTGACTAAATGTTTTTTGGTATTTTGTGTTTTTAAGATTTAAAAGAAAAAAAGGAGTTGATAAAAATTAAATTAAGAAGCAAACCCTAATTCTAATATTTTTTAGTTATTAAGAAAGAATTAAAATAAGATCTAAATTAAACCTAAAATTTCTTATGTACAATTTAAATAGGAAAATAAATAAATAAATAATAATTATTGTTCTAAAAAAAGAAGGGAAAAATATCAAAAGGAATAAAAAATGGCAATTAACCTAATTCTACATTTTTTTTTGATTTTTATTAAAAAGAAATTAATATCAAAACCTAATTAAACTAAATAATCTACATTTTTATTTATTCATGAAAATAGTTAATATATAAATATTTATTAATTTTTTTGTATTTTCTGATTTTTATAATGTTTTTATATTTTATGGAAAAATTAATTAATTGAATTAAGACAATAAAAATAAATAAAACAATAAAAATAAAAGTGAGAAAATATAAAATGCAAACCAGGGTGGGGTGTTGCCCCAAATAAGGAGGTGTTTTTGTGAAAAGCCTGGCCCAATAAGCATGGAATTTTATTGACTTTCTGGATCATATGTTATGCGTTGACTAATATTCATTGCACGCCTGGAATCCATGCCCTTGATTTGGTTGCTTGGGACACGTGGGTGGCTTGGACATAGCGTGTACGGTGAGTCTTTGTGTGAGACCTGTATGAGATTGCCAAGAGAAAAATAATATGAAATTTTGCAAGACCTGGGATTTGAACCCAGGTCTTTGATGTCACATGCGTAGTGCGTTGCCAGCTGAACCATTCACTTTCAATTAACATATAATATAACATAAATAATATAAAAAGAACACGCTAACGCTTTTGGAAATTCGCGCGAAATTCAAACTATCCAATGGCTGATGGACACGCCATCTTCTTCCTCCCCACCCCTGTAACACAGAACGCTATGGGAACGGTTTTGAAACGTGGTTTTAGAGGGTATTCACGAAAATAGCGAATAGCCCATATCCAAACATAAATTGGGCGCGATGACATGTTCTTCTTCGTCTCTAAGCCCTGAATTCAACCATGGTATCCAGAAGTCCTAATTTTTCTTGTATTGGGAAACCCTCTTTTTGAGTTCCTGAAACCCTAAAGACCATTCATGGCAGATTCACGCATATTGCTCAAAAATAAAATTAGTTAGTATGGTTAGCTTTAGAACATCATGAGAAACAAGAATTCATAAACAAAATATGCAAAAGATGTCTAAATCATGCTATGCGATTTCAATATTTTCTTGGTTCAGTTTGACTTTGTGATACCGTTTCAAGGAGTTTTGGTGGTTGTTTTGGGTTGGCACACGTTCAGGACACTCCAATGAAGCTATTGAGATCAAAGTTAGGGCTTGAATCGTCCCCTAGAATGCTTTTCAGAATTGACTTTTTTCTCCAAAATTTCAAGTTGTCAAAGGCTTCTTATGCGCAGCTTTCAGTCTTGTATGATTAGGGTTGTGTTGTAGTATATGTAAGGAATGATTTAGGTTGGAAAAGCTGTACAAAATCTCATGAATTAATGGTTTTTGATAATTGATTTTGTTAAGAATCTTTTCACATCTTTTTTCATGTTCTTTGTGTCAATTAGGTTCAAATCAATCCAAAACTTTCCTAAATGGGATATGCACGAAATATTGAATCCAAACATGTATAAAAAAATTTGTTTTAGGTTAAGGTTATATTTTTCATGTATTAAAATCATTTAAATGAATATAAATTAATATTAATTCAAATAAATAATTAAAAAATATGAGAATACTTCCCTTTGGGCCTAATGGTCGTGCATAGGCTTGGCATGAAGAAATTTGGAAGAAAATTGGGCCCATTTGCATTTTTAGGTCATTTGAACCATTGTTGACTTTTCAAAATTCCTAAAAATTTCCCAACTTCCACAAGGCATAACTTGGTCAATTTTTAAGCTTTTCACATGTTCTTGGACATTTTGGAAAGGTCTTTGAGTCCTTTAACCAATGCCTTTGGTCCCATGTCATTTTGATTTACCAATCTCAAGTTATGGCCTTTGACTTAAAGTCACTTTTTGTTGACTTTTAAAAATGACCTATAATGTTGAAATTGATAACTTTTTGTGAGAGCATTTCTTGGACTTGGAACATGAAGATGAATTGTAGGAAATGTCTTTCTCTTCAAAATGAGCTTTGGATGGAATTTTTCTGATAATCCATGTGAAAGTTATGCCCTGGTCAATTTCAGTTGACTTTTTCAGCTGTCCAAATATAGCAACTTTTGCATCTTTGATGATTTCTGAGCCAAATTTTGAGAATCATGATCAAGCATTGATCAAATGATGTTTGTGGCTTCAAAATGATGTGTTGACCAAAAAATTGAACTTTTGACTGTCAAATGACCATTTTGCCCCTACAGTTGACTGTAGTGCAATTTAGGGTTTTGACTGTGCAATTTTGAGCTGAGTACCTTGAAACTTGACATGAAGACACTTGACCATCTTTGTAGGCATATAAGACTTGATTGGGCCTTTGAAAAGTTCATTTGCTTGACCAGAACTCAAACCCTAGTTTTGACTGTATAGGAGCCAGTTGAGCTGCACAACCCTGGGGGAATTTTGTGACCTTGACTTTGACAATTCTTGATGAATATGGGAGGGCAAATTTTGGGGTACAACAGTTGCCCCTGTTCAATCTTCTTAGACCTGAGGATGCAGATTGGCTGACGTGCCTTTCGTAATCCGAGGGTAGAAGATGATTGAACACTAAAGTGCCCAGAAATTTGCGCTCACATAGTAGCAATGATGATGAGGGAATGGGCTTATAGATGCCATTTGGATGTTGCTTGGATAGGATGATGGGCTTATAGATGCCATCTGGATGTTGATCGCGTAGGAGATTCCTTAGCGAGAACCTGTATACCTGCAGAACAGAAAAATGAGTACCTGACACGTCGCAGGAGCTGATTTTAGATGCTTGATATAGATGTGTCCTGACTGATTACAGGAGCTGGGTCTGGAGCTTCAAACGCTGATGAATGAACCAGGGATGGTTACTGCCTTAGCATGAAGGGTAAGAGAATCCTGAATGATTTCAACCTCAACAACGCTCGTTGAGAAAATCTTGGTGAGAATTACCATCTTCGTAGTGTCAGGAAGAGAACCAAAGGACATTACAATCTCAAAGGGAGTTACCTCACTCACGTTGGAGAGGGAACTATAGGAAATTATAATCTGGAAGGAAATGTTACCTCACGCTCATGCCGGAGAGGGAAACATCTGTAAAAGGAATTACCACCTCACACGCCGTTGGAGAGGGGACCATAAGAGAATATCACCTCACGCTCATGCCGGAGAGGGAAACATCTGAAGAAGGAATTACCACCTCACACGCCGTTGGAGAGGGGACCATAAAAGAATATCACCTCACGCTCATGCCGGAGAGGGAAACATCTGAAGAAGGAATTACCACCTCACACGCCGTTGGAGAGGGGACCATAAAAGAATATCACCTCACGCTCATGCCGGAGAGGGAAACATCTGAAGAAGGAATTACCACCTCACACGCCGTTGGAGAGGGGACCATAAAAGAATATCACCTCACGCTCATGCCGGAGAGGAAAACATCTGAAGAAGGAATTACCACCTCACACGCCGTTGGAGAGGGGACCATAAGGGAACTTCTACTGAGTCTTTATCAGAAAAACCTGTTTGGAGTCGATTTAACTGGACTGGAGAAGTCTTTGAAATATGTTTGAGAATTTCAACTGCACCCTTCCTGAAAGGTAGAGGTTAGTTATATGCGATGCATGATATGGATCAAGCAATGATGTTCTCAACATAAATGAGATTCGTATGATATGATGCAGTGCGTTATGCATGTTGTGATAATGTATGTAAAGTTTTATGTATGTTTTCGTCTAGGAAAATAAATCCTTGACGGGTGCCGGGAAGTCATATCCTGGGCTGATGTTTGAGGAAGAGATTTTGCTTCCGCTGTGGATGATTGTTGCAAGAATACCGGCAGGAGAAGATAACTCCGTTGAGGAATAAACTTGGCAAATGAAATAATTCTGCGGGAGAAAAGATATTCTGGCGATCATGCTGGGGAGTGCTACTCTGTGGGGATAGCGATGCTTTGCTGAGTTGATGAAGATAACTCTGCTGAGGATACCGTTGATGAGTTATGCTGGGGATATCCTTGTTGTGCCGGAAGTGTTGATAGACTTCGCTGGGGGGTAGGAAGATACTTCGCCGAGGATGCTCTTTCCGTGGCTTTTGGCTGAGGATAACCCAGTTATATCCTGTTACGGAGATAACTCTTTAAATCAAGCCGGGACGACGCGTTCGTGCTCTGCGAGGGGTAAGCTTCCAGAATCTACTGGGGATAAGCTTGCTGCTTGGGGAGATATGAATTCCAACTTTCCTGGGGAAACTGGATTGGACTCTTCTGGGGGAGGTTTGAATTGCAGGGAAGTGATTCCTTTGAATGGTGGTATACCGCCGGGGAACAATCTTTAGACCAAGACTGCCGGGGATGTTTGTGTATTGCTGCTGGGGAAGTATTGAGATCTACGGGAGGATACTCAATTTCCTTGATACTTGATGACTTTGCTTGGAGAAGAATGTATTGACTTGTAGAACCACTCTCTGGGGGATTAAGATATCCTTGGCCGTGTTCTTTAGCTGAACCTACCTTAGTACCTTGGGGGATAGAACAATTAGCTGCTCGGACAACTCTTTATTGCCCCTGTTTCCAGTGTCACCTGCAATGAATTCCTTTGTTTCGTATGCAAATATTTATGAGTTAGCAAATTATTGTCAATGCATACATCACAAATTGAACCTTGGACGTTCTTCGCAAAACAAAACAGAGAAAGGAAAAATACTTGGCACGTTTAACTGAAAATATATTTTTATTGATTTTTGAATGGCCTAAAAATAGGCGTTTTGTATACAAGAGGCTGACGTCCTAGTAAGAGGTACGTCGCCGAGCAAAAGAGTTTATACAATGTTTTGTACAAAAGAAAATAAAACAGCTGTGTGAAAGATGAATGATCCACTGGGTTTCAACTCTGCTATTGCCTTTATAACTCCGAGCGTCTCATCACTTGATGACCTTGGTTGAAGGTGAAGCTGACTGATCGATGCCGTCTGAACTTGATGTAGATACCGGATTCTGGATGCAAAGTGATCAACGAGACATAGTTTTACGCTTTATCCCTTATTTTTGCCTGGACCGCCCTTTCGGGTTTTCAGTCCACCGGGATACCCATTTTTGCCCAAGCCGCCCTTTCAGGTTTTCGACTTGCCGGGTGTACAGATTTTTTCATTTTCATCCCTACATTTTGCCCGAACCCTTTTGGTTCGACGGGAAGCCCTAATTTTTGCCTAGGCATGTCAGCCTAGCGGGTCTTTTTCATGCGTAGTATTTTTTAACTATGTCTGCATTGGCGGGGTGAGGAAGGTCGTCACCATCCATGTTAGTTAAGATCATTGCCCCTCCTGAGAACACATGCTTAACCACAAATGGCCCTTCATATGTGGGAGTCCATTTGCCCCTTGGATCACTCTGAGGAAGGATGATTCTCTTGATAACCAGATCCCCGACTTGATATTCCTGTGGCCTGACCTTTTTGTTAAATGCCCTGATCATTCGTTTCTGATACGTCTGACCATGGCAGATAGCAGCAAGTCTCTTTTCGTCAATGAGATTGAGTTGATCAAGTCGTGTCTGGATCCAATCATCTTCGTTCAGATTTGCATCCTTCATTATCCGGAGAGAGGGAATTTGCACTTCGATCGGCAAGACTGCCTCCATACCATAAACCAGAGAGAAGGGAGTTGCCCCGGTTGATGTCCTAGCTGAGGTACGGTACCCATGCAGAGCGAACGGTAACATTTCGTGCCAATCCTTATACGTCACTGTCATCTTTTGCACGATCTTCTTGATGTTCTTATTTGCTGCTTCTACAGCCCCATTCATCTTCGGTCTGTAAGGAGAAGAATTGTGGTGCTGTATCTTGAATTGTTCGCAAAGCTCAGCGATCATCTTATTGTTCAGATTGGTACCGTTGTCTGTAATTATCCGCTCAGGGACGCCGTATCGACAGATCAGGTTGTGTCGAATAAACCGTGCCACCACAGTCTTGGTTACTGTAGCATAGGATGCTGCCTCAACCCACTTTGTAAAATAGTCAATCGCCACTAAGATGAAGCGATGTCCATTAGATGCCGTAGGTCTTATCTCGCCGATCATGTCTATGCCCCACATTGCAAATGGCCAAGGCGCAGTCAGAACATTCAAGGGAACCGGAGGAACATGCACCTTATCTGCATAGATCTGGCACTTGTGGCATGTTCTCGAATGTTGGTAACAGTCAGCTTCCATTGTGGACCAGTAATATCCTGCCCGTAGGATTTTCTTAGCCATAGTGTGCCCACTGGAATGCGTACCAAAGGTCCCTTCATGTAGCTCTTCCATGATTCTCTCCGCTTCAGTCTTGTCCACACAACGCAGTAAGGTTGAATCATGGTTTCGCTTATACAAGACGCCGTTGCTTAGGAAGAACTTGGCTGCGAACCTCCTCAGGAATTTCTTATCATTGATGGATGCACCTTCAGGGTATTCCTGAGCTTCCAGATATCTCTTCACTTCATGGTACCAAGGCTTCTCAGTCACCAATTCAGTTTCGAGATCACAACAGTATGCCGGTTCGTCCAGTTTCTCGATGGTGATCTGGGGAGCTTCGTTATCCCATTTAACCTTGAACATTGAAGACATTGTAGCTAACGCGTCCGCTAACTGATTCTCTTCTCTTGGAAAGTGCTCAAAGGTTATCTCTGTAAAGTGGGGAATCAGGGTTAACACACATTCTCTGTAAGGAATCAAGTTTGGATGTTTCGTATCCCACTCTCCATTGATCTGATTGATCACTAGAGCGGAATCTCCGAAAACACTTAGAAATTTGATCCTTAGGTCGATCGCAGCTTGAAGACCCATGATACACGCCTCATACTCCGCCATGTTGTTGGTACAGTTGAAACACAGTCGGGCAGTGAGTGGAGTATGAGTACCTTGTGGAGATATGATTATGGCGCCGATACCATTTCCCAAAGCATTGGAAGCTCCGTCAAAGTGCATAGACCATCGGGATCCTGGTTCAGGTCCTTCATCCGGTCCAGGTACTTCGCAATCAGTTACTATCATAATGCTTTCATCCGGAAACTCGAAGTTCATTGATTGGTAGTCATCTACAGCTTGATGAGCTAAGTGGTCTGCCAATACACTCCCCTTGATGGCTTTCTGGGTTGTGTACTGAATGTCGTATTCCGTCAAGATCATCTGCCATCTTGCAATTCTCCCAGACAGAGCAGGCTTTTCAAATATATACTTTATCGGATCCATCTTTGAGATCAACAAGGTAGTGTGAGTCAGCATATACTGTCTCAGCCGGCGAGCAGCCCATACCAAAGCGCAGCAAGTTTTCTCAAGCAGTGAGTATCGGGTCTCACAGTCGGTAAACTTTTTGCTAAGGTAATAAATGGCATGCTCTTTTCGGCCAGACTCGTCATGCTGCCCCAGCACACACCCCATTGAGTTGTCTAGCACTGTCAGATATAGGATCAGAGGTCTCCCTTCAACCGGTGGCATAAGGATGGGTGGTTCTTGGAGATACTCTTTGATTCTGTCGAAGGCAGCCTGACATTCATCGTTCCAACGTACTACCTGATCTTTCTTCAGTAGCTTGAAGATTGGCTCACAGGTAGCAGTCAAATGAGATATGAATCGAGTGATGTAATTCAGGCGTCCTAAAAAGCCTCTGACTTCCTTCTCTGTCTTAGGAACTGGCATCTCTTGAATAGCTTTGACCTTAGCAGGGTCCACTTGAATACCTTTATCACTGACCACGAAGCCTAGCAACTTCCCAGATCTTACCCCGAAGGTGCACTTGTTCGGGTTCAATCTTAGCTTGTACAGTTTCAACCGGTCGAATAACTTCTGTAGATGATCTAGGTGCTTTTCCTCAGTCTGGGACCTAGCGATCATGTCGTCCACATACACTTCGATCTCATGATGGATCATATCATGAAATAAGGCAACCATGGCACGTTGGTAGGTTGCCCCAGCATTCTTTAACCCGAACGGCATGACCTTGTAACAGAAGGTGCCCCACTGAGTAACAAATGTAGTCTTCTCCATGTCTTCAGGTGCCATTTTGATCTGATTGTAGCCTGAAAAACCATCCATGAAAGAGAACACTTTGTGTTGGGCTGTATTATCAACGAGGACATCAATGTGAGGTAAGGGGAAGTCGTCTTTGGGGCTGGCCCTGTTCAGATCCCTGTAATCGACACACATTCTGACCTTGCCGTCCTTTTTAGGTACCGGCACCACATTAGCAACCCACTGAGGGTAAGAAGTTACTGCAAGGAACCCGGCATCAAACTGTTTCATGACCTCGGCTTTGATCTTTTCTGACATCTCTGGACGCATCCGACGAACCTTTTGTTTAACTGGAGGGCAGTCTTCTCTAGTCGGCAAATGATGGACAACAATATCGGTATCCAACCCTGGCATGTCTTCGTAGGACCAGGCAAAGATCTCCATATAGTCATGCAGCATCTTGGTTAACCGTTGCTTCACGCTGAGCTCTAGGTTAGCACCAATCTTTACCTCTTTTCTGTCTGCCTCAGTACCCAGGTTTATAGTTTCCACTGGCTCTTCATGGGGTTGAATTGCCCTCTCCTCCTGAAGCAACAGTCTTGCAAGCTCGCCAGGCACTTCGCAATCATCTTCACCTTCGTCTTCGGCTAAGTTGATCGGATTTTCGAAGTCATAATTGGCATTAGCAGAGCTGTTATCAGTGAGATCCAGAGTGGATTGGAACCTGTATGAGTGAGTGTGTGTGTAAATACAGCTGTTTTTGAAAATTATGTAAAGGAAATGAAAGATAAAAAAAAAAGGAACACAATATTTGTAATGCGAAAAGTCCAAGATTTTCATTCATGATGTATAAAATGACAGTTCATATGCCCTCACAAATAGAACCACGGTGCCTCGGGTAAGACACCGGGCCATAGAGTTTATCAATGTTTATTACAAAATAACAAAAACATTGGAATTCATTACTGTGTCACAAAGGTAACAGGGGTATGATCCTTTGCACTCCAATTGTTCAATCCTTCTTCGGCCGTTGGATAAATCCAGCTGTTGAATTCGGCTTCGTCTACTTCAAAGTCTTCCCCGACAGCATTCGCTTCTGAACCTTTAATAAATACCGGAGGCCTTCCGATCTTCTCTTTCCTCATAGCTCTCTGCCCTTCTGAGGTGAAACCCAGCCCAAGTTTATCAGTCTTCTGGGTGAAGTCTGGAAGTCTGCCCCAGTTGGCACTTTCACCCTTTTGCACCACAGCCTTGGCATCCTTTAGGGAAGCCATCTTCAGAGGACCACTTGCTTCTGTTGTTTCTGCCGCAATTGGAAACACCTCCTCGAAATGCTGAAAGGGGGTCTCAATGAACTCCCCATCCATCTCAATGTATCTGAACGAGTTTAGGTGGCTCACCATGTATTCTTCCTCACCTTGCACGGTGACGATCTTCCCTCTGACGGGGTACTTCAGTTTTTGATGCAAGGTAGAAGTCACTGCCCCAGCCTTATGTATCCAGGGTCGACCCAGCAGACAAGAGTAAGATGGACGGATGTCCATCACATAAAAAGTGGAGTCGAACACCTGAGAGCCTACACGAATTGGAATGTCCACCTCCCCATGGACCATCCTCTTTGAACCATCAAAGGCCCTGACAATGATGTTGTTGGGCTTCAAATCCAGGCCTTCACAATCTAGACGATCCAGAGCCTTCTTGGGTAGTACATTCAAAGATGACCCGGTATCAACCAACACATGTGCCAAGGTGGTGCCCCTGCATTCGATTGAGACATGCAGAGCATCATTATGATCTTTCCCCTTCATGGTCAAATCAGCGTCTGAAAAACCCAAGCCATTGTCTGCCGTTAGACTTGCCACGCAATCGGTGAACTGGACTGCAGAGGTTTCATGTGGCACATGGGCCTTCTTGAGGAATGAGATGAGGGCCTTTGCATGGGCCTCAGAGCACAACAGTAAAGAGAGCATGGATATCTTGGAGGGCGTATGCCCCAACTGTTCCACGACATTAAAATCGCTCTTCTTTATAATCTTCAAAATCTCCTCCATCTCTTGTGGGGAGGCCTCAGCAGCTATGGGTATGGGTACCTCCATCTGGGCAGGCTCAGTTTCAATTCCCTTGCCCCGAGCATTGGATGACTCGGCAGCAGGAGAAACAATAGGATCAGCAGCAGGAATAACAACTTGATCAGCAACGGGAGTAGGTGTACTTGCAGGAATTATCAGGAGTGGTCTTCTAGCAGCAGGTGGCGCAATGTCAGGCGAGAAGAGCCTGCCACTGCGGGTAACCTTGGCCGGGCCAGTGATGTCACAAATGCTGGCGCCAGCGTTGAGCTCTTGTTTAATTCCGTTTATATATACATCTGCCCCATAGTGCCAAGGGACAGCTTTGTTGGATACATAGGGCAGGGGCCCAGGAACAGTGATAGTAACAGGTGCAACGGTCAGAATTTGGACGGGCTTCTTCTGGAGAGCCGGGATCGGATTGTTGAAGATAGTCACCACAGAGACCTCTTCCATTGGAACCATACGAACAGCAGACTTCTTGAATAGAATCTCCTTACTATCCATTAAGCTTTGGATGCCTAACTTTAGCAAGGGACAACCGGATGAGGACACAACACAGAACAGGCAATCCTCACTACAACCCGGAAATAAACCGGCCTGCAAAAGATTCTTCTTAATGATCTTTAAAGGGGTGGCTAGATCATCCACAGAAACAGCATAAACATCTTCATCAATAGCATTTACCCCGTGCTGAGGCATAGGGGCAGTAACTACATTCGGTTTTGCGGGCGCTTCGAATTGTATCTCCTTAGCATCGATAAGGTCTTGCACCTTATTCTTTAACGCCCAACAGTCATCAGTGGCATGCCCCGGGCTGTCTGAATGGTAAGCACAACGGGCATTCGGGTTGTACTTAGGAGAGGTAGTGTTTGAGAACTTTGGCGCCTCCTTGACAGTCACCAAATTGGTGGATAGTAACTGTGGCAGGATTTGCGATAGGGTCATGCTTAACCGGGTAAACTCTCTCCGAGGTCTATCAGCCCTTTGGGGATTGTTTGGCCGGGGAGCGGCAGCAGGCGTAGCAATCATGACCGCACTGACAGATTGGCGGCGATCAGGTCTTTCTGATTTCCTAGAACCATACACGGCACTAGACTCCTTTTTAAACGGCTTCTTGTCCGAACTAGATGATGATGCACCCTTTGCAATCTTCCCAGACTTCAACCCAGCTTCAATCCTTTCTCCAGTTAAGATTAAATCGGTGAAACCAGCAGAAGAATTCCCGATGAGATGGTTGAAGAACGGCCCAGATAGGGTCCCCAAGAACATATCCACTAACTCTCGATCAGTCAAAGGTGGCTGCACCCTGCCAGCCAGATCTCTCCATTTCTGCGCGTACTCTTTAAAACCTTCGCTTACGCCCAACGACATACCCTGGAGTTGGGTACGCGTGGGGGCAAGGTCGGCATTATACTGATACTGCTTATAGAAAGCAGTAGCCAGCTCCTCCCAGTTACGAACTTTGGTCCCATCCAGCTGATAGAACCATTCGAGATGAGTCCCTGAAAGACTCTCTTGGAAGAAGTGGATCCATAGATTCTTGTCCGCAGAGTACGGCTGAATCTTTCGAACATAGGACCTCAAATGCAGCTTGGGACAGGATGCCCCGTCATACTTGGAGAAGGTGGGAGCTTTGAATTTATGTGGAATGATCACACCAGTCGACAAACCCAGATCTCCAAAATCCAGCCCAGGAACCTGTTGCACCTCCATAGCTTTTAACCTGTCTTCCAGTTGCTTGTACCTGTTGTCTTCAGGAGGGTACTGCTCTTCATCAAAATCTGTCTCGTTGTCGGAGACCACCGGACTAGGAACCCTTGCTTCTACCTGAGAAGGACTCTTGCCAACAGAAGAAGCAACCTCTTCCTGGTGCAGAGTATTACCCAACCTTCGGCCCGTGTTGAATAGAACAGTTCTTCTTTTCTTCTTCTTCTCCTTCTTCAGGAGCATAGTCTTCAGTTCCTCTTGGCCTTTGGCTAGACCCAGGATTAGCTCTTGAAACTGCGCATTCTGCGCCTGGAGAGCCTTGATTGAAGTCTCAGTTGATTCAGATCCGGGATTCATGATGCTGAAATAAACAGCGAAGAACTGTAAGCAACCTGAAAAAGGGAAAAACCTGCTATGCACATGATGTATGAAATGCGTATGCAATGCATTCAAGGGTTCGAAAATTCAAATTTGTTGTAGACAAGAAAAGAACACACGTTATCATTAATGAAATCACTGTTTAATACATCAAGGCCTCATGGGCAAAAAGAAATACAAAAGTCAAGTCAATCCCAGAATACACTGCGCATCCTCTTCGGAGCTATGTAGGTGTTGAGATTCCTCTCCTCATGCAACAGACGGGTGAGCTCCAAGACTTTCTTTTCACTGGCATGCAGACTAGTCTCAAGAGAATTCCTTTCCTCCTTAAGCTGGATCCAGCTCTTCTGCATCTCTTCCCAGGATGTGGGCATATCAGGGTGCTGAATAACATGAGACACTTCCCCTTCCAAGACAGGTTCTTTGATTACTGGAAGCATGTGAGGATAAGGCATCACTAACTTCTGAGAACGGGCGCGTACCCATTTGAGATAAGGCTCCAAAGGGATGGAGTTCCTATGCCCCAGTGTCTTGCTGTCTATCCTACTAGGCATCCTCCAGGCTCTGATAAATCTCTGACGAAGTCCTTGAGTATCACTGTCGAAGTCAAAAACTATGTCGGGAATTAACATGTCATGAGGACCATCCCTCCGAGCATAACCAAACTGTCTCCAAGCCAGGCATGGGCTATAAGTAATACCTCCTCTGATTCCAAGTAAAGGAACATTAGGGTACTCCCCACAACGATCAATGATAGTGACATCTCCTCTGGATCTAGGACACCAATGTATATCTGCATGTGTAAGCGTCATCAACCGTTGTGACCATCTCAAACCCCGCTCATTCTTCAGGACTGATTGGGGAAGGTGCGAAATAAACCACCTTCCCAGGAGAGGAGTGCAACACATAAGGACACCTCTTTTTCTCATGGTTCGAGTGTAACATGAGTGAAGGATGTCCCCCAGCAATGTAGGTATAGGGTTCCTGGACATAAAGATCTGAACGGCACTGATATCAATGAGCTGATCTGGATTAGGGAACAACACCAAACCATAAACAAGGAGGGCTACCACTTCTTCAAAAGCTTGCAAGTCAAGAGAGTTCCAACATTCAAGGGCTTTCTCAAACAGAAACCTGGCTAAGAAACCTTTGACCCCACTTCTAACTTCCCAATGTCCCTTGAGGTCAGATGACTGTAGGTGCAAGGCTTTAGCAATCTCTTCGAGCTTAGGTTCCTTTTCTGTACCGTTGAAAGGTAGCTGATCAAGGATAGGGATCTTCAGGAGCCGGGAGAACTCCTCCAATGTAGGTACCAACTGATAGTCCAAGAAGGTAAAACAGTGATGCAGGGGATCAAAGAACTGGAACAAGACCTTTATCATATCTTCCTCAATGTTGGTGTTGACCAAGCTGATGAGGCTTCCATGCCTGTCACTGAATGAAGAGTTCTCGGGAATCCTGGATATAAGCTCCTTAAGCTGAGGAGGTACCCTTACAAGATTGACCTGAATTGTCTTTCTACGAGCAGTTTCCATGTCCTACAAAACAAGAACAAAGATGAAAATTCGAACCCCTGAAATGGTTAGTCAATGCATATGATGCTGGATGATGTCATGATGCTATGATTAAACACACCACAGATATTTACAAAGACAAACATGTAGGGCAAACAAGGCACACAAGACAAGCCCTTAAGGTTTAAGGCCAGCATGGGGTCTGGGTAGTACCCTCTTGAGTTGGTGGGTTCAACCTGTCCTAATCAAAGTAACCGGGTTCTAAGGTTCCCAATATCACGGAATTGCTTTCATTGTTCATCGTTTCGATTTAGCCACTGAACTGGCGACCGAAATATTCCAAGAAAGCAACCCTCAATTGAGCGTAGTATCGAGTATCCACCAACCTCGGACTGCACCAAAGTCAGTGATCTCACTACCCTAAAGAGGCCAAGATAGTTCAATTAAGGTTCCTAAGGTCTGTTGATGCTTCATGACACCACGCGGAGGCCCCGTACTCTCCTTGACTGAACTCAAGGGTTACCGGTACACACCAAAGTGCCACATCAACGTAGCAGACTGTTTCAACCGTGTCGGTATACCCCGCACAGTTCCCTCACAGCCTTGTTGCTACTTTCTAAGAAAGGTATCCCCCCAGATCCGGGTGTAGGACCTATAGAACTCCCAAGCAACCCACAATTTTAAAGCACACAAGGAAAACAATTGAAAACATAGTTATAAGCTAGCCCTAAGGTATACCTCACTTTAAGTATTATTCCCCAGCAGAGTCGCCAGTTCTGTGATCGGTGGATCTGGAACTGACTGTTTAAAGCTGGTTCGCGAAATGTCGCGGAAGCAAGAGTCGCCACCGTCTTTTATTTTCTCCAAATGGAAAGGACAAAAGCACAGAAAAATTCCTTAAAGAGATTGCTCTCGGTTCGGGAGGTAGGTTATAGAAAGGGAAGGTGTTAGCACCCTTTCTATCCATGGTTATCCATGGGCTCTTAGATACTTGCTCAATGTGTTTTCAAAATTGTTTTGTGTGCTTTTCAATGTGGGTTTAAAAAAGTTTCTTTGAAAAATTTCAGATCGACTCATACGTCAGAGTGTTTGAAAAGTTTGTTTTGAAAGCTTTTGAAAAGTGTCGGTGTGAAAAGATTTTTGTTTGTTTTGAGATTAGAGCAAGTATCCTTGAGAACCTACCTACCCTAAGGAATTCGTCTGTGTAAATGTCCTTAAAAGTAGTGCCATCCCACCATTGAGAGGTAGGTAGCACCACCGTTGGAGGTGTTCGGGTCAATTCGAGGTTCGGGACATGGTGATCACCAGAGCAATAGGAAGACACCTTAGAAGCTACCCTCATGCCAGGTTCCCGGATCATGAGGACTTACTAAAACGTTTTCTACTCGACGACCACCTTTCGAAAGGCAACAGTGAGGCGTACCCTAGGGGTGGTGTGTGCGAATTGTGTGTCATGTTTCAGTTATTTATTTGTCTTTTGTCATGTCATTGTGATCTACGCTTGATTTTATTTCAAGTCCATTCATTCTTGCATGCATATTTAAGAGTTATAAATTGCGAGGAAATAAAGCTAAACTATTACAAATGGCGCGGGTCCACATCGCCAAAATTAAACTGGACCCGATTTAGCGAAAAAATAAATAATGCGAAGAAATAAAGTGCGAAAAGTAAATTACATGGCTTAGGGACAATTACATAATTATAATTACACGGCATAAGATAAATGCGCAAATTAAGGAAATTCAAACAAAAATAGGGCGTTGGACCCTTTTACAAACAATTAAAATTAATAAGAAAATTAAAATTAAGTGACTAAATGTTTTTTGGTATTTTGTGTTTTTAAGATTTAAAAGAAAAAAAGGAGTTGATAAAAATTAAATTAAGAAGCAAACCCTAATTCTAATATTTTTTAGTTATTAAGAAAGAATTAAAATAAGATCTAAATTAAACCTAAAATTTCTTATGTACAATTTAAATAGGAAAATAAATAAATAAATAATAATTATTGTTCTAAAAAAAGAAGGGAAAAATATCAAAAGGAATAAAAAATGGCAATTAACCTAATTCTACATTTTTTTTTGATTTTTATTAAAAAGAAATTAATATCAAAACCTAATTAAACTAAATAATCTACATTTTTATTTATTCATGAAAATAGTTAATATATAAATATTTATTAATTTTTTTGTATTTTCTGATTTTTATAATGTTTTTATATTTTATGGAAAAATTAATTAATTGAATTAAGACAATAAAAATAAATAAAACAATAAAAATAAAAGTGAGAAAATATAAAATGCAAACCAGGGTGGGGTGTTGCCCCAAATAAGGAGGTGTTTTTGTGAAAAGCCTGGCCCAATAAGCATGGAATTTTATTGACTTTCTGGATCATATGTTATGCGTTGACTAATATTCATTGCACGCCTGGAATCCATGCCCTTGATTTGGTTGCTTGGGACACGTGGGTGGCTTAGACATAGCGTGTACGGTGAGTCTTTGTGTGAGACCTGTATGAGATTGCCAAGAGAAAAATAATATGAAATTTTGCAAGACCTGGGATTTGAACCCAGGTCTTTGATGTCACATGCGTAGTGCGTTGCCAGCTGAACCATTCACTTTCAATTAACATATAATATAACATAAATAATATAAAAAGAACACGCTAACGCTTTTGGAAATTCGCGCGAAATTCAAACTATCCAATGGCTGATGGACACGCCATCTTCTTCCTCCCCACCCCTGTAACACAGAACGCTATGGGAACGGTTTTGAAACGTGGTTTTAGAGGGTATTCACGAAAATAGCGAATAGCCCATATCCAAACATAAATTGGGCGCGATGACATGTTCTTCTTCGTCTCTAAGCCCTGAATTCAACCATGGTATCCAGAAGTCCTAATTTTTCTTGTATTGGGAAACCCTCTTTTTGAGTTCCTGAAACCCTAAAGACCATTCATGGCAGATTCACGCATATTGCTCAAAAATAAAATTAGTTAGTATGGTTAGCTTTAGAACATCATGAGAAACAAGAATTCATAAACAAAATATGCAAAAGATGTCTAAATCATGCTATGCGATTTCAATATTTTCTTGGTTCAGTTTGACTTTGTGATACCGTTTCAAGGAGTTTTGGTGGTTGTTTTGGGTTGGCACACGTTCAGGACACTCCAATGAAGCTATTGAGATCAAAGTTAGGGCTTGAATCGTCCCCTAGAATGCTTTTCAGAATTGACTTTTTTCTCCAAAATTTCAAGTTGTCAAAGGCTTCTTATGCGCAGCTTTCAGTCTTGTATGATTAGGGTTGTGTTGTAGTATATGTAAGGAATGATTTAGGTTGGAAAAGCTGTACAAAATCTCATGAATTAATGGTTTTTGATAATTGATTTTGTTAAGAATCTTTTCACATCTTTTTTCATGTTCTTTGTGTCAATTAGGTTCAAATCAATCCAAAACTTTCCTAAATGGGATATGCACGAAATATTGAATCCAAACATGTATAAAAAAATTTGTTTTAGGTTAAGGTTATATTTTTCATGTATTAAAATCATTTAAATGAATATAAATTAATATTAATTCAAATAAATAATTAAAAAATATGAGAATACTTCCCTTTGGGCCTAATGGTCGTGCATAGGCTTGGCATGAAGAAATTTGGAAGAAAATTGGGCCCATTTGCATTTTTAGGTCATTTGAACCATTGTTGACTTTTCAAAATTCCTAAAATTTTCCCAACTTCCACAAGGCATAACTTGGTCAATTTTTAAGCTTTTCACATGTTCTTGGACATTTTGGAAAGGTCTTTGAGTCCTTTAACCAATGCCTTTGGTCCCATGTCATTTTGATTTACCAATCTCAAGTTATGGCCTTTGACTTAAAGTCACTTTTTGTTGACTTTTAAAAATGACCTATAATGTTGAAATTGATAACTTTTTGTGAGAGCATTTCTTGGACTTGGAACATGAAGATGAATTGTAGGAAATGTCTTTCTCTTCAAAATGAGCTTTGGATGGAATTTTTCTGATAATCCATGTGAAAGTTATGCCCTGGTCAATTTCAGTTGACTTTTTCAGCTGTCCAAATATAGCAACTTTTGCATCTTTGATGATTTCTGAGCCAAATTTTGAGAATCATGATCAAGCATTGATCAAATGATGTTTGTGGCTTCAAAATGATGTGTTGACCAAAAATTTGAACTTTTGACTGTCAAATGACCATTTTGCCCCTACAGTTGACTGTAGTGCAATTTAGGGTTTTGACTGTGCAATTTTGAGCTGAGTACCTTGAAACTTGACATGAAGACACTTGACCATCTTTGTAGGCATATAAGACTTGATTGGGCCTTTGAAAAGTTCATTTGCTTGACCAGAACTCAAACCCTAGTTTTGACTGTATAGGAGCCAGTTGAGCTGCACAACCCTGGGGGAATTTTGTGACCTTGACTTTGACAATTCTTGATGAATATGGGAGGGCAAATTTTGGGGTACAACACTAAGTAATGAATTCCTATGTTTTTGGTATCTGTAATAAACAATAAATAAACTCTATGGCCCGGTGTCTTACCCGGGGCACCGTGGTTCTATTTGTGAGGGCATATAAATTGTCATTTCATATATCATAAATGAAAGCATTGGACGTTTTTCACATTTCAAATTTTGCGCTCCTTTTCTTTCCTTTCTTTACATATTGCAAAAACAGTTGTATTTACACACACTCACTCATACAGGTTTCAATCCACTCCGGATCTCACTGGTAACGACTCTGCTACTGCCAGTTATGACTTCGAAAATCCGATCAACTTAGCCGAAGACGAAGGTGAAGATGATTGCGAAGTACCTGGCGAGCTGGCAAGACTGTTACTCCAAGAGGAAAGGGCAATTCAACCCCATGAAGAGCCAGTGGAAACAATAAACTTGGGTACTGAGGCAGACAGGAAAAAGGTAAAGATTGGTGCCAACCTAGAGCTCAGCGTGAAGCAACGGTTGACTCAAATGCTGCATGATTATATGGAGATCTTTGCCTGGTCCTACGAAGACATGCCCGGGTTGGATACCGACATTGTGGTCCATCACTTGCCCACTAAGGAAGATTGCCCTCCGGTTAAGCAAAAGGTCCGCCGTATGCGTCCAGAGATGTCTGAGAAGATTAAAGCCGAGGTTATGAAGCAGTTTGATGCCGGATTTCTTGCAGTGACTTCTTACCCTCAGTGGGTTGCTAATGTGGTGCCGGTACCTAAGAAGGACGGTAAGGTCAGAATGTGTGTCGATTACAGGGATCTGAACAGGGCCAGCCCCAAAGATGACTTCCCTCTACCTCACATTGATGTCCTTGTTGATAATACAGCTCAGCATAAGGTGTTCTCTTTCATGGATGGTTTTTCAGGCTACAATCAGATCAAGATGGCTCCTGAAGACATGGAAAAGACTACATTTGTTACTCAGTGGGGCACCTTCTGTTACAAGGTCATGCCTTTTGGACTAAAGAACGCTGGGGTAACCTACCAACGTGCCATGGTTGCTTTATTTCATGATATGATCCATCATGAGATAGAAGTGTATGTTGACGACATGATCGCAAGGTCCCAGACTGAGGAAGAACACCTTGATCATCTGCAGAAGTTGTTTGACAGTCTGAAATTGTACAAGCTGAGGTTGAACCCGAACAAGTGCACCTTCGGGGTAAGATCTGGGAAGTTGCTAGGCTTCGTTGTAAGTGATAAGGGTATTCAAGTGGACCCTGCCAAGGTTAAAGCTATTCAAGAGATGCCAGTTCCTAGAACAGAGAAGGAAGTCAGAGGCTTTTTAGGACGCCTGAATTACATTGCTCGATTCATCTCACACCTGACTGCTACCTGTGAGCCAATCTTCAAGCTGCTGAAGAAAGATCAGGTAGTGCGTTGGAATGATGAATGTCAGGCTGCTTTTGACAGAATCAAAGAGTATCTCCAAGAACCACCCATCCTTATGCCACCGGTTGAAGGGAGACCTCTGATACTTTACCTGACAGTACTTGATAACTCAATGGGGTGTGTGCTGGGGCAGCATGACGAGTCTGGCCGAAAAGAGCATGCCATTTATTACCTTAGCAAAAAGTTTACCGACTGTGAGACCCGATACTCACTGCTTGAGAAAACTTGCTGCGCTTTGGTATGGGCTGCTCGCCGGCTGAGACAGTATATGCTGACTCACACTACTTTGTTGATCTCAAAGATGGATCCTATAAAGTACATATTCGAAAAGCCTGCTCTGTCTGGGAGAATTGCAAGATGGCAAATGATCTTGACGGAATACGACATTCAGTACACGACCCAGAAAGCCATCAAGGGAAGTGTATTGGCAGACCACTTGGCACATCAGGCCGTAGATGACTATCAGTCAATGAACTTCGAGTTTCCGGATGAAAGCATCATGATAGTGACTGATTGTGAAGTACCTGGACCGGATGAAGGACCTGAGGAAGGATCCCGATGGTCTATGCACTTTGACGGAGCCTCCAACGCTTTGGGTAACGGTATTGGCGCTATAATTATATCCCCTCAAGGCACTCATACTCCACTCACTGCCCGGCTATGTTTCAACTGCACCAACAACATGGCGGAGTATGAGGCGTGCATCATGGGACTCAAAGCTGCAATTGACTTAAGGATCAAGTTTCTGAGTGTCTTCGGAGATTCCGCTCTCGTGATCAACCAGATCAAAGGCGAGTGGGATACGAAACATCCGAATCTTATTCCTTACAAAGAATGTGTGTTGACAATGATCCCCCATTTCACAGAGATAACCTTTGAACATTTCCCGAGGGAGGAGAATCAGTTAGCGGACGCGTTAGCCACAATGTCTTCTATGTTCAAAGTCAAATGGGACAATGAGGCTCCCCGGATCATCATCTGGAAATTGGACGAACCGACATACTGTTGCGATCTCGAGACTGAATTGGTGACTGAGAAACCTTGGTACCATGAGGTGAAGAGGTATCTGGAAGCTCAGGAATACCCTGAAGGTGCATCTGTCAACGATAAGAAATTCCTGAAGAGGTTCGCAGCAAAGTTCTTCCTTAGCAACGGCATCTTGTACAAGCGAAACCATGATTCAACCTTACTGCGTTGTGTGGATAAGACTGAAGCAGAAAGGATCATGGAAGAGCTGCATGAAGGGACCTTTGGTACACATTCCAGTGGGCACACTATGGCGAAGAAGATCCTTCGGGCAGGATATTACTGGTCCACAATGGAAGCTGACTGCTACCAACATGCCAGGACATGCCATAAGTGCCAGATTTATGCAGACAAGGTGCATGTTCCTCCAGTTCCCCTGAATGTTCTGACCGCACCTTGGCCTTTTGCAATGTGGGGAATTGACATGATTGGTGAGATCAGACCTACGGCATCTAACGGGCATCGCTTCATCCTTGTAGCGATTGATTACTTTACAAAATGGGTCGAAGCAGCATCCTATGCTACTGTAACCAAGACTGTTGTGGCACGGTTCATTCGGCATAACCTGATCTGCCGATACGGCGTCCCTGAGAGAATTATTACAGATAACGGTACCAATCTGAATAACAAGATGATCACTGAGCTCTGCGAACAGTTCAAAATACAGCACCACAATTCTTCTCCTTACAGACCGAAAATGAATGGGGCTGTAGAAGCAGCAAATAAAAATATCAAGAAAATCGTGCAGAAGATGACAGTGACCTATAAAGATTGGCACGAGATGTTACCGTTTGCTCTACATGGGTACCGTACCTCAGCTAGGACGTCAACCGGGGCAACTCCTTTCTCTTTGGTTTATGGTATGGAGGCAGTCTTGCCGATCGAAGTGCAGATACCCTCTCTCCGGATAATGAAGGATGCAGATCTGAACGAAGATGATTGGATCCAGACACGACTTGATCAGCTCAACCTCATTGATGAAAAGAGACTTACTGCTATCTGTCATGGTCAGACGTATCAGAAACGGATGATCAGGGCATTTAACAAAAAGGTCAGACCACAGGAATATCAAGTTGGGGATCTGGTAATCAAGAGAATCATCCTTCCTCAGAGTGATCCAAGGGGCAAATGGACCCCTACGTACGAAGGGCCATTTGTGGTTAAACATGTGTTCTCAGGAGGAGCCATGATTCTAACCAACATGGATGGTGACGACCTTCCTCACCCCGCCAATGCAGACATAGTAAAAAGATACTACGCATGAATTAAAGACCCGTTAGGTTGACACACCTAGGCAAAAATAAGGGCTTCCCGGCGAACCAAAAGGGTTCGGGCAAAAATAAGGGATGAAATGAAAAAAAATCTGTACACCCGGCAAGTCGAAAACCTGAAAAGGCGGCTTGGGCAAAAATGGGTATCCCGGTGGACTGAAAACCCGAAAGGGCGGTCCAGGAAAAAATTAGGGATAAAAGCGTAATACTATGTCTCATTGATCACTTTGCATCCAGAATCCGGTATCTACATCAAGTTCAGACGGTATCGATCAGTCAGCTTCATCTTTGTTTAGGTCATCAAGTGATGAGATGCTCGGAGATATAACGGCAATAGCAGAGTTGAAACCCAGTGGGATCATTTATATTTCATACAGCTGTTTTATTTTCTTTTGTACAAAACTTGTATAAATTCTTTGTTCGGCGGCGTTCTCTTACTAGGACGTCAGCCTCTTGTACACAAAACGCCTATTTTCGGGCTATTCAAAAATCAATACAAATATACTTTTCAGTTAAACGTGCCAATTGTTTTTCTTTTTCTGTTTTGTTTTGCGAAGAACGTCCAAGGTTCAATTTGTGATATATGCATTGACAATAATTTGCTAACTCATAAATATTTGCATACGAAACAAAGGATTAATTACAGGTAACATTAGAAACAGGGGCAATAAAGAGTTGTCTAAGCAATCTAATTGTTCTATCCTCCAAGGTACCAAGGTAGGTTCAGTTAAAGGGCATGACCAGTATGTCCTAATTCCCCAGAGAATGAGCCAGCAAGTCAGTGCACTCCTCTCCAAGCAAAGTTATCAGACCTTAAGGAAGGTTGAGTATCCCCCAGCAGCATATATTCTTAACAAGCATCCCCGGCAGTCTTGGTCTAAAGATTGTTCCTCGGCGGTATATCAAACATTCAATGGTGTCACTTCCCCCGATACATCTCAAAACTTCCCCAGGAGAATCCAATCCAGTTTCCCCCGGAAAGTTGGAAGTCATCTCCCCAAGCAGTAAGCTTATCCCCAGTAGATTCTGGAAGCTTATCCTCGCAAAGCACGAACGCATCGTCCGGCTTTATTTAAAGAGTTATTTCCTTAACAGGATATAACTGGGTTATCCTCAGCCAAAAGCCACGGAAAGAACGTCCTCGACGGAGTCTTCTTATCCCCAGCGAAGTCCATTAACACTTCCAATATAACGATGGTATCCACAGAAAGTTATCATCAACACTCAACAAGGCATCCCTCTTCCCACAGAGTATTGCTTCCCAGCATGGTCGCTAGAGTATCTTTTCTCCCCGCAGAATCTTCCATTTGCCAAGTTTATTCCGCAATAGAGTCATCTTCTCCTACCGGTATTCTTGCAGTTATCATCCCCAGCGGAAGCAAAATCTATTCTTCAACATCATCCCAGGATTCAACTTCCCGGCATCCGCCAAGGATTTATTTTCCTAAGACGAAAACATACATTCATAAACATCGCACTTCCATACATCATTATAGCATGCATAGATGCATCATATCTTACAAATCTCATTTATGTTGAGAACATCATTGCTTGATCCATATCATGCATTGCATATGACTGACCTTTACCTTTCAGGAAAGATTCAGTTAAATTCTCAATCATATTTCAAGACCCAGACCGGTTCAGTTAATCGACCCTAAGATTCTCTGTTTCTTATCCAGTCCAAGGACTTCTCTAGTCCAGCTAAATCGACCCCAAACAGATTTTTCTGATGAAGACTCAGTAGAAGTTATCAAAGGTTTTTCTCAGACGCCCGCTTTTGAGATTATAATTTCCTATGGTTCTCTCCCAACGTTGTGGAGGTGATAATTCCATTCCAGGTTTTTCTCAGACGCCCGCTTTTGAGATTATAATTTCCTATGGTTCCCTCTCCGACGGTGCGTGAGGTGGTAATTCCTTTCCTAATGGTTCCCTCTCCGATGGTGCGTGAGGTGGTAATCCATTTCCTAATGGTTCCCTCTCCGATGGTGCGTGAGGTGGTAATTCCTTTCCTAATGGTTCCCTCTCCGATGGTGCGTGAGGTGGTAATCCCTTTCCTAATGGTTCCCTCTCTGACGGTGCGTGAGGTGGTAATTCCTTTCCTAATGGTTCCCTCTCCGACGGTGAGTGAGGTGATAATTCCTTTTCTTATGGTTCCCTCTCCGACGGTGAGTGAGGTGATAATTCCTTTTCAGATGGTTCCCTCTCCGATGGTGCGTGAGGTGGTAATCCCTTTCCTAATGGTTCCCTCTCCGACGGTGCGTGAGGTGGTAATTCCTTTCCTAATGGTTCCCTCTCCGACGGTGAGTGAGGTGATAATTCCTTTTCTTATGGTTCCCTCTCCGACGGTGAGTAAGGTGATAATTCCTTTTCAGATGGTTCCCTCTCCGACGGTGAGTGAGGTGATAATTCCTTTTCAGATGGTTCCCTCTCCGACGGTGAGTGAGGTGATAATTCCTTTCCTTATGGTTCCCTCTCTGACGGTGAGTGAGGTGATAATTCCTTTTCTTATGGTTCCCTCTCCGACGGTGAGTGAGGTGATAATTCCTTCCCTATGGTTCCCTCTCCGATGGTGCGTGAGGTGATAATTCCTTTTCCTATGGTTCCCTCTCCGATGGTGCGTGAGGTGATAATTCCTTTTCCTATGGTTCCCTCTCCGACGGTGAGTGAGGTGATAATTCCTTTCCTATTGTTTCTCTTCCCGATACTGCGAAGATGGTAATTCCCACCAAGATTTTCTCAACGAGCGTTGTTGAAGTTAAAGTCACCCAAGGTTCTCTTACCATTCATGCTAAGGTAGCAACCATCCCTGGTTCATTCGTCATCTTTTGAAGCTCCAGACTCAGCTCCTGTAACCAGTCAGGACATATCTATGCCAAGCATCTGAAAACCAGTTCTTGCAACGTGTCAGGTACTCATGTTTCTTTTGCAGGTATGCAGGTTCTCGCTAAGGAATCTCTTACGCGATCAACATCCAGATGGCATCTATAAGCCCATCATCCTATCCGTCAATCTCTAAATGGCATCTATAAGCCCATTCCCACCACATCACTGCCACTATGTGAGCGCAAATTTCTGGGCACTCTAGTGTTCAATCATCTTCTACCCTCGGATTACGAAAGGCACGTCAGCCAATCTACACCCTCAGGTTTAAGAAGATTGAACAGGGGCAACTGTTGTACCCCAAAATTTGCCCTCCCATATTCTTCAAGAAATTGCCAAGTCAAGCTTCAAATCTCCCCAAGGATTGCACAGTGCAAGGACCTCCTAAGCAAGCAAAATTAGGGTTTTGGTTCTGATCAAGAAAATGAAGTTTCAAAGGGCCCAATCAAGTCTCACATGCCTACAAATATGGTCAAGCATCCTCATATCAAGTTTCAAGACTTTCAGCACAAAATTGCACAGTCAAAAACCCTAATTGCACTACAGTCAACTGTAGGGGCAAAATGGTCATTTGACAGTCAAAAGTTCAAATTTTTGGTCAACATATCATTTTGAAGCCACAAACATCATTTGATCAATACTTGATCATGATTCTCAAAATTTGGCTCAAAAATCATCAAGATGCAAAAGTTTCTATTTTTGGACAGCTGAAAAAGTCAACTGAAATTGACCAGGGCATAACTTTCACATGGATTATCAGAAAAATTCCATCCAAAGCTCATTTTGAAGATAAAGACATTTCCTACAACTCATCTTCATACTTCAAGTCCAAGAAATGCTCTCACAAAAAGTTATCAATTTCAACATTATAGGTCATTTTCAAAAGTCAACAAAAAGGGACTTTAAGTCAAAGGCCATAACTTGAGATTGGTAAATCAAAATGACATGGGACCAAAGACATTGGTTAAAGGACTTCAAGACCTTTCCAAAATGTCCAAGAACAGAATCAAAGCTTAAAAATTGAGCAAGTTATGCATTGGAGAAGTTGGGAAATTTTTGTGAAATGGCCAAAATCATTTATCCTTGAAATCTCATTTTTGACAAAAGGGCCCCACTTTTTCCACTTGAATTAACTTGGCCATGCCTCCCACGTGTCCCACCTTTTATTTCAGATTTTTTTTATTAATTTTTTCATTTTTATTGATTTTATTGGATTTAATTAATGTTAAATCTTTTAAAATCAAAAGAAATTCAAAAAAATTAATTTAAGGGAATATTTGGTTTTGATTAACCTTGAAGCATCATTATGTGCCTACCAAATTCGTGCAAAGGAGCAAACAAGACAAGAATTCAAAAATAGACTCAAAAATGGAAAGTTGGTTATGGAGTTTGATGGAGAATCTTGGAATTTAAGGCTATGCATTATGGAGCCATAATTTCTCTTCCTACACATTGCATAAGACCTATACAATTGATACAAAACAAGATTGGACAAGAAGCTACGCAGGAACCTTGAAAACAAACTCACACTTTTTACAAAAAAATCTCAAATCTGAAAACCAAGTTAGAGGTGGTTTCAAGCCACGATTCTCATCCCATTAGCTTCCTTGAGCATCATTGGACGTATTCCAATCAAAAACATCAATCCAAACGCTGTGAAACGGTATCCAGAAGTCACCCTTTTGCCATTTTTTTTATTGTCGTGTTTTAATATCCATGCACATTCATAACATTTTGCTTATATATTCATGATCAGTGAAGTGTTTGCAAGCTAACCCATGCGTTTAATTATGTTTTTAAGCTGTATAGACGATTTCGCCATGGTTGATTTCTAGGGTTACAGGACCTTGGAATTGGGGCTTTTCACCCAAGGAAAAATTGAGACTCATGACCACCATCACTCAAATCAGCGCGCTTGGACGATCTTGAACCCACCCTCGCGCTCAATTTATGAGCGTCAGAGGGCCATTCGCTATTTTCTCATATCTTACTTTCAGCAACGTTTGAAAACCGTTGCTCTTTGCTTATATATTTCAGGAAAATAAAAAACCAATGAAGAAGATGATACCGTGGCGAACGGTGATAGGCCAGTTCAAAAATTCGCGCGCTGAAGGCATTAAGGAATTGTCTTGCATTATAATGTTTGTTTATTATAGGATATACAAGAAACACGCGTGGATCAACTGGCAAGGCTTACTATTGGTAACGTCCAGGACCTGGGTTCGAGCCCCAGGTCCTCACTTCCCTTCATATTATTTTCCATTCAATATTCTCATGCAATTTCAGCCTAGAGGAACACCATACACTCCCAAGATCCAGTCATCCACGCGTTGGTTACATCAATCTAAAGGCTCAGATTTAAGGCATATGGTAGACCCTGGTCAAAGGTGCCACATGGTGTCTGGAAAAGTCAATGGACCTGAAGGTCATTGGGCTCAAATTCATGGGCTACACCTCCTATCTGGGGATTGATACCCCCCTTAGGTTTGCAAATCTTTTCTATTTTTTTTATTTTTCATTATTTTCACTTTCTTTTAATTATTGTTTTATTAATTAACTTAATATTTTCATAAAATATAAAAATACCAAAAAAATCAGAAAAAGATAAAAAAATAATAAATATTTTTATTTTAGTATTTTGTAAATAAATCCCATAATTAATTTAGATTTAATTTTAGATTGTAATTTTTTTTTTTCACAATAAACCAAAAATAATAAAAATAGATCTTTAACACTTTTTTACCCTTTTTTTAATTAATTAAATATTTTATCATTAACCATTAATTTTGTAAATAAATTTTATAATTAATTTAGTTTTAATTCTAGGTTTTAACTTTAATGCATTTTCTTTAATAAATTAAAAAAAAAACAATTAGAATTAGAATTAATTATTTGACTTTTAATTAATTTAATTTTCTTTAATGTCATAAATACAAAAACATAAAAATAAGTCATTTCTATTATTTAATTGAATTATTGTAATAGTTTTATTTTAATTCCTTAAAGGGTCCAACGCCCTCGCATTCGATTATATTCTCTTTTCGCGCGTTTTATTTATTTCTTTGTTGTAAATATAATGTACTTATTCCAAAGCCCTGTAATAGTCAATTAGACATTTATTTTCTGCACTTTACTTTAAATCGGGTCTGGATTAATTTGGCGTTGTAGACCCGCGCCTTTGTAATAGCGTAGGACTTTTACCTTTTCCGCACTTTAAAATTCCCGCACTTTTAACTGTTAAACAATAACATGAAAGAATGAATGCCCAAAAATAAAATCAAAGCGTAGATCACCAATGCATGATAAGACAAACAATAAACTGAAAATGACGCACAATTCACACACCACCCCTAGGGTACGCTTCACTGTTGCCTTGCCCCTCGAAAGGTGGTCGTCGAGTAGAGGATGTCTTAGTAAGTCCTCATGATCCGGGAACCTGGCATGAGGGTAGCTTCTAAGATGTCTTCCCATTGCTCTGGTGATCACCATGTCCCGAACCTCGAATTGACCCGAACACCTCCAACGATGGTGCTACCTACCTCTCAATGGTGGGATAGCACTGTCTAAAGGACTCTTACACAGCTTAATTCCTTAGGGTAGGTAGATAACTCGTAGATACTTGCTCTAATTCAAAACAAATCAAAAACTTCTTTTCACACCGACACTTTGCAAAAAGCTTTCAAAAATAACTTTTCAAACACTCTTGAGGACTGATACAAGAGTCGAACTGAAACTTTCAAAGAAACTTTTTCAAAACCCACTCACACTCGAAAAGCAAACAAACCATTTTGAAAACACAAATGAGCAACTATCTAAGAGCCCATGGATAACCATGGATAGAAAGGGTGCTAACACCTTCCCTTTCTATAATCTACCTCCCGAACCGAGAGCAATCTCTTTAAGGAATTTTTCTGTGCTTTTGTCCTTTCCATTTGGAGAAAATAAAAGACGGTGGCGACTCTTGCTTACCGCGACATTTCGCGAAACCAGCTAAAAAACAGTCAGTTCCAGATCCACCGATCACAAAGGTTGTTAGCTTGGGGTCTGCTTCAGGTTAGGCCTTGACAGGTTCAATGCTTCAGTAGTTTTGACAGGTTCAATGCTTTAGTAGGTTTTATGCAGGCTTCTACTGGTTTTTGGTTTCTATGTTGCAGTTTGAGTTTTATGGCCTTTGACAGGTTGTTCCAGGTTTGAATGGTTAGGCTTATGCAGATCTTGTAGAGGTTTTTGAACCAAGGCTTTTTAGTTTAAGGCTTGGCCTTGCTTGCAGGTTATCTGGTTTGTGGTGAGGTTTATGCAAGTCTGATGCAGGTTTTGATGTTTGTTCTATATTGTTTGACAGGTTCAGCAGGCTTGGCCTTTTGGTTTCAGTTAATGCAGGTTTTTTTGCTTTCGAGCTGGAGGCTTTCTTTTGTTTTTGTTGTTTGGCTGCCTCCTTTCTGTACTGTGTTCAGTTTGTTTTTATATTTTTCTTCCTGCCTAAAGCCTTGTAAACCTGCTTTCTTTTTCTCTTCTCTCTCTCTTCGGTACAGTTTAGCATTAAAATAATGTTTATGCTTTGTACTTTATCTGAAAGGGCCACTCTTGGGAAATGATGAAAATGAATCATATTGCTTGCATATCATGCTTTCTCTGCATTTTTTATCTCTTCTTTTGCCAGCTTCTTATCTTTGATATCTTTCCAAATCTTCTTTTGACAGCTTCTTGTACTTTTTGTATCTTTGATATCTTCTTTTGGCAGAAAGTTTGAATTTGGACTTTTAGTTTGGACTTTGTAGTTTGATTTGAACTGTGCAGTGGTTGTTTGAGATTTGAACTATGCAGTTGTTGTTTGAGATTTGAACTATGCATTTTGACAATTTGACTTGTGCATTCTTTCAAAGTTTAGCAAATAAATATTTGTCCCTCTTTGTGAACCGGGAGAAATCCCGTGATTTGCAGAGAGGGCTAACTGATCCCAGTCAGTTGCCCTTAATGATGACACTTTTTTATCTCTCTCTTTATTTATTTATTTATCTGCCATTGACTTTTCTTCTTTTATTTTACAGATGAATAATTAAAATGGAGCACTGGAGCAAAGGATAGCAGATGAAGAATTGAAGATTAGAAAAATGTTTAGGATAGCTTTTTTTTATTTAAGTTTAAATAAATGTAAAATCATTGTTGTAAACAACAAAACAATTATACAATTAATTTAAAAATCAATAAAAGTTTCTTTATCCAATTAATTCTTTTTCCTCCTTTTGTTTATTTATTATTTATAATCCTTTAATTAAAATAATTGAAAATAAATTCCAATCATTTAATCTTAGAATAATAAATAATTTAAATAAACAATGCTTTAGCATTGATCAGTTAAACCTGGCATTTCCACCATTCAAAGCAAAACAACAGTTAATCACAACCACTGATCAGACGCATTCCCCTTTTTACTGATTTTTACCAAACACTGCAAATTCAAACTGAATGTATCCTTTCACTGATTTAATCACACAGTGCGAACTCAATCCAAATGTTTCAATCCATATCTCAGCATAACTTGAAAAGTGCTGTAGAATTTAAATCTTTCTGAGAACGCGTGCACAAAAACCCTAATTCCTGATTAAATGCCAAAGAACGTTCGCCTGATCAAAGTCGATCCAAAATCAACCAAAACCCTAAACCAACTGTTTGAAACATTCTAGAGCCCTGTAAATCAGTAAAACCATAATTGTGTCTGACTGACGAGAAAAGCCCGTTTGACCGATTCTTGAGCCAATCTGAAAAATCAGGAAACGCCTGAAGCTGTGATTTCTTGAGGAAAAATGCGAGGGCAAATTTTGGGGTACAACAGTGAGGTTAGAGGTGAAAGATTTTTTGGTTTATGATTGAATTATATATGATGTTGTATGATGAAAATCGATGATTGAAAGATGAATAATGATGTCCCAATGTTGTTTATTTGATGTAGAATTATAGGATAATTATAATTGATGATTATCTATGATTAGATGATGTTTTTAGGGCCTAAAGTATGGAACCCATAGTGAAAACACAGAGAAATTGCATAAAATATCCTTAGCAGAGTAGTATGTGTCGACCCCAAATGTTATGTGTCGATACAAGAATGTTGTTAGACTCAGTATGAGTCGACACGAAGGAGTCATGTGTCGATACATGAGGGCTTTCAGACTCAGGATGAGTCGATACGTAGGAGTATGTGTCGATACATGCAGTGTTGCAGGCTCAGTATGAGCTGATATAATAGAGTATGCATCGACTCATGTAGTGTGATCAGTTCAGTACGCGTCGACCCAAGGCGTTATGCGTCGATCCATGTTGCCTGGTTTTTGGCATAATCGTTTGGAAAAGGCTGTAACTTGAGTTTTTGGACTCCGTTTGAGGTTCCGTTCGAAGCGTTGAATAGATAACGCGATGAATTTCACTCTTAATGATTAAAATGAAGAATAGGCAGGATAATCCTAGTACCCAAATTAGGATTTGAATTAGTTCCCGTGTTGATCGTTATGTTGATTTTTGGTGAAGAATGATGAGGATGAGATGTATATAGATTGTTGTTTGGGTTGTAACAGTAGGATTAATGATGATAATGATGCAGTATTACAGAATAATAATATGTAGAGGTTTGGTGATTTAGAAGTAAGCCTTAGAGGATTATTTAATTATAAGAAATATCATATTGTAGGCCTATGTCCAACGTTGCGAGATTGACGAGTTACTGTTGTATTGTTGTACGGTTGAGTTGTTGATGAAATGATGATTAATGAGATTATGCTTGATGAATTATGATGTATAAATGATGTTTGATGAGTTATGATGTATAAATTATGTTGATGAACGATGTTGATGAAAGATGTTGAGATGCCTCTAATAATTGGCAGCTATTAAGATGTAGGCTTATGGCCAACGAGGATGTTATGTTGAGATGTTGTTAATTATGGTGTTGTCATTACATTCATGATTGTGTCGCATACATTGCATTTCAAGATGGAGCTTATGCTCGTTAAGATGGCATGTATTGGCAAATATTAAGATGAAGGCTTATGCCTTGTTGATGCCTCTATTTATTGGCAGATTTTTAAGATGGGCGTTCTGCACCAATGGTACCACATGCATTTGCATAGTATTGAGTCGCATTATATGATTGCATAAAGAAGTTGTGTATTGATGTTGTGAATGTATATTCTTGTTGCGATTATTGTGATTATAAGATGAGAAGTGGTGATGTTATGTGATCTAACTTAATATATTTATTATCATACGTTTTATTATATTGTTAGATATCTCACCCCCTTCTGTTTGAATGTTACCCTTACACTGGTAACGTGCAGGTAATCGAGAATGAATTCAATATACCTTCAGTAGCTCGAGTCGTTGTCATTGCTCTGATATGTAACACTCGGGGGGATGAACGCTTGTTGCTTTTGATTGTTGATTATTCAGTTGTTGAACTTTAAGTTGATTATTATTAAACATGTGTCGTTTTGAAGTTGTTGTAACGATGCTAAAGATGTTATTAAGAATTCCGTTGTGTAGATGTTTAAATTGTTGAATTAAGAGATTAAATTGCTATGCTGATAGTTCATCTGAAGTTTTAAAGTGTTATGTATCCACGATGAATGCAATGTGTTTTTATAAGTTGAATTTGTGGCATCCTGATTCATTTGCATGAATGATTATAACTCTGATTTACATTTATAATTTTCGGGTAGAATTTGGGTGTTATAAAGTTGGTATCAGAGCAAAGGTTGGTCCGTCCGACCAAGTTATCGAGTCATAGTTGTCTAACAATCGAGTATTGTTAATTTGAGTTTTAATCATTGTTTATGTTGTAGTGATAAGTTGATATGGTGGAAGGAATGATGTTACACTTGCTGCTGCTTTAGAAGCAATGGCTCATGTGATGGAGAATAAGCCGAATGTTGACGGGAATGTTGGATCTCGTAGCTTGGAGACTTTCCCGAGAGAGAATCCGCCTACGTTTAAGGGAAAGTATGATCCTGACGGAGCTTTGGATTGGTTGAAAGAGATTGAGAGAATCTTCCGTATGATGGACTGCACTCAAGCGCAGAAGGTTCGGTATGGTACTCATATGCTAGCAGTCGAGGCTGATGACTGGTGGCTAGAGACTTGTCAGAAGTTGGAAGTTGCAGGTGAGAATGTCACTTGCTGTGTTCCGTAGGAAGTTTATGAGGAAGTACTTTCCTGAAGATGTCCGTGGTAAGAAGAAGATTGAGTTCCTTGAGCTGAAGCAAGGGAGTATGTCGGTTGTTAAGTATGCTGCCAAGTTTCCTGAGTTGGCTAAGTTTTATTCGCACTACACTGAGGCAGATGCTGAGTTTTCCGAAGTACATTAAGTTTGAGAACGGGTTGCGCCCGAAGATCAAGAAGGAAGTTGGATACCAGAAGATTCATGTCTTTGCTGATTTGATTGATAGCTGCAGAATTTATGAAGAGGATAATAATGCTCATTACAAGATTATCAATGAGAAGAGGGGTAAGCACCAACAAAATCGCGGTAAGCCTTGTGATACCCCAGCTGGTAAAGGTAAATAGAAAGTTGCTCAGGGTCAGAGGACTAGTGGAGGAGATACTCCTGCTGGTGTGGTTTTTTTTAAATGTGGGAAACCTGGGCATAAGAGTAATGTGTGTACTACTGAAGTGAAGAGGTGTTTCCGTTGTGGTAAGAACAGGCATGTTATATCTGAGTGCAAGCATAAGGATGTGATTTGTTTCAATTATAGTGAAGAAGGGCGCATTAGTAGTCAGTGTCAGAAACCAAAGAGGGCGCAGACAAGTGGTAAAGTGTTCGCTTTGGTTGAGGATCAGACAGCTGCTGAGGACAGACTTATCAGAGGTATATGTTTCATTAATAATACTCCTTTAATTACTATTATTGATATCGGTGCTACTCATTGTTTTATTGTTGCTGATTGTGTTGAAAGATTGGGTCTTATGTTGTCTTCTATGAATGGAGAAATGGTCGTCGATACTCCAGTCAAGGGGTCGGTGACTACTTCTTTTGTGTGTTTGAAGTGTCCTTTGTCGATCTTCGACAAAGACTTTATGTTGATTTGGTTTATTTACCGTTAAGAGGTTTGGATGTGATTTTGGGTATGAACTGGTTAGAGCATAACTATGTCCATATTAACTGTTATGACAAGTCTGTGAGGTTTTGTACTCTTGAAGAAGAGGAAGGTGGTATGTTGTCTGCTAGACAGTTGAGGAAGTTGATGCAAGAGGAAGCAAAAATGTTCTTGTTGATGGCGTCACTATCTGTAGAGACTCAATCTATAATTTAGGAATTGCATGTGATGTGTGAATTTCCCGAAGTTTTCCCTGATGAAATTCATGATGTACCGCCAGAGAGGGAAGTTGAATTTGCTATTGATCTTGTACCTGGTACCAGACCTGTGTCTATGGTACCATATAGGATGTCTGCATCTGAATTGTCAGAGTTAAAGAAGCAATTAGAAGAGTTACTTGAAAAGAAGTTTGTAAGACCAAGTGTATCACCGTGGGGAGCTCCAGTGTTTTTAGTAAAGAAGAAAGATGGAAGTATGAGGCTTTGTGTTGATTATAGACAGCTGAATAAAGTGACGATTAAGAACAAGTATCCGCTTCCAAGAATAGATGACTTGATGGACCAATTGGTGGATGCTAGTGTGTTTAGTAAGATTGATTTGAGGTCGGGTTACCATCAAATTAAAGTAAAGGATGAAGATATCCAGAAGACAGATTTCAGAACGCGTTATGGACATTATGAGTATTCGGTGATGCCTTTCGGTGTTTCTAATGCACCGGGAGTATTCATGGAATATATGAATCGTATCTTTCATACTTATTTGGATCGGTTCGTAGTGGTGTTCATTGATGATATTTTGATTTACTCTGTTAGAAGAAGAGCATGCAGAACACTTAAGAGTAGTATTGTAAGTTTTGAAAGAGAATAAGTTGTATGCGAAGCTGTCTAAGTGTGGATTCTGGTTAAAGGAGGTTAGTTTTCTTGGTCATGTGATCTCAGGTAGTGGCATCGTTGTAGATCCATCGAAGGTTGATGCTGTGTTGCAATGGGAAACTCTGAGGGTCAGCTATTGAGATTAGGAGCTTTTTGGGATTAGCTGGTTACTATAAAAGGTTTATCGAGGGTTTTTCTAAGTTGGCACTTCCGTTGACTAAGTTGACTTGTAAAGGTAGAGCTTTTGTGTGGGACGGTTCAGTGCGAAGAAAGTTTTACAAAATTGAAGAAGAGGTTGACGTTGGCTCTGATTTTGACGTTGCCTAATCCAGGAGAGCATTTTGTGGTGCATTGTGATGCTTCTAAGATGGGTTTAGGAGGTGTGCTTATGAAGAGCGATAAGGTAGTTGCTTATGCGTCAAGGCAGTTAAGGACTCATGAGAAGAACTATGCTACGCATGATTTAGAGCTTGCTGCAATTGTTTTTGTGTTGAATATTTGGAGGCATTATCTTTATGGTTCTAGATTTGAGGTGTTTAGTGACCATAAAAGCTTAAAGTATTTATTCGATCAGAAAGAGCTGAATATGAGGCAACGAAGATGGTTGGAATTGTTAAAGGATTATGATTTCAGTTTGAATTATCATCCAGGAAAAGCGAATGTGGTAGTTGATGCATTAAGTCAAAAGACTTTACATATGTCGACAATGATGGTTAAAGAGTTGGAATTAATTGAGCAGTTCAGAGATATGAGCTTAGTTTGCAAGGTTACGCTGCAGAGTGTTATGTTGGGTATGTTGAAGATTAATAATGAATTTCTTGATAGTATCAGAGAAGCTCAGAAGTTGGATGTGAAACTGGTAGATTCGATGGTTGGGATCGATCAGTCTGAGAATGATGATTTTAAGCTAGATGCGCAGGGCGTGTTAAGATTTCGTAACCAGATCTGTATTCCTAATGATGTTGAGATGAAGAAAGTGATGCTTGAAGAGAGTCATAGAAGTAAGTTGAGTATTCATCCAGGAGCTACAAAGATGTATCAAGACTTGAAAGGTTTGTTTTGGTGGCCTGGGATGAAGAATGATGGGGCTCGGTTTGTGTATGCATGTTTGACTTGTCAGAAGTCGAAAGTTGAACATCAGAAGCCTGCAGGATTGATGCAACCGTTAGAAGTTCCATAATGGAAATGAGATAACATTTTAATGGACTTTGTGACGGGGTTACCTAATACTTTAAGAGGACATGATTCGATTTTGGTAATTGTTGATAGGCTTACGAAGTTGGCTCATTTCATTCCTATTAACATCCGTTTTCTAGTGTCGAAGTTGGCTGAGATTTACACTAGTGTGATTGTGAAGCTGCATGGTGTTCCTTTGTGCATTATGTCAGATAGAGATCCAAGATTTACTTCTGATTTTTGGAAGAGTTTGTAAGAAGCGTTGGGTTCTAAGTTGAGGTTGAGTTCAGCGTATCATCCTTAGACATATGGTCAGACTGAGCAGACTATTCAATCGTTGGAAGACTTGTTAAGGGCATGTGTTCTTGAGCAGGGAGGTTCATGGGATACTTATCTTTCGCTTATAGAGTTCACCTATAATAACAGTTACCATTCTAGTATTGGGATGGAACCTTTTAAAGCGTTCTATGGTCGAAGATGTAGAACTCCGTTATGTTGGCATGAATCTGGTGAAAGTGTAGTACTTGGACCTGAACTTGTTCGTGAGACTATTGAGAAGGTGAAGTTGATTCGAGAAAAGATGAAAGCTTCCCAAAGTAGACAGAAGAGTTATCATGACAAACGAAGGAAAGATTTATAATTTCAAGAGGGTGACCATGTGTTTTTGAGAGTTACACTTGTGACTTGTGTAGGGCGAGCATTGAAGTCTAATAAGCTCACTTCTCGTTTTATTGGACCATATCAGATTTCAGAGAGAGTCAGGAATGTTGCTTATAGAGTGGATTTACCGCCTAATCTTTCGAATTTGCATGATGTGTTTCATGTGTCGCAACTCCCGGAGTATATTTCAGATCCATCTCATGTGATTCATATGGACGATGTGCAAGTACGGGATAATCTGACGGTGGAGATGATTCCTGTATGGATCGCGGATCGTGAAATAAAGACTCTGAGGGGCAAGGAGATTGCTTTGGTTAAAGTGGTTTGGCTAGGAGCTTCCGTAGAAAGCATGACTTGGGAATTGGAGAGCAAGATGCGAGACTTCTATCCTGAGTTGTTTGATTAAGGTAAATTTTCGAGGACGAAAATATTCTAAGTGGGGGAGATTTGTAACGCCCGTAATTTAACTAATTATTTAATTAAATTATTTTTGGAATAATTGATGTGTTTTGATTAGTTGGATTTAATTATTTTATTAAGTTGTGGAATAATATTAGAAGGATAATGTTATTTGATGTGGGTTTGTCTTAAAGGAATGGAAGTAGTAATAAGGGGGGTGTAGTAGTCTTAAACCCATTAAGGAATGAAGAGAATAATATGGTTATTTTATTGTTGTTAGAAATAAGGAGAAAGGAAGAAGCAGTAAGAAGAGAAGGAAAATAAGGGTTGAAAGAAAGAACGTGAAAGCTGTTGGAAAAGAGGAAAAGAGGCAGAACGAAAATTCAACCGGAAGTTATAGAGCAACCTTCAATCCAAAGTAAGGGTGGGGTTCTGACTCTATAATAAGGTTCATGATAATTGGTATGTGAGGTTAGAGGTGAAAGATTGTTTGGTTTATGATTGAATTATATATGATATTGTATGATGAAAATCGATGATTGAAAGATGAATAATGATGTCCCAATGCTGTTTATTTGATGTAGAATTATAGGATAATTATAATTGATGATTATCTATGATTAGATGATGTTTTTAGGGCCTAAAGTATGGAACCCGTAGTGAAAACACAGAAAAATCGTAGAAAATATCCTTAGCAGAGCAGTATGTGTCGACCCTAAATGTTATGTGTCGATACAAGAATGCTGTTAGACTCAGTATGAGTCGACACGAAGGAGTCATGTGTCGATACATGAGGGCTTTCAGACTCATGATGAGTCGATACGTAGGAGCATGTGTCGATACATGCAGTGTTGCAGGCTCAGTATGAGCCGATACAAGAGAGTATGCATCGACTTATGTAGCGTGATCAGTTCAGTACGCGTCGACCCAAGGCGTTATGTGTCGATCCATGTTGCCTGGTTTTTGGCAGAATCGTTTGGAAAAGGCTGTAACTTGAGTTTTTGGACTCCGTTTGAGGTGTTGTTCGAAGCGTTGAATAGCTAACGCAATGAATTTCATTCTTAAGGATTAAAATTAATAATATGCAGGATAATCCTAGTACCCAAATTAGGATTTGAATTAGTTCCCGTGTTGATCGTTATGTTGATTTTTGGTGAAGAATGATGAGGATGAGATGTATATAGATTACTGTTTGGGTTGTAAAAGTAGGATTAATGATGATAATGATGGAGTATTACAGAATAGTAATATGTAGAGGTTTAGTAATTTAGAAGTAAGCCTTCGAGGATTAATTAATTATAGACAATATCATGTTGTAGGCATATGGCCAACATTGCAAGATTGGCGAGTTACTGTTGTATTGTTGTACGATTGAGATGTTGATGAAATGATGATTAATGAGATTATGCTTGATGAATTATGATGTATAAATGATGTTTGATGAGTTATGATGTATAAATGATGTTGATGAACGATGTTGATGAAAGATGTTGAGATGCCTCTAATAATTGACATCTATTAAGATGTAGGCTTATGGCCAACGATGATGTTATGTTGAGATGTTGTTAATTATGGTGTTGTCATTACATTCATAATTGTGTCGCATACATTGCATTTCAAGATGGAGCTTATGCTCGTTAAGATGACCTGTATTGGCGAATATTAAGATGAAGGCTTATGCCTTGTTGATGCCTCTATTTATTGACAAATTTTTAAGATGGGAGTTCTGCTCCAATGGTACCACATGCATTTGCATAGTATTGAGTTGCATTATATGATTGCATAAAAAAGTTGTGTATTGATGTTGTGAATGTATATTCTTGTTGCGCTTATTATGATTATAAGATGAGAAGTGGTGATGTTATGTGATCTAACTTAATATATTAATTATTATACGTTTTATTATATTGTTAGATATCTCACCCCTTCTGTTTGAATGTTACCCTTACGTTGGTAACGTGCAAGTAATCGAGAGTGAAGGTTGTATACCTTCAGTAGCTCGAGTCGGTGTCATTGCTCTGATATGTAACACTCGGGGGATGAACGCTTGTTGCTTTTGATTGTTGATTATTCAGTTGTTGAACTTTAAGTTGATTATTATTAAACATGTGTCGTTTTGAAGTTGCTGTAACGATGCTAAAGATGTTATTAAGAATTCCGCTGCGTAGATGTTTAAATTGTTGAATTAAGAGATTAAATTGCTATGCTGGTAGTTCATCCAAAGTTTTAAAGTGTTATGTATCCACGATGAATGCAATGTGTTTTTATAAGTTGAATTTGTGGCATCCTAATTCGTTTGCATGAATGATTATAACTCTGATTTACGTTTATAATTGCCGGGTAGAATTGGGGTGTTACACAATCCACATCAACCTTCCACCAAACACCACGACGATACAGATCCACAAACACCCAACCATAATCACCACCTCAATACCAATACACCCATATGCCCCACACCCAACCCCAATCTCAATCTTAATACCAATAAACCCACATGCCCCCCCCACAATTCCAGTCTTCTGAACATCCTGATGTGGGCCCCTCATCATCTCACCTTAGCCCAAATCTAGGCTTTTCTAGAGAATATGACCCAACTGACCCAACTTATCATCAACTACCACATCACCATAGCATCCAACAATCGCAATACCAAACACCCCATGATTCATTTCCTTTTTACTTCCTTACTCGGACGACCAATGTTATAGACCATCCATGAAACCCCACCCCCACCAAGACGACCAAACTTTGAGGGCATGGGTAACCGACTGTACCAAAGCAGATCTTACAAATATGGTGATTTGACATATTTCATGGATCCTAAGCGCATTGACTTCGCTGGGCCATCGACCCAACCACAATAGAAAAATCGACGAAACCCACCACGAGATAGGCGAGGACGCAGGTGCGGAACCACAGGTCGTTACCGAGTTCCGGGGGACAACTAAATAATATGCATGATTTTTTTCCATTATGTAATCGTTCATTTGTTAATGAAAAATCGAAGTTTCATTAAACTATATCGTTTACTGATTGTCTCTTATTTAAAATAAAAAGCAAAAAATTAGGACTTAAAAGCACTTAGGTGTCATCTGAGATGACTTAGGGCAAACATGTTGCACCTATACACCATCTCACTTGGCGCCTCCATACAAAATTAAAGAGATGCGTCATCTCACTTGACTCATATGTTTAAGTGTTTTCTAAAATATGATTATTTACATAATTTTTTCTGAAACATAATTTCTTGAATATTTTATTTTCAATAACTAGTTATTGTTAAAAAAAATCCCAAATGAAATATATAAATAATAATACTTAAAAGGAAAAACATAAATAATAAAATTATTTTTACAATCAGAGTCAATGCATCACAACCACGTTCTAATGTTATTTAATAAATAAAAAATAAATAAAATAAAAAAGTAAAAAATATAATTACAAAATTATCCAAAAATTAGGCTTCAAAAGTTGTTAAAAAAACTTAACAATACCACAACGGCGAGAAAACCCCATCACCCGCGACCGTCGCGAATGTGACTCTCTCCGATTCCTTTCTCGTCTCCGTGGCGTCCGTTGCTGTTCTTCTGACCAACCACCACCGCTCATCATCGTAAGTGTCGGTAACCCTCTCTCTGTAATTGTCACTAAACCCTAAATCTACGTTTCTCTCAAATCCCTAATTCGTGATTATTAGAGTACTGAAGTTTTCATTTTGATTGATTTTGGATTGAAAATTTGATTTTGCTGTGCCTTTTGTCATTGCAGAAAATGTTCAAGAACACATTCCAGTCTGGATTTCTTTCCATATTATACAGCCTTGGGTATGTTTTGTTTTGGCTTGTTTGTTTCATATTATAGTTTCGCTTGTTTGTTGTGATTAAGGTACTGAATTTTAGTATTGTGCTTTCAATTTTAATTTTGTAGGAGCAAACCTTTGCAGATATGGGACAAAGAAGGTAAATGTTTTTTTGGTTTGCTGTGGCTTTATACTAGGAATGTATTCATTTAGGAGAAAGTTGGAATAGATGAGATATAGGAGTCGCCTGCAGAAAATTGTTCCAGCTTATTTAGCTGTGATTCCATTGAGAAAAAAGGGAATTAATGAAACCTAATTTGGTTTAAATGGGTAGAGAAAGACAGAAGAAAACTTATGTAAAAAAACGCTAATATGAATGCATTGAAAATTTAGTTCTTGATGGAGCCCTATTGCATCAATTGATCCATGCAATTGACTTTCTAGTAGGATAAGGTTAGGTGATGGTTGTTTAAATGAGCTTGATATAAAGTAACAAGATGGATAAAAAATATTCAGTCTCTTATGTGTTACAAACCAGAAATGCAGCAGTAGAAAAGAGTGCAAAAAATTATGAACAATGGAGCCTGCTATTGTATTGATCAAAATGGAGAATTACAGACCATGGAAAACAATCCCCAGCTGAGCCAGAGTTGAGTTGTGCTCCTATTGAATGCTACTTCTTCTTACTCATAACTAATTTCACAATTCTCCTACTCTTTATATCACGAAAATAGTTATAAGTATCTCTTTTTACTCCCACGCCACTAACAAACTATATTTACCCACACTTTGGGCCCACTTTGCTCAATATGGACTGGTTATCCTCTTGGATCATTCTCTATGACTCCGTTCCTAACAATACCCCCTCATAAACCAATAGCCTTGTCTTCAAGGCTAAACTTGGGAAATTGACTCCTAATAGAAAGGGTATCATCCCATGTTGCTTCCTTTGCAAGCTTTCCTTTCCAATTTATCAATACTTGTAAGACCTCATCACCCTGGTTCTGCACCTATCGTGTAGCCACCACTGTTTCAGGTTCAAGCACTTTTGGATTCTCTCCCTCTAAGTTGTCTAGTAAAATCTCCTCTTCATGGTAATTCCCCACAACCTTCTTTACCAACGATACCACAAATACCGAATGAACCTTGGACCTTTCAGATGATTTTAGTTTATAGGCTACAACTCCCTTCCTTTGCAGAATGGGGTATGTTTCAATTTGTAGGCTACAACTCCCATCCTCTCCAAAACAGGGTATGGTCTGAAGCATCTTGCTGCTAATTTGGCGTGGATGCACCACCGCAGATTGCTGTCTATGTGCCCTCAACTTCACGAAAACCCACTCTCCAATCTCAAAAATCTTGTGACTCCTCTTATCCGCCCGAGCCTTCATCCTATCTTGAGCTCGTTGTATATGTGGCATACACAACTGCCTCTGTGCTTCGTCTCGATCTGCCAATTCTTTTTGAACTCCTTCAACCCTTGTCTCTCCCATTTACCAACGTGTGATAGCTGACGGTTTCCTTTTGTATACAATCTCAAAAGGGGTTTGGCCAATAGCAGCATGGTAGGTACTATTATACCCATACTCCACCCAATGAACCCAAGAAGCCCAAGATTTGGGTTGATCTGATATGAAGCATCGTAGGTATATTTCAAGGCAATAGTTCATCACTTCCATCTGCTCATCTGATTCCGGGTGATACGCCGAACTCATCTTTAAAAGAGTTCCCTGAAGCTTGAATAGGTCTCTCCAAAAAACACTAACAAACACTGGGTCTTTGTCACTTACGATGTCACTTATGATGGACAGTAGTTTTCTGTGTAAACGAACGTCTTCTTTAGGGAACACTTCAGTTATCGTTACTCCCAAGTCACTAACAAACTAGATTTACCCACACTTTCCCTTTTTGCCCCTTCTAGAGTAAACCTTCCAAATTCTGGGCCCACTTGGCTCAATATGGACTAATTGTTCTCTTGGATCATCTCTATGACTCCGTTACTAATACTGATATTTATTCTATTTCACATTCAACATTGTTTGTGTGATATGCTTTATACTTGGCCTTGGAGCGTTCAGAGAAATGAGAATTGGATAATTTTTCTGATAACCTGTTTTGATTCCGATCATTGATCAATCCTTTTGTGTTGTTTCTAGGTGATATTTAGTCCTTTAGCAATGAAATTGTCTTTATCAGTTGACTGTTTATCTTAATATATCTGTGGTTTGCTTGATGATCGTAACAATATTTTTATACTTATGATTTTGTCTTGGGGTATTATTTTGTAGTTGTGAATGGCCATATTAAACGACCACAAGATGAAGACATACAATCCAATGTGCTCGAAATAATTGGATCGAATATTCAGTCCACATTCATTACATGCCCGGCAGACCCTGCTGCCACACTTGGTATAAAACTTCCATTCTTGGTTATGATTGTCAAGAATCTAAAGAAGTACTTCACATTTGAGATTCAAGTTTTGGATGATAAGAATGTCAGACGACGATTTCGAGCTTCTAATTTCCAAGTGTGTAAGTCCGCCCATGATTGCGTGTTTTGTAGGATTGCCAAACATCTTGCCGATGTTTAACTTCTTCCATATACTATATATATTTTGATTTTCTTACTAGTAACACATTTGCATGATTTCTTTTGCTGAAATAAACTCTTGAGTCTTGATAATAGTATCACAAATACAGTTATGCCATTTCTACCCAAATTGCTATTAATGTGCATTACAAGTGATTTATTTTATTATTTTCATTTCCTAGGGCGTCACTCGAGTAAAGCCCTACATTTGCACCATGCCACTGAGAATGGATGAGGGTTGGAATCAAATCCAGTTTAACCTAGCTGATTTTACCAAGAGAGCATATGGTACGAATTATGTGGAAACACTACGAGTTCAGGTCCATGCAAACTGTCGCTTGAGAAGGATTTACTTCTCTGATCGTCTCTACTCTGAAGAGGAACTCCCACCTGAGTTCAAATTGTACCTTCCAATGCAGGTAAGAGATGTCTGTATATGAACATAAAGTCTTTTGGTTTATCTTTTCATATGTATTGCGTGCCAAGTTTTACCTTGTATTGTTCCTAATGCAGAAATCATAAAAATATTATGGGAGGATGGAATTGAAGCCACAAGATGTTTGGATGTTATGTGTAGTTCTGCAGTGGCTTCCTTGCACTGAAAATTGTGTTCTTTGTACCGGTAGAACAAGAACTTGTTACAACTGCTCTATTTCCTTTCAGTGTCAGATTAAGTTGTGATGTTTTTCTGTAATATTTAACTCAACTTTATTGATAAACCTGTGCTTTAATTGTGTTACCAAAGAAAGAGGGTAGATATGTTTTGAATGCAAGAGAAGATATGTGCCTGATTCATGGTGTAGGGGTGTCTGTGGATTAGTTAAACTGCAATGTGCCCTTCAGTAAATACTAGCAAGATTTCTCCTCTAAACATATTTTGTTATACACCCAATCTGTTTTGATGCAATTAACTATATTCAGTTGTAATCTCATAGAAGCCAGACTCATCCACGTCCACACCACCATATCTCAGCCAACCTCACCCATAACTATCTCTACCTCTTTTCAACTATTGTCACCTTTAACTACCAGCTCTACACACGCCTCAACACAACCAAGTCTACCCTACCAGTCAGTTTCACCTTATCCCTCAACTTTCACACATACAACCTTGAATATCTTCCCTAACACTAGTACTTCAACGCGGTCCGTCACCTTACATCACTAGACCAACCTACATTGTCGCTGTCATTGAAACTATTAATGACCTAATGACCATACAATGCAAACCAGATCCAAAGATGGATTATTTTGTCTTAGAGTTAATCTCACACTCTTGCTCATGTAGAGCCTAAAATCACAAAATAAGCCTTGTCTAACCCTACTTTGATAGATGCTATAAACACAATATAATTCTCTCATTAACAATGGCACTTGGTCTCTTGTTCCTATCTCACATGGTAGAGTCCTTATTGGTTACAAGTGGGTGTTGAGAATGAAAGAGAATCATAATTGATCTATCAACAAATAATAGGCTAGACGTGTAGCGAAAGGCTTTAACCAACAAATAATAGGCTAGACGTGTAGCTAAAGGCTTTTAACCAATGACTATACTGAGGAAACTAAAGTAGTTAGATGATAATAATGCATTTCTCAATGGTGTCCTTAAATAACATGTGTATATGACTCAACCAACTGATTTTGAGTCCTAAAGCAAGTCTTATGTGTGCAAACTTCACAAAGCATTATGTGGTCTTAAACTGACACCTAGAGTTTGGTTTGACAAACTCAAACGTATATTGCTCCGACTTTGGTGATCTAAACTACCTTCATCAATGGTAATTGGTCTCAGGCTCTTTAAAGAAGGATCCCACACTTTCTTTGATCTCATTCAGTACAAATTTATTTGGGGAGTTCTTTAATATACCACCATTACATGACCTGATATATGACATATGCTTCTCTGTCAATCAGGTCAACCAATTTATGGCACATGCCATTGATTCACATTGGCAAGTAATTATTGACTTAGGAGAGACTAAGAGACATTTATGTTAAATCATGTGTTTTGAAAGTACTATGGAGATTTTATTATATATAGAGAGATTACAATTAATTACACGATATAATCGATGTGAGACTATTCTACATACAAATATTCTTAACATTATATATTTACAAATATCAACACTCCCTCTCAAGCTGGACCATATAAGTCAAATGCACCAAGTTTGCCACATATATAATTAGTTCTGGAGTTTCGCAAAGATTTTGTAAACACATCTGCCAATTGATCATTAGAGTTGACAAAGCTTGTGACGATGTCGTCAGATTCAATCTTCTCTCTGACAAAGTGACAGTCTATCTCAATATGTTTGATCCTCTCATGAAAGACTGGATTTGAAGCAATGTGCAATGCAATTTGATTATCACATACAAGTGTCATTGGTCTTGCTTCTTCAATTTTAAGTTCTTTGAGCAATTATTTTAATCAAATGAGTTCACATGTTGCCATTGTCATGGTCTTATACTCTGCCTCAACGCTTAATCTTGCAACTACATTTTGTTTCTTACTTTTTCAGGATATAAGGTTTCCTCCAACAAGTACACAATACTCAGAGGTAGACCGTCTATCAATTGGTGACTCTACCCAATCAGCATCAGAGTATCTACCTATCTGAGTATGTATTTTATTTTCATACACTAAACCTTTTTCTGAAGCACATTTGATGTATCTTAGAATCTGGATAACAACATTCATGTGTTTTTGACAAGGGGAATTTGAGAACTGTCTTACCACACTGATTGTAAAAGAAATGTTTGGACGGGTGATTGTGAGATAATTCAACTTTTCAACCAATCTCCTATACCTTCTCGAGTCTAATAGATGCTCCCCTGATTGGATAGTAGTTTGACACTTGGATTCATAGGAGTATCATCTGATTTAACGTTCAACAAAATTGTTTCTTCCAAAATATCTATAGCATATTTCCGCTGAGCAATCACCAAACCATCTATAAATTGGGTTATCTCAATACCCAAGAAATATCGGAGTTTACCAAGATCCTTTGTCTGAAATTGATTTGAAAGATGTTGTTTCAACTGGAGTATTCCTGACTCATCACTACCAATTATGAAAATATCATCTACACACACAATAAGATAAATACATTCTTAGACTGAGTGACGATAAAAGACAGAATGATCAGCTTCACTATGGGTCATACCAAATTGTTGTACTATATTGTTGAGTCTGCCAAATCAAGCTCTCGGAGATTTCTTAAGACCATAAAGAGACCTATGTAGCCTATAAACCATATTCGATGACCCCCCTTGAGCAACAAACCCAGGTGGTTGCTCCATATATACTTCCTCTTCAAGATCACCATGTAAAAAATGCATTTTTGATGCCAAGTTGATGAAAAGGCCAATGTCGAATGGCTGTAATGGCTAAAAGAAGTCTAACAGATGCCATCTTGGCTACAGGCAAGAAGGTATCATTATAATCCAACCCAAAAATCTGAGTGTATCCCTTGGCTACCAAGCGAGCTTTAAAACGACCAATCTTACCATCTGGACCAACCTTCACTGTATAAAGTCAACGACAACCTACTAAAGATTTTCCAGTGGGTAGAGGAACCAGTTCCTAGGTATTACTGCTTTGAAGAGCACACATTTCATCAATCATTGCTTGCCTCCACTCAGGGTGAGATAATGCTTCACTTGGAGATTTAGGAATAGAAACAGAAGACAAAGAGGACAAACAAGTATACTGCAAAGGGGAAAGACAATGATAACATAAATAAATATAATGTGGAGAAGGATTTCGTGTTTGACGTATACCTTTGCGAAGGATAATCGGAAGATCAGACTCAGGTTGCAGGATCAAATTCGGTGATGGCGATAGCATCAGAGGAGAGTTTACAATGGCCTCAGGGACATGTACGACCTCAGGGACATGTACAACCTCAGGGACATGTATGACAGATGTTGGTTTACGATGCTGATATGTTTGAAGTGGGGGGGGGGGGGGGTCAACCGTAGGGGTTTCTTGTGGGACAGGTTCCCTAGAATGATGGGGAATAATGGGAAATGAGACTTCCGAAAGAGGTGTGGGAGTACTTTCTTGAAGGGGTTCGGGAGTGATTTGGGTGGACGCAAAATATGGCACAGACTCGAAGAAGGTAACATTGGCCGATAACAGGTATCATTGCAGAGTGTGTGAGTAACAACGATAACCTTTTTTGGATCGATGATAACCAAGAAAGACACACTTTAGTGATCGAGCTGATAGTTTATCAAGACCAGGGGATAGATTATGCACAAAACATGTAGACTCGAGGAGGAATTGGGTGAAGAGGAGAGTTTAGAAACAAGATTGAATAAGGGATTTTATTATTAATGACATATGAGGGCATGCGATTTATGAGATAACACACCGTGAGCACAACATCCCCCTAAAATCTGAGAGGGACATTACCATGGAGAAGTAGAGTCAGAGTGGTTTCTACGAAATGTCAGTTTTTGCATTCGGCTACCCCGTTTTATTGAGGTTGTAAGTGTTTGTTGGCAAAAATTTTGGTAAAACAATGACTTGTTAATATTTTACTAAATGTCTTAACATTTGAAGCAAAACTATTTTGAATGATGTCAAAGCAGATGTCTTGACATCTGCCTACTAAACTGATCTCAGTCCAAAATCAGTTAAGTCTTTTGTTTCCTGTTTTCATGCGTGGTATAATTCAGGATTTGTGATATACAGGCCGCAAAAATATGGAGGAATATTTTTCAAATTGCTTAATTTTATCTTGGCCTGTTTTTATGGAAATATTCAAAAGATTTGAGTTTTTTTTAAGCCCAAGCTCAAAGCTTCGCATATATAAGGACTTGCTTCCTTATTCAAAGACAAGCAACTTTTGAAGAAGAACACTTACTTTATGATTAGAAGTCTAGGCTTTTTATTTGTAATACACTCTAAGTATTAGTGTAAATACTTGAGTTGTTATTTGGGTTGTTAATTGTGTATCATTCATAAGCTTTTAAGCATTGAATGATTGAAGTGTTTCAAATTTATTAATTTTGTTAAGTTATTCACTGTAAGTGATTGAAGGGATTTGAGGATGACCTCATACCTAGGTGAGTCTTAGGTAGAATTTTAGATTGGGTAGTGATTAAGTGATTAGATTGTAAACTGATTGTTTACCGAGGGTCTATGAATTGATACTATTTAGTGAACTTGTCCCTGGCTTGGTAGCCCCCAGAGTAGGTGTTGTTGTACACTGAACTGGGTGAACAATCTCTTGTGTTTTTACTGCTTTTGATTTTACTGCACCTTACTTGCAAATAGATATTTGTATCGTGACATCTCATTCGATATCACATATCTGATACCAAAATTTCAATTGGTACCAGAGCAGGCATCCTGCTCTTTATCTGGGTGAGATCCAAGAAAGATACTTTCTGGTACTATGGACTAGGAAGGAGGATTTATGAACAGACCATCCATTCTGGATGGAAGCAACTATGACTACTGGAAACCACGTATGGTTGCCTTTCTAAAGTCCTTAGACAGCAGGGCTTGGAAAGTTATTTTAAGAGGATGGAAACACCCTGTCAAAATGGGAGAAAATGAAGAACCTACTTCTGAATTAAAACTTGAAGAAGATTGGTCTAAGGAAGAAGATGAAATTTCTCTTGAAAATTCTAAAGCCTTGAATGCTATATTCAATGGAATTAACAAGAACATTTTCAGGTTAGTGAATACATGTGAAGTTGCTAAGGATGCATGAGGGATTCTTCAATCTACTCATAAAGGCACATTCAAAGTTAAGATGTCAAGACTTCAGTTACTCACCACAAAATTTGAGAATTTGAGGATGAAATATGATGAAAGTATAAATGACTTCCATATGATCATCCTTGAAATTGCTAATGCCTCAAGTGCTTTAGGAGAGAAAATACCTGAAGACAAATTGGTGAGAAAGATGCTCAGGTCTCTTCCCAAGAGATTTAATATGAAAGTAACTGATATAGAAGAAGCCCAAGACATTTACAAAATGAAAGTGGATGAACTTGTTGGATCCCTTCTAACATTTGAGTTAAGCATAAATGAAAGATTTGAGAAGAAAAACAAAAGCATAGCCTTTGTATCTAATACTGAAGATAAAGAAGAAGACTCTGATCTGGATACATATGGAGGAATATCAAATGCTTTAGCTATGCTTGGAAGACAATTTATAAAGTGATAAAAATAATGGATAAGAACCAAAGATCAAATGTCAAGAACATCCCATCTGACATCTATAAGTCAAATGAGGTGGGAAGAAAAAGGGATGAAGAAAAATCTTCTCAAGGGAAGGGAATACAATGTCATGAATGTGAAGGCTTTGGTCACATTAGAGTTGAATGTCCTACATATCTAAAGAAACAGAAGAAGAATCTATCTGTTACTCGGTCTGAAGAGGACTCAGAAAGTGATCTTGAAGAATCTGCCAAATATGTTAAAGCATTGACAGGAAAATATGTATCTGATGAATAGTCTAGTGATGGGGAATTGACCTTTGATGAGTTAGATGCTTCATACAAAAAATTGTGTCTCAGAAGTGCAGAAGTGTGTCTTGAATGGGAGAAACAGAAAGCCATCATAACTCATTTGAAGGAGGAAAGGGAAGAACATCTTAAAACTATTTCTGATCTAGAAAGTGAATTGTCCTCTCTAAATTCAAATCTTGATAGAATGGTCAAATCTCTCAAGATGCTGAATAATGGGTCTAACTCATTAGATTAAATTCTCCAAGCAAGAAGAGTGACAGGAGATAATAGTGGTTTAGGTTTCAATGAGAAAAAGGAACCTAACTCAAAAGAGCCTTCATCTGTTTCCACTAATGCCAAGCCTAAACCAAAGATGTTGAATCAAATGTCTCAACATGTGAGAAAACATCATGGTAAGAAAGGACATCTTGGCAAACATCATGTGAAGAAAGAAAATCATGGCAAACAACCTTCATTTGTTTCCACTCATGCAAAGCCTAAACTAAAGATGTCGAATCAAATGTATTAATATCATGATAAGAAAGGACATCTTGGGAAACCTCATGTGAAGAAAGGACATCATGGCAAACTTCATGGGAAGAAAAAGCTTAATCACACCAGGGAGAATCTCCAGCCCTGGAGATGTCATCACCGTGGAAGGCTTGGAAATAAAAGACCCTTTTGTTTCAAGTTGTATGGATACCCTAAAAATTCTCCTCTTCCCAAAACTGATAAGATTACCCAAAATAGAAAAAAAGGAGAAATAGTGGGTTCCCAAGTCCAAGATTGGTAGTTTCATTGCTTACACCTCTCTCATAGTATCAACCAAAGATGACTGATACTTTGACAGTGGTTGTTATAGACACATGACAAGTGTCAAGAATATGTTAGTGGATGTCAAATCTCATTCCATCAGTTATGTGACTTTTGGTGATGGAGCAAAAGGAGAAATCAAAGGTGTTGGCAAGCTTGACTGTTCAGGAGTTCATAAGCTTGACAATGTGTTACTTGTAAAAGGGTTAACAACTAACCTGATAAGCATAAGCCAACTATGTGATAAAGGGTTCAAAGTTAACTTCTCCAAGGAAGAATGTCTTGTGTGCAATGAAAAGAATGAAGTTATCATGAAAGGAATCAGATCTAAAGACAATTGTTATCTATGGGTTCCTCAAGAGTTAAACCTCTCTTCAACATGTGTTTTAGCCAAAGAGAATGAAGTTAAACTATCGCATCAAAAATTGGGGCACTTGCATCTGAAAGGTATGAAGAGAATTATATCTGAAGAAGTAGTGAGAGGGATTCCTAAGCTCAAGATAGAAGAAGGAAGGGTATGTGGTGATTGTCAAATTGGAAAGCAGACTAAGATGTCACATCAAAAGATTCAACACCTTACTACATCAAAAGTTTTGGAACTTCTTCACACGGACTTGATGGGACCTATGCAGGTTGAAAGTCTTGGTGGTAAGAAGTATGCCTATGTTGTTGTAGATGACTTTTCTAGATACACATGGATAAGCTTTATTAGAGAAAAATCAGAAATTTTTGAAGTGTTCAAAGATCTTTGTCAAAAACTTCAAAGGGAAAAGGAAAGCCATGTCATAAGAATAATAAGTGATCATGGAAATGAATTTGAGAACAACAAATTTGCTGGGTTTTGCTCCTCTGAAGGAATCAGCCATGAATTCTCTTCTCGCATTACTCCTCAACATAATGGGATTGTAGAACGTAAGAATAGAACTCTCCAAGAATCTGCCAGAGCCATGATTCATGATAAGAAGCTACCCTACCATTTTTGGGCTGAAGCAATGAATACTGCATGCTATATCCATAACAGAGTCACTCTAAGAAAAGGCACTTCAGCTACTTTGTATGAAATATGGAGGGGAAGAAAATCAACTGTTAAATACTTTCATGCTTTTGGAAGTAAATATTACATCTTAACAGATCGTGAACAAAGGAGGAAGATGGATCCCAAGAGTGATGAAGGAATATTCCTGGGTTACTCTATAAACAGCAGAGCATGCAGAGTTTTTAACTCTAGAACCAAAGTTATGATGGAGTCAATAAATGTTACTATTGATAATAGAGGATGGAATATTGAAGAAGATGTCTCAGAAGATGTTGGAACACCTTTGTCTGATATTCCAATTGAATCAAATGACACAAGTATTGATTCTAATCCTCCTCAAGAAGATCCCCAACCTAGTCACCTCAATAAAGGACCTTCAATTAGAACTCATAAAGATCATCCTAAGGAGCTTATCATAGGAGATCCAAACAAGAGAGTTACTACCAGATCAAGAGAAGGGATTTCAAACTCTTGCTTTGTATAAAAAATTGATCCTAAGAATGTCAAAGAGGCCCTAATTGATGAGTTCTGGATTAATGTTATGCAAGAGGAGCTGGAATAATTCAGTAGGAATGAAGTTTGGGATCTGGTTCCAAGACCTGAAGGGACAAATGTGATTGGCACTAAATGGGTATACAATAATAAATCTGATAAAAAAGGGGTGGTCACTAGAAATAAGGCAAGGTTAGTTGCACAGGGATACACTCAAATTGAAGGAGTGGACTTTGATGAAACCTTTGCTCCAGTGGCTAGACTTGAATCAATCAGACTACTGTTGGGAGTTACATGCATTTTGAAATTTAAATTGTTTCAAATGGATGTAAAGAGTGCCTTCTTGAATGGGTACGTGAATGAAGAAGTTTTTGTTGAATAATCAAAAGGATTTGTTGATCCAAGTTTTCCTAAACATGTTTATAAACTGAATAAAGCTCTGTATGGATTGAAGCAAGCTCCAAGAGCTTGGTATGAGAGACTGACATAATTCCTTGGGGAAAATGGATATAGGAAAGGTGGCATAGATAAAACCCTCTTTGTCAAAGAAGAAGAAGGGAAGATTATGATTTCTCAAATCTATGTTGATGATATTGTATTTGGTGGGATGTCAAATGATATGGTGGAACATTTTGTCAAGCAAATACAGTCTGAATTTGAAATGAGTCTTGTTGGTGAATTAACCTATTTTATTGGTCTGCAAGTTAAATAAATGGAAGACTCCATATTTTATCTCAGAGCAAGTATGCCAAGAATATAGTGAAGAAGTTTGGGATGGAGAATGCCAATCACAAAAGAACCCCTGCTCCCACACATCTGAAGCTGGCTAAAGATGAAAAATGAGTAAGTGTAGATTAAAATCTCTACAGAAGCATGATAGGCAGTCTTCTATATCTCACAGCTAGCAGACCAGAAATTGCCTTTGTTGTAGGGGTGTATACAAGATGTCAAGCTGATCCTAAAGTTAGCCATGCCAACCATGTGAAGAGGATTCTTAAATATGTGAATGAGACAAGTGACTATGGTATGTTGTACTCTCATGAATAAAATTATGCCTTAACTGGTTTTTGTGATGCTGATTGGGCAGGAAGTTCTAATGATAGAAAGAGTATATCAGGAGGATGCTTCTTTCTGGGAAATAATCTCATATCTTGGTTCAGCAAGAAGCAAAATTATGTGTCTCTATCCATTGTTGAGGCTGAGTACATTGCTGTAGGAAGCAGTTATTCCCAATTGGTTTGGATGAAACAAATGTTATCAGAATACAATGTCAAACAAAATGTCATGACATTATTCTGTGACAATTTAAGCATCATAAACATTTCAAAGAATCCCATTCAACATAGAAGGACCAAGCATATTGACATCCGTTATCACTTCATAAGAGAGCTTGTTGAAGAAAAGATTGTTGCTTTAGAATATGTAGCCACTGAGTTGCAACTGGCTGACATCTTTACAAAAGCTTTGGATGCTAATCAATTTGAGAATTTAAGATGAAAATTAGGGATATGTCTATATGAGGGTTTGTAGCAATTAAAAGTGTGTGGGAATATCATTAAAGTGATATTGCATTATTTGTGTTTCCAACAAATAAAAGATAGAAAGCAATCATTATAAGACCGCCTCAATTTGTTTCCCACACGCTACAAAATTTCTTCTCTCTACTTTCACAGACTCTTCATTCTCCTCCACAGAAAAAGGACCCTTGCCATTCTTCATCACCTTGCTCAAAAATTCTCAAACATGTCTCAACATCACACGTCATCCTCCTTAAAATCTGCAAATGAAAATCTTTCTCTTGACAGAGTTGTAGATGTTACTCCTCTATCAATGATCCCTCCGCTTGAGAAAAAGGTCAAGAAACCTAGATCATCACCAGCTAAGAAATCTAAAGATGACAAAGTCAACTCCTCTACTACTACTGACAATAGAACTGAAGAAGAAATTGTCAATATTGATAGAAGCATCAGAAGGCTTGTGGACATAGTATTAAATGAAGGCTTTGTTGTGCCTGGGATTTCTACTCCCCTTGCTCGCATGCCTCCTCCTGCTGACAAAGGAAGTAATCCTAAAAAAGATGTTGCTGAATCATCCAAGAATGGTGCTGCTAATAGCAAACTTGAGAAGCTTTCTACCTATGCCCTAAAAGAAGTGGAAGAAGAAGATGTTGAACAAAATGTTGAAGAAAACTCTCCTTCTAAAGAAGATGCTGCTGCCTCCAAGGATGGAGAAGGTCACAATGTTGTGAATGTAATCAATGTTGAAAAGTTTTTTGAAAATGAGCTCATTACTAATGTGGTACCTGGTATTGCAAGAAGGTTAAAATCCAAGAAAGTGAAGGATGCAAGTGTCATACACTTTCCCAAGACAATCAAGAAGAAAACCATGTATGGACCCCCAAAAGAAGGAAGTAAAATGGTCCCTCCTTCTAGCAAGAGAAAAGATAGATCTGTTAGCTCTACTGATGATGATGAGGATGCTGTAAAAAGATCCAAGAGTAAGAAGAAAATTGTTCTAGTTGAAGAGACTAACTCTGAGTATGATGTCGAGCAAGATGTCCAGAACATCTCTCCTATCAAAAAAACCGCAAATAAGAAATTGTCTGTTAGGGTTCCTGATGCCCCACTTGACAACATCTCCTTTCACTCTGTTGGGAATGCTGAAAAGTGGAAGTATGTGTATCAAAGAAGGATTTCCTTGGAGAGAGAACTAGGAGCTGGTGCCTTGGAATGTAAGGAAATCATGGAGTTAATCTCCTATGCTGGACTGATGAAAATAGTTACCAGGTTTGCAAATTTATATGAAACTCTTGTTAAGGAGTTTATTGTTAATATTCCTGTTGACTGTGTTGACCATAAGAGTAAGGAGTATATAAAGGTTTATGTTAGAGGAAAGTATGTAGAATTTTCTCCTGCCATTATAAAGAAATTTCTAGATAGGTCTGAAGATGTATGTTGTGAGCTAGAGGTAACAGACAATCAAGTATGTAAAGCCATTACCGCTATTCAAGTAAGTGAGCGGCCAATGAATAATAAACTTCCTGTCAGCAAATTGAGTATAAAATATGCAATTTTACATAGGATTGGAGCTGCAAATTGAGTTCCCATTAATCACACTTCAACCATCTCCATTGGTTTAGGAAAGTTCATTTATGCTGTAGAAAACCAGAAACTCTTTGATTATGGGACTTATATCTTTGATCAGACTATCAAACATGTTGGAACATGTGCATGTCAATTGCTTTTCCTTCCCTCCTCTGTGGAATTATCCTAAATCAGCATCCTGGAATCCTAAGTGGAAATGATGTTGTATGCAAGAGGGAGTCCGCCTTGACCCTCTATTTTAAGCTCTTTTCAGGAAAATATGTCTCATACATTGTTTTAACATATGCACCTGCTGAAAAGACCTCCACCAAAGATGATATGATCAATGAACTAAGGGAAACCTGCAAGGAATTAGAGGATGTGATCAAAGTGAGCTCAGCTAGGAAGCTAATCTTTGAAAAGATGAACAAGGACCTGCAAAAGGACAACAACCTTGATGATACAGTAAACTCTGAAGGTGAAGACTCCGATGAGGAAAGAAGTTCTGGTTCAACCAAGTCAATTGGTCTTGATGACAGTTAGACTACTTGATGTTTATCTGAACTCCTTGTTTCTTTTTTGGCACTTGCATGTGCTTGACATTTGAATTATATGATATGTACCCTAATACTAATGTTCTCCTGAATGCATACTTTCTTGGCATATTATGACTAAAAAGGAGGAGAGAAAGTGAGTGAGTGACTGACTAACCACTGACTGACCATTAATTGAGGGGGAGCCTCATGTCCCAGAAGATGTTTTGACATCCTCTTGTGCTAACAACTAACTGCTAACTGAATGTATGTTTTGATTGCCTTGCTTATGCTGCTGCCCTGATAATGCTCTGATAATTATGTTGCTGCTCTGATAATATGCTCTAATAATGTTTTAGCCAAAATTTTCCAAAGGGAGAGTTTGTAAGTGTTTGTTGGCAGCAATTTTGGTAAAACAATGACTTGTTAATATTTTGTTAAATGTCTTAACATTTGGATAAAACTGTTTTGAATGATATCAAAGCAGATGTCTTGACATCTTCCTACTGAACTGATCTCAGCCCAAAATCAGTTAAGTCTTTTGTTTCCTGTTTTCATGTGTGGCATAATTCAGGATTTATGATCTACAGGCTGCGAAAAATATGGAGGAGTATTTTTCAAATTGCATAATTTTATCTTGGCCTATTTTTATGGAAATATTCAAAAGATTTGAATATTTGTTTTTAAGCCCAAGCCCAAAGCTTCGCATATATAAGGACTTGCTTCCTTATTCAAATACAAGTAATTTTTGAAGAAGAACGCTTTCTTTTTTATTAGAAGTATAGGCTTTTTATTTGTAATACACTCTAAGTATTAGTTTAAGAACTTGAGTTGTTATTTGGGTTGTTAATTGTGTATCATTCATAAGTTTTTAAGCATTGAATGATTGAAGTGTTTCAAACTTATTAATTTTGTTAAGTTCTTCACTGTAAGTGATTGAATGAATTTGAGGATGGCCTCATACCTAGGTGAGTCTTAGGTAAAAGTTTAGTTTGAGTAGTGATTAAGTGATTAGATCGTAAACTGGTTGTTTACTGAGGGTCTATGAATTGATACTATTTAGTTAACTTGCCCCTGACTTGGTAGTCCCCAGAATAGATATTGTTGTACACTGAACTGGGTAAACAATCTCTTGTGTTTTTACCGCACCTTACTTGCAAACAAATATGTGTGTCGTGACATCTCATTCGACATTACATATCTGATACCAGAATTTCAGAGGTGTATGAGGGTAAGATGTTTGGTGTAGAATACCATTGGATGATATAAAAGTTTGAAATTGTTGGAATAAATATTCACGTGCATTGTCACTTCTTAAGGTACGAATGGACAAACCAAATTGGGTTCTTATTTCTCGATAAAATTATTCAAAAATAGAACAATTCAGATCTGTTTTTCATTAAAAATAGTCACGTGAAACATTAAAAATCATCAATAAATGTTACAAAATACATAGACTCAAAAGTAGCACGGTACACGATGGACTCCAAACATCATAGTGAAATAAAGCAAAAGGGGACACAACCCGTTTATTGACTCGATTGGGAAAGTGACTACGAGTATGTTTCCCTAATTGATAAGACTCACACTGTAAAGTGGATAATTTAGATAAATTGGGCACCAACTTTTGTAGCTTGGGAAGACTTGGATGACCTAACTGTGCATGTATAATGAGTGGAGAATTTATAGTGGAGCATGTGGTAGATGATATATAGAAGTAGTAGAGGCCTTGAGACTCACATCTGACGTCAGTCGTCAGTCCCAAACTTCGATCCTGTAGAATAACATCACTGTTAGTAAAAGTGATAGAACAATTAAGGGAACAAGTTAAATGACTGATTGATAGTAGATTAAATGGGAAATTAGATACATATAGGACAAACGTAACAAAGAGAGATGGTAGAATTTGAACAATATCGATCTCTTGGGATCGGGTTTGAGAACCATTTGCGGCAGTTATACTTGGTTAGAAACTAGAGGTAGAAAGGGAAGAGAAGAGTTTTTTATTACCGGTAACATGATCAGACGCACCAGATTCAAGGATCCAAGGACCAAGAGGAGATGATTGAGAGACGCAAACAAATGAATTACCAGTGTGTGCAATCGAAGTCGTGGAACCAGAGGTCTGGTTAGTCTGACACCACTTGAGAAAATCCTCGTAGCTTGGCGTAGGGTTCTGAAGAGAAGGTGACGTCCGCATAGTGTCTGGGTTATCAATTTGAGTTGCATTTATCTTCCGTGGAGGTTTGCCATGAAACTTTCAGCAACGATCGATAGTATGTCCAAGCTGGTTACAATGGCCACACTTAGGACGAGGTTTGGAGTAGGATGACCCTCCTCGGAGGCGATTCTGATTGTTGCCAAGAGATGCAAGAGCAGCAGTGTCACCTGGTGTTAGAATAACAATAGATGGAGGAGAAACCGGGCCAAACGCATGAGGTGTAGTCAAGCGCAACAATTGTTCACTAACTGTATCATAGTTAGGAACAGTAGTACCTGATAAAATCTGGTTACGAACAGATTCGAGTTCTGATGGTAGTCCTTTAAGTGCCATGACCATGAAATATTTACTTTGTTGTTCGACATGAGCTATTGCATCTTTTGCATAAGGCATGAGGGTTGCGTAACTTGCTTTCAAGGCATCAAGCTTACTCAGATAAGCTTGCACATCCATATTTTCCAACTTCAATGTGTTGAGTTTGTGGATGACATTGTATAGAGAATGAACGTTGTTGGAAAAGACTTTCTTGGCCTTTTGCCACACCTCATAACAAGTGGAGAATGCTTGGTACTGCGTTTGGAGGTTAGGTGCTATGAAAAACCATAACACAATACACAAAGAGGCATCAATTTTCTTCCATTTAGCGGGTTTGACGGCTGCAACGTCACTCAATTGGGTGGTTAGATGCTCTTCATATCCTTGACCGTGAAACCACATCTCGACAGCACGAGCCCATATGTTATAGTTGGCTGATCCGGTTAGTTTTTCACATGGGATAAGCGGAACTTTAGTAAACGAGACATAATCAACATCTCCCATGTCTTAAAACACAACAACTGGGGCTGTTTGAACAAGAGTACGATTTTCTGTGAGTCGAAAACGAAAACCGAGGGCGGATCTGGAACTAGAGGAGGAAGGCGATTTTCCGGTAAAAATTTTTTTTCGTGAACAATAGCGGCGGCAGTGAACAGTGACGACGGCGGTAAACAGTAGTCCCCCGAAATTTTTTTCCCCATGGGCTGTGTTTGACAGAGGTCGCTGGAAAAAAAAGGTGAGGCAAACCGGAATGATGACACAGTTTGCAGAAGAAAATTTCTCACGACGGAGAATTTCCTCTTAGAATGCTCTAGATACCATATTGAATTAGGAGAGACTAAGAGACATTTAGGTTAAACCGTGTGTTTTGAAAGCACTACGGAGACTTTATTACATATAAAAAGATTACAACTAATTACACGATATAATCGATGTGAGACTATTCTACGTATAAATATTCTTAATATTATATATTTACAAATATTAACACAAGATAATCCTACGTCAACTTAAAGGAACCAACCATCGTGATCTTCTTGTCAAGACAATCCCACTTTTTTCCTAGAAGGTCTACTTCATGGGATTGTGTATTTCTAGGGCCTAACTTGGTAAATTGGTGGCTAAGAAACGACCGGTTATTTATAAATCCAGCAGAAAAGTAGATTATTGCAGCCTAGCCTTAGCCACCTCGGAACTTCTTTTGATGCAACATTTTCTCTTTGAGTTAAAAATAAAGTTCAAAACACCTCGAATCCACTGTGACAATATGAGAAATTGTACTTATTTTTTGTCAGAGGAAATACTTCAAAAACAACTTCAAATGATGCATATCTCTGGTCTTTAACACTGTTAATGTTAATGAATCCAGGCTTAGTGTGTGTGGTACCGCTCCTAATTGAGCTTTTGGGGTCATATTAAGAGATAGATTAGTGGAATGTTCACTGCAACGTGCATCCGCCCTCACACACAAGATTTCTCCTCTAAACAAATTATTTTCACACTATAATTGAATCTGGTGTGATGCAGTTAACTATATTCAGTTATAACTAATTGACTCACACATGCCAGTCAGTAAGTTGGCTATAACCAATAACTTCTTATTCTCTAGTTTCTTTATAAATAAGATATGCACCTATGTAATAATTAACTGAATCCACTCAATCATAAGTAGAAGCTAAGATTCAGCTTTCAGTTCATATTTTCCTTACATTTCAGCATTTATGAAAAACTTCAAATTCAAATTACATCTTTATAATAATCAGGAATGAGGAAAGAGTTTCTTTTAAGACCTTGAGTTCAAATTCTACATGTGCAGATAAATAACAGAAAGATAAGAAAGCAATAAAAATAAACTCATTGCTTAAAGATTCTGTACTACAAAAAAAAAGAGGTATCTGGTGTTACAAAACTATTAAGAATATATTGATTCGCCTATTGTTAACATTCTGAAAACAACTCAAGTTTCAACATAATCATTGGTTGCTGTAGTAGTGACCTTGCAAAATTAACCTTCCAAAACTGAAGCGCGACAAGGGCAATGTGTAACAATGGTGAGGGTGAAAATAGAAACTTGTTGGCGATAGTCAGTCACTCACTCGAGCTTAGTTGTATGTTTGGAGTGAGTATACTCAAAAGCTTTGAAAACAGAAGAATATTTATGTTGACGAATAATCACGACAAGGATGAATATGTTGGCAGCAAGAAACATTAAGCCTGCCACCCAAAGCTGTAAGAAGACATTTTTACCCTTGAACTCGAGAAGGTAGCCCCACATTAACCAATGAGTCTGAGCTCCAATCCACAGAAGAATGCAAGACAATCCACCCCATTTTAGCTTCATTTTACTCCATGGGAGTATTAGAGGCAACAAGCTAAAGAACCAAACAAAGTACTGTGCAGTAATCACCTGCAAAAAACGCAGAAATCAGATGTGTAGTCCAAGGGATTAAATAGCTATTTTGGTGGAGGGATTAAATCGATAGAGATATTGGTAATTAAATAAAAATAATAATAAGTAGCAATATCATAAATTTCAGCATATGTTATTCAGTATTACTTAACAAACCTTATTGAAGGCAACAAATGATACAGTCTGCACAAATAGGCAAAATGGCAAATCCTTTGCAAAGCTGAAAATAAGAACAAGCTGAACCAAAAACTGTGGTAAAAAGGAGACAAGCTTTTCCACCACCGAAATATCGTGCCCATAATGAAGATATATGTGATAGAAATAGATTGAGAAGTTATGCCTTGGATCGGTACGAGTAAGATGGTACAGTAGTGCCTCGTGTAAAAATTCCCAACCATATAAGCAGAAGAACAGACCAGTACAAAAGAGGAAAACTGAACCTGAAACCAGTCCAAATATCACCCTGTTCCATGTGAATATGCTTTTCAATAAATTAAGTGGGGTGAACCAGCCATTCGGGTCTTCGGGTCTCTCTTTCTGAACAGCACTCCAATTCCTTAGGACGGGTTTCTGGCCAGATGGGAAGAAGTTCGGATCAAGAACCAGGATTATAGGAATAGAATAAATTATAGGATAAATCCTGAAATGGACAACAAGTCCATACCAAATTGCTGACTGTAACACATTACCTGCAAATCAGGGGGAACAAGAAGGAAAATGGGACAGAAAAAAAGAGAATACCAGCAAAGCAACAAGATATACACAAATATCTAATATTTTACATCTTTTAAGAAAGCTGAATATTGTCTACTTATTGTTAAGGGCAACAACAGTACCATCATGAAACAAAGGCTATCAAATGAGTCTCCTATATTATACTATGTTTTTTGAGTTTTGAAATACTTGGTAGGGCAAAAAATGGGTAATAAATGAAAACATTTCTGTTTTCAGTCGTGAATGCTTGGTAAAAAATACTGAAAAATTATTTTGGATATTTTACAGAATGAAAAATCTATTTTTGGATAGTGTTCACATTGGAATGTTGGGGACTGTTTTGCAGAAAAGATTACCACCAATTTTTCACAAGTACTAGTATATTTTAAGGACATAGAAAAGACTAAATATTACAATATGAGAATTTCAACATTACGATTACAAGTAAACAACACCAAAAATGTATTCTAATACAGATGGCAGAACCATACCTTTCATAAGACAGACAATAATCCACAATATCATGGCAGAAACAATGGGTTCACAGTTCCCGCGTGTCCCAATGGTGAACGTAAATGGATTAAAAAGCCATGCCATGACAGAGTAGTTGCAGAGGTTTTCAGGAACCTTCTGCAGCTTTAGAATGTAATAGATAAAATATCCCACAAGTATATCTGCATTTAAGAATCGAGAAACATTTGCTTAGGTGTAATAATGAATGGAATGTCATTCAGCATAGACATATTATATTCATTGTCTAACAACACGTTAATTTAAATGTATTACAACCAAGCGCTTTGGGCCAAGAGTCTTGGCCAGTGATTGTAAGGTCAGCCCTAGGACACTCTGGGGACAACATGATGCTCTAAGGTTTGACTTGCAATGGTATCAAAAAAATGTTTGGTCATCAACAGAGACAGGTGATTAGTCCTTGGTTGAAAGCATTACGATACATTGGATCTTAGATAAAAAAAGAAAGAAAAAACACATATTGCAAAGGGACAAAATGGACCCTAAAATCACCCGAGAACGGAAATTTCTTAAAATTCAGACTCTCACCTACAACATTTTTGAATTTTGTAACTTTTACTAGAAGATGGAGCAATTTTTTTCTCCTTTTTCTTTATTTTGGTTTTGATAGAAAGAACATTCTAATACCAAAAAGAACTATATAAGACCAAATTGATTGGAATAAAAAATATACAAGGATTTGCCTCAACTAAAATGCAGACTACACTTTCCCTCAACTAAAATGCAGACTACACTTTCGTGAAGTATAGTTATGACTAGATATCATCTAACGAGGTCCCGGTAAAATAGAGGACATCAACGATCCCAAACAAATAAACTGTTAAACTGGACTCAAATCCGAATCTTCTCCAACTGATCTTCGGCATTTCTATCTCTCTCCGAATTCCTCTCTTCCTCTCTAACATGTAACCTCTCTATCTCTCTCCTAACTCCCGATCCCTGGTTATAGCTCCACACCTTTATCTCTCTCAAAAGTACATCCCTCACCTAGGAGAAGCAAAATTCTATATAAAAAGATACAAATAATCACTTCCACACACAAAAAAAAAAACATTTAACCTCTCTCTTTCTCTTATAATCTTCTATACATAATGTAAGTAAAGTTTCGTCAAAGTTTGTTCGAGTAAAGATTCGAACTTGAGCTCCCAAACAATCACTAAACTTCCACGATTGGTGCATGTTATAAACATAAATGAATTTATTTATGCAGGTGGTTCCTGGATGCAACATGGCTGGCGTGGTGATAGGAAAAGGTATTAATGTCAAAAAATTTGATATAGGTGATGAAGTCTATTGAAACATACAAGATTTCAATAATACTATTGAAAAACAAAAGCAACTCGGAACATTGGAAGAATATAGCATCACTACAAAGTTAGAATATTGATCGAAACCGAGAAGTTGTATCCTTAGGGATAATGAACATTTTAGGATCATTGATTTGTTCTAATCGGTAAAACTAACAATAAATTGAAATGTGCATAGAAAGAAGATCTGAGAAGAGTATAGATACCTGCAGAAGAGAAGAGAAACTTTCCCCAGGAGCGATGAAGTAGTGAATTAGGAACAAGAAGAAAAGCGAGTAGAGGTGAATAACGGTAGGTGGTTCTGTTGTAAGGAGAAGAACCAGAAGCGACTAGTGAAGCGGCGTCGGAAAACACGATGTAATCGACGTCGGTGTATCGAACTTCCATGTGAGAATCTTGCCATTCTCCGTATAGGATTAGAATTACGCGGAAAATTGCCGAGAATCTCAGAAGGGAACGGATATCTAACCATGCCATTGCTTAGATTCAACCTGCTGATTAGGGATTCTTTTTTTACACTTCTCGTATGTTTATTGCCATGTGAAAGAGTAGGACAAGTGTGAGAAAAATTCAGCATCTTCCACTTCTTTTAAAGATATATCATACAAAATTTCATCACATAAATATATATATATATATATAAAGAGATTATTTTTTTTAATTTTTTAGAAGATGAAATGATAGAGTATAATAAACTAATAATATTTAAGTAATTTTTATAATTTATTAACGAAAATAGATATTTGTGGGCACAAGTAACATTAAACATGTATCTATATCTATTAATAAACGAGTATTTAAATATCTATTTATTTTATCTATAAATATTTATTAAACTATCCGTCCTTTATCTGAGACAGATTTCATCCGTGGGTACAAATATTTTTTCCATTCCTAGATGCGTCACACGTACCTTGATTTCCAGAAGTTAATTGTCCAATTCTTAAAAAAGTGTATAAACATAAGTTATGAAACTTCAATTTTCAAAAAAAATGCAAAAGGAGATTACATTTTTGAATGATGCCTCAGAACAATCTCATCATTGCCAATGCAAAATACAGATTTTCAAGTTTCAGTTGTCGAAGAAGCGACACTCGAATCTTCACCAAAATGATATGTCAAAGGTTCATCTTATGGTTCTTCAAGCTCCATATGTAAAAGCATAAAGTTAGAGTTGGAAAACATATTAAGTAAAAAAGACATTAAGAAAAGCTACTTACAACACTAGCAGTGCAGTCCTTCTTAATTTCATACATCTCCTTCACCTAATCACCCTCACAAACTACCATTTCAACTCATGTCTTAGTTTTCATAGATGATTGTTTCAGATCAATAACCTTTTTTCCAACACTAAAAATTGTTTATGAAGCAACAGTAGTAACTGGAACAATTAAGATATTCTTTTCCAATTTACTAAGAGTATGATACTTTACTTCATTTCTCATCCACCATGTTAAAACATCAAAATTAGCTTTAGGGGAAACTTTCAAGGGAGGCTCATCAAGATATATTTCAAAATCAGAATTTGAATTACTATTATCCACAACAATTTCTAAAAACCTCTCGAAATTCCTCCTTCCCAACCTAGAACCAGTACTAGATCCTACTTTTGGAGTTTCAGATACAGGGGCATCTGAATCATTGGTTCCATAAGTATCTTGATACAATTGGAAGATGGAGTTTAAGTTGGTTGATAACTCTTGTTGATAGGCACTTACTTGAGTAGGATTTGGATACAAGAACTGATATACCCATTTGATGAAGATCATCTTATATCTATTTGATCAAGTATAATATAAGACAACATCATTCACAAGGCAACATGATTGGCCTCGAAATTTAATTTTATCATAGGCACAATTGAATTATAAGGAAACATAATTCACAAGGCAACATGATTGGCCTTGAAATTTAATTTTATCATAGGCACAATTGAATTATAAAGAAACATAATTCACAAGGCAACAGAATTGGCCTCAAAATTTAATATCATCATAGGCACAATTAAATCACAACTTCACAAGGCAACATAATTCACAAGGTAACAAAATTAGCCTCATATTTTGATTTCATCATAGACACATAATTCATAAGGCAAGAGAATTGGCCTCAAATACAATTCACAAAGAGGTAATAAAATTGGCCTCGGATACAATTTACAAGGCAACATTATTCATAAGGTAACACAATTCATCATAGGCAAAATTGAATCATAAGGCAACATAATTTATCATAGGCACAATTGAATCATAAGGCAATATAATTCACAAGGCAGCAAAATTAGCCTCAGATACAATTTACAAGGCAACATATTGATCATAGGCATATCAAGCAGACAACTAGCTACCTAAGGTAAAATGTCACAAAATACAATGGCAACATGATTGAATCTACTTGTACATACCTTGGCACCAATAGAAATCAATGTATTAGACTCTGATCAATAATTTTCATATTTTAACTTCATTTCATTAGCAAGAACTTGCAATTGAGGATTATGTGAGATGCTTGAAAGTTTATCAAGTAGAACCTTCACCCTGTAAAGCAAACCAAGAACAAATTAGAAGTAGAGTAAGATGTGCCACTTATAATTGCTATAACATCAGCAAAAACCTCCAAAAATTTGCAAATATCATGAACATCTTCCCAATCATTGCCCTCAGGAAAAAAGTTAAGAAATGCACCATTTTCCTCAGCATATCTAGGCCACACTTCTCTGTAGTGGTATGTCGTGGACAACATCAACCAAGCTGACTTCCACTTTGTCTTAATATCCAACACTTGCATTATGCCTTCAAGTAGCAACTCATCAATAATTTTTTTGAAAGCTTTGCATCTAGTTTCAGAATTGAGCAAGTATTTCACACCATTTCTATTAGGTCTGTGATTTTATGATTAGAATTTTTTTTGGTAAAACATGTATCACAGCCAAATGTTGAGCAAGATGTTGCAACATCTTGAACAATTGTTATAATAGGTGTTGCTGCCTCCAGATGTTGAGCAAGATGTCATGACATCTTGAACAACTATTACAATAGGTTTTGTTGTTACTTTCTTGACAAATTTGATTTAATTTTGTGAGACTCTCTTGGATACATCTCACTTATTTGCACAGATCAAGAAGAATTTATTTGGAACGATTGATTTTATCTCCAACTGTACATTAATTTCTAAAATTGGATGTTGAGACAATTTAGGAAACTTATGATGTTTTGTTCCAAGATACAAGGAGATTTTTCTGCATAATTGGTGCATCACTCAGCTTGTGGATCAACAATAAATTGGGTGAAGATTTCGAAACTCATGGACTCCTAAGGAGTTTATAAAAGAAAAACATAAACTTAATGTTATTAAGAACTTAAGAAAAAATAAGGGGAACTTGGTTTTTCAAGAGTCTGAGGGTTTGAGAGTTTTTCAAGTGTGTGTGTGTATGTTTATATGTCACTCATGTACCATGTTGATACATAGATTTTGACTAATTGTTCATTGTTCATTGTCAATCACTCATAAGCTTTATAGAAAATAATGGATTGTGTGTAATTGGAAGTGTGTTCTTATATTTTGGTCTTTTGTTATTGTCACTGAGGTGACTGTGGGAAATGAGAGGGGTTCTCATATCTAGGAGGTTCCTAGGTAGAAGTTGCATAAGATAGTGATTAGGTGATAAGTTGTAAACTAGGGTTGTTTAGCTTTAAACTAATATTATCATAATGGATTTCTTTATTGGCTTGGATTCCCCCAGAGTAGGTGATGTTGCACTGAACTGGGTTAACATTTGACTGTGTTATTTATCTTCAGCAATTTAATTTTTGTGTAATTTATAAGTTTTACAAATTGTTGTATCAACAGATGATGTCTTAACATTTTTCCTGACATTGTGTTTTCGTGTTGTGACATTTGTTTTAACATTTATTTGAAAGTGTTAGAATTTCAATTGGCATCAGAGCATGCACCATGTTTTGTTTTTGGGTGAGCTCCAGGGAGAATATTTTATGGCACTGTGGATAAGAAAGGAGGATACAATAATATACCACCTCTGTTAGATGGTGAAAATTATGACTATTGGAAGGTTAGGATGGTAGTTTTTCTAAAATCCATGGAAGCAAATCTTGGAAAGCTGTTTTGAAAGGATGGAATCATCCTGTTGTGAAGGACAAAGATGGGAATGATTCTTTGAAGTCGGAAGAAGACTGGTCTAAAGAGGAAGATGAATTATCTCTTGGAAATTCCAAGGCTTTAAATTCTCTATTCAATGGAATAGACAAGAATGTTTTCAGGTTAATAAATCCATGTACTGTAGCTAAAGATGCTTGGGAAATCCTTAAGATAACTCATGAAGGCGCATCCAAATTGAAGATGCCCAGACTTCAACTTCTCACTATCAGATTTGAGAATCTAAAGATGAATGATGATAAAAGCATTAAGGACTTCCACACGAATGTTCTTGAAATAGAAAATGCATCTAGTGCCTTGGGAGAGAAGATGCCATAAGAAAAAGCTTGTTAGAAAGATTCTCAGGTCTCTATCTAAGAGATTTGACATGGAGGTAACAACCATTGAATAAGCTCATGACAACAACATCATGAGAGTTGATGAATTTGTTGGGTCACTTCAAACTTTTGAATTGGCTATTAGTGACAAGTCTGAGAAAAAGAACAAGAGCATAGCTTTTGTATTCAATGCTGGAGGTGAAGAGGGTCGGGATGATTTAGATACTGAGGAAGGATTGTCAAATACCATTGTGTTACTTGGGAAGCAATTTGATAGAATATTGAAGAGAATGAACATGAGGGTAATACCATGTGTCAAGAACATCTCATCTGACATCATCAATAACTATGATTCTCATAATAAAACCAGAACTGAAGATAAGTCTAATCAAAGAAAAGACATTCAATGTTTTGAGTGTGAGGATTTGGTCATATTATACCAGAATGTCCCACCTTCCTCGAGAAACATAAAAGGGGTTTTACTGTATCTTGATCTGATGATGAGTCAGAAGATGAACCTAACACTGAGATTTTCAAACTTGTGATTAATCTCACTGGCAGATGGGCAGATGAAGTAGAATCTTGTGATGAAAATGTCCTATATGAAGACCTGGATGTGTCCTACAAGAAAACTTGTGACAAGTGTGAAGAAAGTCTTAAGATAGAAGAAAATCAGAGAAAGATCGTATCTGAATTGGAGAATAAGAAGAAGGAACTTCTATGTATTGTTTCTCATCTACAAAATAAGGTAAATCTTTTAAATTCCAAGCTTAAAAACATATTCTTTGAGAAGGATGGAAAATAAAGCTGATATGATGAAATATGTTGAAGATACATTAGTTAATTATCCACCTGATAATCAACAAAATAAAAGATCTATAGAAAAGTTTTTTCCTAATGAAAATAAGAAAATGATCACCATGTTCACCCACATGTTACAACATCCTGGCAGACAGGATGTACCTTCAACTAAATTCCAATCCTCAACTTGGAAATGTCATTATTGTGGTGATTATGGTCATATAAAGCCTTTTTGTTATAAATTGTATGGAGTTCAAAAACCGTCAGCTCATTCCAAGGCAAATCAGGTGAGTAAAAAAGAGAAGTTCTAAAGATAGGGATGTTAACCTTATAGCTCATACTTATTTGAGATTTTCAACTAGAGAAGAGTGGTACTTTAACAGTGGATGCTCTAGACATGTGAAAGGGGTTCAGAAGTTCTTGGTGGATATCAGGTCTCAGCACACAGGTTCTGTCAGATTTGGTGATGGATTTAAAGGTGAAATTAAGGAAGTTGGAAAATTGTTGTGTGATGGCTCTCCTAGTCTAGAATATGTTCTTCTTGTGAAATGACTAATTGTTAATCTTATTAGCATTAGTCAGTTGTGTGACCAATTATTGTTAGTAAATTTCTCAAAGTCATAATGTTTAGTCAAAGATGATAAAGATGTTATTCTGATGAAGGGTATGAGGTCTAAAGACAACGGTTATCTATGGGAACCTCAAATAACTGCTTACTCTTCCACATGTTTAGTTACCAATGAGTATGAAGTGAAGTTATAGCACCAGAAGCTTGGACACTTTCATCTCAAAAGAATTAAGGAAATCCTTTCTGAAGGAGCTATTAGAGGAATTCCAGAACTCAAGGTTGAGGAAAGGAAAGTCTATCGTGAGTGTGAGATTAGGAAGCAAACTAAGATGTCACACCCAATGTTGCAACATCGGACTTCTTCCAAAGTGTTGGAATTTCTTCATATGGATTTAATGGGACCAATGCAAATTTAAAGCTTGGGTGGAAAAAGGTATGTTTATGTGGTTATAGATAATTTTTATGGGTTTACATGGGTGAACTTTCTTAGAGAAAAATTAGACACCTTTGGAGTTTTCAAAGATTTGTGCCAAAGTATTCAAAAGAAGCTGAATAATGTGATTATCAAGGTTAGAAGTGACCATGACAAGGAGTTTGAGAATGCAAAATTCTGAATTTTGTGCTTCTGAGGATATCAGTCATGAATTTTCTTTTTCCATCACTTACAAGCAATATGTAATTGTTGAGAAAAATACTAGGGCTATACAAGAATCAACTAGAGTCATGCTTCATGCTAAGAAATTGCCATTCTAGTTTTGGGCTGAAAGTATGAATATTGCATGCTATATTCATAATATGGTCACTTTGAGGGCAGTCACTTCAGCCACTCTCTATGAGTTATAGAAAGGAAGAAAGCCTACAGTCAAATACTTTCATATCGTTGGAAGTAAATGTTATGTCTTGACTGACAAAGATCAAAAGGGTAAGGTGGACCCTATAAGTGATGAAGGGATATTTCTGGGTTACTCTTCAAACAACAAAGCTTATAGAATTTTTAACTCCAGAACTAGAGTTACAATGGAATCCATAAGTGTGGTGATTAATGATTCAATCACTGAAAAATAGATGGATATCGAAGACAATGTTGAAACATCTTATGTGCAGATTGATGAGTCAGGAAGAAAAGTAATTTGTGAGTTCACATGTATTAAATCAGATAACTCTAAAGTCACTCTAGGTCTCTCTATTAGAGTTTAGACAAAACAATTCAAGAAGCTCATTACAAGACACCTTAATAAAGGAGACATCACTGAATTTAATAAGGAAATATCAAATTCATGTATTGTCTTTAAACTTGAACCAAGTATGAGCCCTATTATTCAAGAAAAGAGGATCTTGAAATGTATCATTGGAAAAAGTTTTTATGGTGTGACTTATTCTCACAGCACAAATTTCATACTTAAATTTTTTTGCAATACAGAGTGGGATAGTAGTGTTGATGGATGTTTCTCTTTGAGAAACAAACTGATTTTTTGTTTCAATAAGAAGCAAATATGTGCTTCTTGGTGTACTACTGAAGCTAAAGCTGAAACAAGAAGAAGTTTCTCTAAACTAGTATGGATGGAAAAAATGTTGAAAGAATATAATGTCAAAAAGAATGTCATGACATTGCATTGTGAAGATCTGAGTAAGATCAAATATTTCATTTAACATAGGTGGAACAAGAACTCTGACAGTCATAATCACCTCATCGAGAATCTTGTTGAAGGCAATACTGTTACTCTGGAGCATGTAGACACTAAGGAACAATTGAGTGTTATGTTTACTAAAGCCTTATATGCAAATTAATTTTAGAACAAAAGCAGTGGGTCAGGAGCTTGCACTATTGAGGAGTTATAACAATTACATGTATGGAGGAATACAACATATACTGTATCTTTCCTCTATTTTCTAATGCTTGATAAGCCTAAGCAATTTGCTATTGTTAGATGATGGAACAAAAGATCTCTTCAAGGTTAAAAGGTTGGTTTCAATAAGACATGTTTTATGGTGGTAGCAAGGGAGTTTAATGTCAACACTCCTAAAACATGTGACAATAACAAGAAGTGCATAAGGATTTTTAACATGGGTAAAAGGTGGAAGACCACCTGAAGATGATCAAGATACATGTTTTGTAACGCCCGTAATTTAATTAATTATTTAATTAAATTATTTTTGGAATATTTGTGAAGTTGTGTTATGATGATAGTTGATGTGTTGTGATTAGTTGGATTTAATTATTTTATTAAGTTGTGGGATAATATTAGAATGATAATATTATTTGATGTGGGCTTGTTTTATAGGATGGAAGTAGAAATAAGGGGGGGTGTAGTAGTCTTAAGCCCATTAAGGAATAAAGAGAATAATATGGTTATTTTATTATTGTTAGAAATAATAAGGAGGAAAGAAGAAGTAGTAAGAGATAAAGAATAAGGGTTGGAAGAAGAGAACGTGAAAGTTGTTGGAAAGGAGGAAAAGAGGTAGAACGAAAAATCAACCGGAAGAGTTATAGAGCAACCTTCAATCTAAGATAAGGGTGGGGTTCTGACTCTATAATAGGTTTTACGATGATTGGTTTATGGGATTAGATGTGAAAATGTTGTCTTGTTTATGATTGAATTATATATGTTGTTGTATGATGAAAATCAATGAGTTATGGATGAATAACGATGCCCTAATGTTGTATATTTGATGCAGAATTATAGGATAATTATAATTGATGATTATCTATGATTAGAGGATGTTTTTAGGACCTAAAGTATGGAAACCGTAGTGAAAACGCAGAAAATATCTGTGACAAAACAGTATGTGTCGACCCCAAATGTTATGCATCGATACATGAAGGCTTTTAGACTCAGGATGAGTCGATACGAAGGAGTCTTGCGTCGATACATGAAGGCTTTTAGACTCAGGATGAGTCGATACGAAGGAGTCCTGCGTCGATACATGAAGGCTTTTAGACTCAGGATGAGTCGATACGAAGGAGCGTGTATCGATACAAGCAGTGTTGTAGACTTAGTATGAGTCGATACAAGAGAGTATGCATCGACTCATGTAGCGTGTTAAGTCCAGTACGTCTCGACCCAAGACATTACACGCCGATCCATGTTGTCTGGTTTTTGACAGAATCATTTTGAAAAGGATGTAACTTGAGTTTTCGGACTCCGTTTGAGGTGTCGTTCAAAGCGTTGAATAGCTAACGCGATGAACTTCATTCTTAAGGATTAAAATGAAGAATATGAAGGATAATCATGGTATCTAAATTAGGACTAGAGTTAATTCTCGCGTTAATTGCTATGTTGATTTTTGTGAAGAATGATGAGGATGAGATGATTATAGATTACTGTTTGGTTTGTAACAGTATGATTAATGATGATACTGATGTAGTATTACAAAATAGTAATATGTAGAGGTTTGGTAATTTAGAAGTAAGCCTTAGATGATTAATTAATTATAGGAAATATCATGTTGTAGGCCTATGGCCAACGTTGCAAGATTGATGATTTACTGTTGTATTGTTGTATGGATGAGTTGTTGATGATAAATGATGTTTGATAAATTATGATGTATATATGATGTTTGATGAATTATGATGTTGATGAAAGATGTTGAGATGCCTCTAATAATTGGAAGCTATTAAGATGTAGGCTTCTGGCCAACGATGACGTTGTGTTGAGATGTTGTTAATTATGATGTTGTCATTACATTCATGATTGTGTCACATACATTGCATTTCAAGATGGAGCTTATGCTCATTAAGATGGCATGTATTGGCGAATATTAAGATGAAGGCTTATGCCTTGTTGATGCCTCTATTTATTGGCATATTTTTAAGATGGGAGTTCTGCTCCAATGGTACCACATGCATTTGCATAGTATTGAGTCACATTATGTGATTGCATAAAGAAGTTGTGTATTGATGCAGTGAATGTGTATATTGTTGGTATTTCTGTTGCGATTATTGTTGTTTATAAGATGAGAAGTGGTGGTGTTATGTGATCTAATTTAATATATTAATTATCATACGTTTTATTATATTGTTAGATATCTCACCCCTTCTATTTGAATGTTACCCTTATGTTGGTAACATGCAGGTAATTCAGAGTGAAGGCTATATACCTTCAGTAGTTCGAGTCGATGTCATTGCTCTGATACGTAACACTCGGGGGGATGAACACTTGTTTCTTTTAATATTTGATTATTCAGTTGTTGAACTTTAATTTGATTGTTATTAAGTATGTTTTGAAGTTGTTGTAACGATGGATAAATATGTTATTAAGAATTCAGCTGCGTAGATGATTAAATTGTTGAATTAAGAGATTAAATTACTATGCTGATGGTTTATCTGATGTTTTAAAGTGTTATGTATCCACGTTGAATGCAATGTGTTTTTAAAGATGAATTTGTGGCATCATGATTCGTTTGCATGAATGATCATAACTCTGATTTACATTTATAATTGTTGGGTAGAAGTGCGGTGTTACAAAGTTGGTATCAGAGCAAAAGGTTGGTCCGTCCGACCTTGTTGTCGAGTCATAGTTGTCTAACAATCGATTATTATTAATTTTAGTTCTAACCGTTGTTTATGTTGTAGTGATAAGTTGAGATGGCTGGAAGGAATGATGCTGCACTTGTTGCTGCTTTAGAAGCAATGGCTCATGCGATGGAGAATCATCCGAATGTTGACGGGAATGCTGGATCTCGTAGCTTGGCGACTTTCCAGAGAGAGAATCCGCCTACGTTCAAGGGAAAGTACGATCCTGACGGGGCATTGGATTGGTTGAAAGAGATTGAGATAATCTTTTGTGTGATGGACTGCACTCCAGCGCAGAAGGCTTGATATGGTACTTATATGCTAGCAGTTGAGGCTGATGACTGGTGGTTAGAGACTTGTCAAAGATTGGAAGCTGCAGGTGAGAATGTCACTTGGGCTGTGTTCCGAAGGGAATTTCTGAGGAAATACTTTCCTGAAGATGTTCGTGGTAAGAAGGAGATTGAATTCCTTGAGCTGAAGCAAAGGAATATGTTGATTGTTGAGTATGCTGCAAATTTTTCTGAGTTGACTAAGTTTTATCCGCACTACGCTGAGGTAGATGCTGTATTTTCAAAGTGTATCAAGTTTGAGAACGGGTTGCGCCCAGAGATCAAGAAGGCAGTTGGATACCAGAAGATCTGTGTCTTTACTGATTTGATTGATAGTTGTAGAATTTATGAAGAGGATAATAATGCTCATTACAAGATTATCAGTGAGAAGAGAGGTAAGCACCAACATAATCGTGGTAAGCCTTATGATACCCCAGCTGGTAAAGGTAAACAGGAAGTTGCTAAGTGTCAGAGGACTAGTGGAGGAGATGCTCCTGTTGGTGTGGTTTGTTTTAAATATGGGAAACCTGGGCATAAGAGTAATGTGTGTACTACTGAAGTAAAGAGGTGTTTTTGTTGTGGTAAGAACGGACATGTTGTATCTGAGTGCAAACATAAGGATGTGATTTGTTTCAACTATAGTGAAGAAGGGCATATTGGTAGTTAGTGTCAGAAACCAAAGAGGGCGCAGACAAGTGGTAAAGTGTTCACGTTGGTTGAGGATCAGACAGCTGTTGAGGACAGACTTATCAGAGTTACATGTTTCATTAATAGTACTCCTTTAATTACTATTATTAATACCGATGCTACTCATTATTTTATTGATGTTGATTGTGTTAAAAGATTGGGTCTTATATTGTCTTCTATGAATGGAGAAATGGTCGCCGATACTCCAGCCAAGGGGTTGGTGACTACTTCTTTTGTGTGTTTGAAGTGTCCCTTGTCAATCTTCGACAGAGACTTCATTGTTGATTTGGTTTGTTTACCGTTAAGATGGTTGGATGTGATTTTGGGTATGAACTGGTTAGAACATAACTGTGTTCATATTAACTGTTATGACAAGTCTGTGAGGTTTTCTACTCCTGAAGAAGAGGAAGATAGTCCGTTGTCTTCTAAACAGTTGAGGAAGTTGATGCAAGAAGAAGCACAAATGTTCTCATTGACGGCGTCTCTATCTGTAGAGACTAAAGCTATAATTGAGGAATTGCAGGTGGTGTGTGAATTTCCTAAAGTTTTCCCCGATGAAATTCCTGATGTACCGCCAGAGAGGGAAGTTGAATTTGCTATTGATTTTGTACCTGGTACCAGACCTGTGTCTATGGAACCATACAGGATGTCTGCATCTGAATTGTCCAAGTTAAAGAAGCAATTGGAAGAGTTACTCGAAAAGAAGTTTGTAAGACCAAGTGTATCTCCGTGGGGAGCTCCGGTGTTGTTAGTAAAGAAGAAAGATGGAAGTATGAGGCTTTGTGTTGATTATAGACAGTTGAATAAAGTGACGATTAAGAATAAGTATCCGCTTCCAAGAATAGATGACTTGATGGACCAATTGGTGGATGCTCAAGTGTTTAGTAAGATTGATTTGAGGTCGAGTTACCATCAGATTAAAGTGAAGGATGAAGATATCCAGAAGACAGCTTTCAGAATGCATTATGGACATTACGAGTATTTGGTGATGCCTTTCGGTGTTACTAATGCGCCGGGAGTATTCATGGAATATATGAATCGAATCTTTCATACTTATTTGGATCGGTTTGTAGTGGTGTTCATTGACGATATTTTGATTTACTCTAAGTCAGAAGAAGAGCATGTAGAACACTTAAGGGTAGTATTGCAAGTTTTGAAAGAGGAGAAGTTGTATGCAAAGCTGTCCAAGTGTGAATTCTGGTTAAAGGAGGTTAGTTTTCTTGGTCATGTGATATCAGGTAGTGGCATTACTGTAGATCCATCAAAGTTTGACATTATGTTGCAATGGGAAACTCTGAAGTCAACTACTGAGATTAGAAGCTTTTTGGGATTAGCTGATTACTATAGAAGGTTTATCGAAGGTTTTTCTAAGTTGGCACTTTCGTTAACTAAGTTGACTTGTAAAGGTAGAGCTTTTGTGTGGGATGTTCAGTGCGAAGAAAGTTTTACAGAATTGAAGAAGAGGTTGACGTCGGCTCCGATTTTGACGTTGCCTAATCTAGGAATCCTTTTGTGGTGTATTGTGATGCTTCTAAGATGGGTTTAGGAGGCGTGCTTATACAGAATGATAAGGTAGTTGCTTATGCGTCAAGGCAGTTGAGGACTCATGAGAAGAACTATCCTACGTATGATTTAGAGCTTGTTGTAGTGGTGTTTGTGTTGAAGATTTGGAGGCATTATCTTTATGGTTCTAGATTTGAAGTGTTTAGTGACCATAAGAGCTTAAAGTATTTATTCGATCAGAAGGAGTTGAATATGAGGCAACGGAGATGGTTGGAATTGTTAAAGGATTATGATTTCAGTTTGAATTATCATCCAGGAAAAGTGAATATGGTAGTTGATGCGTTGAGTCGAAAGACTTTACATATGTCGGCAATGATGGTTAAAGAGTTGGAATTAATTGAGCAGTTCATAGATATGAACTTAGTTTGCGAGGTGACGCCGCGAAGTGTTATGTTGGGTATGTTGAAGATTAATAATGAATTTCTAGACAGTATCAGAGAAGCTCAGAAGTTGGATGTGAAACTGGTAGATTTGATGGTTGGAATCGATCAATCTGAGAATAATGATTTTGAGTTAGATGCACAAGGTGTGTTGAGATTTCGTAATCGGATTTGTATTCCTAATGATGCAAAGATGAAGAAAGTGATACTTGAAGAGAGTCATAGAAGTAAGTTGAGTATTCATCCAGTAACTATGAAGATGTATCAAGATTTGAAAGGTTTGTTTTGGTGGCCTGAGATGAAGAGTGATGTGGCTCGATTTGTGTATGCATGTTTGACTTGTCAGAAGTCGAAAGTTGAACATCAGAAGCCTGAAGGATTGATGCAACCGTTGGAAGTTCCAGAGTGGAAATGGGATAGCATTTCAATGGACTTTGTGACGGGGTTGCCTAGTACTTCAAGAGGACATGATTCAATTTGGGTGATTGTTGATAGGCTTACGAAGTCAGCTCATTTTATTCCTATTAACATCATTTTTCCAGTGCCGAAGTTGGCTGAGATTTATACTAGTGTGATTGTGAAGCTGCATGGTGTTCCTTTGTGCATTGTGTCAGATAGAGATCCAAGATTTACTTCTGATTTTTGGAAGAGTTTGCAAGAAGCGTTGGGTTCTAAGTTGAGGTTGAGTTCAACGTATCATCCTCAGACAAATGGTCAGACTGAGCGGACTATTCAATCGTTGGAAGACTTGATGAGGGCATGTGTTCTCGAGTAGGGAGGTTTGCGAGATACTTATCTTTTGTTGATAGAGTTCACTTATAATAACAATTACCATTCCAGTATTGGCATGGCACCTTTTGAAGCGTTGTATGGTCGAAGATGTAGAACTCCTTTATGTTGGCATGAATCTGGTGAAAGTGTAGTACTTGGGCCTGAACTTGTTCGTGAGACTACTGAGAAGGTGAAGTTGATTAGAGAAATGATGAAAGCTTCCCAAAGTAGACAAAAGAGTTATCATGACAGGCGAAGGAAAGATTTAGAATTTCAAGCGGGTGACCATGTGTTTTTAAGAGTTACACCTGTGATTGGTGTTGGGCGAGCATTGAAGTCTAAGAAGCTCACTTCTCGTTTTATTGGACCATATCAGATTTCAGAGAGAGTGGGGAATGTTGCTTATAGAGTGGCTTTACCACCTAATATTTCAAATTTGCATGATGTGTTTTATGTGTCACAACTCCGGAAGTATATTTCAGATCCATCTCATGTGATTCATATGGATGATGTGCAAGTACGGGATAATCTTACGGTGGAGACGATACTTGTACGGATCGTGGGTCGTGAAATAAAGACACTGAGGGGAAAAGAGATTGCTTTGGTTAAAGTGGTTTGGCTAGGGGCTGCCGGAGAAAGCATGACTTCGGAGTTGGATAGCAAGATACGAGACTCCTATCCTGAGTTGTTTGATTAAGGTAAACTTTCGAGGACGAAAATATTCTAAGTGGGGGAGAGTTGTAACGCCCGTAATTTAATTAATTATTTAACTAAATTATTTTTGGAATATTTGTGAAGTTGTGTTATGATGATAGTTGATGTGTTGTGATTAGTTGGATTTAATCATTTTCTTGAGTTGTGGGATAATATTAGAATGATAATATTATTTGATGTGGGCTTGTTTTATAGGATGGAAGTAGAAATAAGGGGGGTGTAGTAGTCTTAAGCCCATTAAGGAATAAAGAGAATAATAGGGTTATTTTATTATTGTTAGAAATAATAAGGAGGAAATAAGAAGCAGTAAGAGAGAAAGAATAAGGGTTGGAAGAAGAGAACGTGAAAGTTGTTGGAAAGGAGGAAAAGAGGTAGAATGGAAAATCAACCGGAAGAGTTATAGAGCAACCTTCAATCCAAGGTAAGGGTGGGGTTCTGACTCTATAATAGGGTTTATGATGATTGGTTTATGGGATTAGATGTGAAAATGTTGTCTTGTTTATGATTAAATTATATATGTTGTTGTATGATGAAAATCAATGAGTTATGGATGAATAACGATGCCCTAATGTTGTATATTTGATGTAGAATTATAGGATAATTATAATTGATGATTATCTATGATTAGAGGATGTTTTTAGGACCTAAAGTATGGAACCCGTAGTGAAAACGCAGTGAAATCGCATAAAATATCAGTGACAAAACAATATGTGTCGACCCCAAATGTTATGCATCGATACATGAAGGCTTTTAGACTCAGGATGAGTCGATACGAAGGAGTCATGCGTTGATACATGAAGGCTTTTAGACTCAGGATGAGTCGATATGAAGGAGCATGTATCGGTACATGCAGTGTTGCAGACTCAGTATGAGTCGATACAAGAGACTATGTGTCGACTCGTGTAGCGTGTTAAGTCCAATACGCATCGACCCAAGATATTACGCGTGGATCCATGTTGTCTGGTTTTTGACAGAATCATTTTGAAAAGGCTGTAACTTGAGTTTTTGGACTCCGTTTGAGGTGTCGTTCTAAGAGTTGAATAGCTAACGCGATGAACTTCATTCTTAAGGATCAAAATGAAGAATAGGAAGGATAATCCTAGTATCCAAATTAGGACTAGAGTTAATTCCCACGTTAATCGTTATGTTGATTTTTGTGAAGAATGATGAGGATGAGATGATTATAGATTACTGTTTGGTTTGTAACAGTAGGATTAATGATGATACTAATGTAGTATTACAGAATAGTATTATGTATAGGTTTGGTAATTTAGAAGTAAGCCTTAGATGATTAATTAATTATAGGCAATATCATGTTGTAGGCCTATGGCCAACGTTGTAAGATTGGCGATTTACTGTTGTATTGTTGTATGGCTGAGTTGTTGATGATAAATGATGTTTGATGAATTATGATGCATATATGATGTCTGGTGAATTATGATGTTGATGAAAGATATTGAGATGCCTCCAATAATGGGAAGCTATTAAGATGTAGGCTTCTGGCCAACGATGATGTTATGTTGAGATGTTGTTAATTATGGTGTTGTCATTACATTCATGATTGTGTCGTATACATTGCATTTCAAGATGGAGCTTATGCTCGTTAAGATGGCTTGTATTGGTGAATATTAAGATGAAGGCTTATGCCTTGTTGATGCCTTTATTTATTGCCATATTTTTAAGATGGGAGTTTTGCTTTAATGGTACCACATGCATTTGCATAGTATTGAGTCACATTATATGATTACATAAAGAAGTTGTGTATTGATGCGGTGAATGTGTATATTGTTGGTATTTCTGTTGTGATTATTGTTGTTTATAAGATGAGAAGTGGTGGTGTTATGTGATATAATTTAATATATTAATTATCATATGTTTTATTATATTGTTAGATATCTCACCCCTTCTGTTTGAATGTTACCCTTACGTTGGTAACATGCAGGTAATCAAGAGTGAAGGTTGTATACCTTCAGTAGTTCGAGTCAGTGTCATTGCTCTGATACGTAACACCCGGGGGGATGAACGCTTGTTACTTTTAATTGTTAATTATTCAGTTGTTAAACTTTAATTTGATTGTTATTAAGTATGTTTTGAAGTTGCTGTAACGATGGATAAAGATGTTATTAAGAATTCCGCTGCGTAGATGTTTAAATTGTTGAATTAAGAGATTAAATTACTATGCTGATGGTTCATCCGAAGTTTTAAAGTGTTATGTATCCATGTTGAATGCCATGTGTTTTTAAAGATGAATTTGTGGCATCCTGATTCGTTTGCATGAATGATCATAACTTTGATTTACATTTATAATTTCCAGGTAGAATTAGGGTGTTACATGTTTCCATCAGAAGTGTTTTGTTTCCAGCTGCCTAGTGTTTGGTTTCATCTGCTAGTATGTGTCTCCACTAATTAATAGTTGTTTTCATCTAGTGTTGTGCTTCCATCAAAATGGGTGTTTCCAATGAATTTGTGCTTCTATCCAATGTTGTTTATGCTTGTATGCATTTGTGCTTACATCTGTTGAGATTGTTTGCATGTGTACTTCCAATTTTATTGTGTATTTCCTCCATTTTTGTTAGTTTTTGGCTAAAAAGGGAGAGTGAAGTGTTAGTGTGTTAGCTTGGAAGATTGTTTGTTCTGATGTTGATGTTATGTCAAATGTCTTGACATGTTGATTAACATTATGATAGGACTGTACTACTGCTTAGGGAGAGTAGTCTTGAGTTGCTTGCTATATATGAAATTGTTTAGGGGGAGCATGAGTATATGTCATGCTTGTTGTTGGTGCTTAAGGGAATTTCCTTCTGCTGCCACTATGATGTATGTGATACGGTGGGAGAACTGACTTGAGGTTTTGCGTTTGTGTTCGCAAATGTTTCAGTTTAGCAAGAGTCGCCACCGACTTTTTATTTTATCCAAAGGAAAGGTCAAAAAGCACAGGAAAGACCTTTGAGGTGTTTTCTTGGGTTCGGGGGGTAGATTATGAAAAGGGAAGGTGCTAGCACCCTTTTCATCCATGGTTTTCCATGGGCTCTTAGTTACTTGTTTAGATCATTTGCTTTTGCTTTTCAATTGTTTGAAATGGTGCTTTTGTGTGTGGTTTTGAAAGTATTTTGAAAAGAGGCCTTTGTTTAGGCAACCTTTGTAATAATTCTTGTTTGAATATATACAAAGGTGTTTGTCTTTTAAAAAAATGTTTCAATGTTTGAAAGTTTATTTTGGGAAATATTTTGAAATTGTGTGTGTGTTTATTTGAAAAATAGCAAGGATGGTTTTGCAAAATTGATCAAGTAACTAGGAGTTGTCTATCCTAATCAAAAGTCTTTCTTGTGCATTTTTTAACATGGTTGTTTTACCATTGTATTTGGTAAATAACCCTATCTTTGGATGTTAAACGGGACGGGCGTGGGTCATCGTATGCCCATGATAACAATATTGCCAAGTATCTTAGCAAATTTTTGAGGGACTAGATCATTTTTGTTTAGGCAACCAAGATAGCGTCATCGAGGGACTATGATCTTTTGTTTTTGTTTGTTTTGCCAAGATACCTAGCATGTATACCATGGTCATTTTAAGGCAACAAAGTGGATGAAACCCTAGGGGTGCTTGTATGCATTGTGTTGTCATTTTTCATGCATTTTTGTCTTGTGTTTAGTCATGCTATTTGTTTGATCTTTGGTCTTTGCATACAAAACCCTAATCTTACTATCATGCATATAATACGATAAATTGCGTAAAAGTAAATCTAAGACTATTACAACAATATTATGGGGAAGGGGATACAAGTTTGAATAGGGGGATATTGCTCAAAATAAAACCCTAAAACTATTACAACCATATTGAATTTATTTGTACAAATGAATAAAATAAGCAAATATTTAAATATGCAAATAAATATAAATATGCAAAATGTTTTGTATTTATTTTATGTATGTAAAATAAATTTATTTATGTCTTAAAAATAAGAAAATAAAAATGGTTATTTTTTGAAAGGGTAAAAACCCTAATTTTTGGTTTAAAAGAAAACATGCTTTATATTATTTATTTATTCATTTTTTGTTTAAGAAAAATAATAATAATATATACAAAAATGTTGAAAAATTAAATATTGTATGAAAATATTAATTTGAGTGTATAAACAATAAAAATAAAAACATATAAAATTTTCATATTATTTACAAAATTTATTTAAGAAAATAAAAGTATATTAACCTAAATACTTATTTTTATGCTAATAAATAAATAAATAAATATGAAAAAATGCAAAAAAATAAAGAAAATATTTTTATGATTTTTAATGTTTAGGAAAAAAAATATAAAAGTCAGAAATGTGAAATATGCAAGAAAATATGAAAAATAAAAGAAATGGGCCAAGGGGGTGCAAATAACAGAATGGGGGGTGTGATCGGTGGATCTGGAACTGACTGTTTAACGCTGGTTCGCGAAATGTCGCGGAAGCAAGAGTCGCCACCGTCTTTTATTTTCTCCAAATGGAAAGGACAAAAGCACAGAAAAATTCCTTAAAGAGATTGCTCTCGGTTCGGGAGGTAGATTATAGAAAGGGAAGGTGTTAGCACCCTTTCTATCCATGGTTATCCATGGGCTCTTAGATACTTGCTCATTGTGTTTTCAAAATTGTTTGTTTGCTTTTCAATTGTGGGTTTAAAAAAAGTTTCTTTGAAAATTTCAGTTCGACTCTTGTATCAGAGTGTTTGAAAAATTGCTTTGAAAGCTTTTGAAAAGTGTCGGTGTGAAAAGATTTTTGTTTGTTTTGGAGTTAGAGCAAGTATCTAGAGTCGTCTACCTACCCTAAGGAATTCGTCTGTGTAAATGTCCTTTAAAGTAGTGCCATCCCACCATTGAGAGGTAGGTAGCACCACCGTTGGAGGTGTTCAGGTCAATTCGAGGTTCGGGACATGGTGATCACCAGAGCAATGGGAAGACACCTTAGAAGCTACCCTCATGCCAGGTTCCCGGATCATGAGGACTTACTAAGACATCCTCTACTCGACGATCACCTTTCGAGGCAAGGCAACAGTGAGGCGTACCCTAGGGGTGGTGCGTGATTCGTGTGTCAGATTCAGATATTTGTCTTGTCATGTTTATCAGTGTTCTACGCTTGATTTTATTTAAGTCCATTCATTCTTGCATGCTTTGTTTAACAGTTAAAATATTGCGAGAAAAAAATAAATCTAAAGCTATTACAAATGGCGCGGGTCCACATCGCCAAAATTAAACCGGACCCGATTTGACGAAAAATAAATAAAGCAAAATAAATAAAGAATTGGAAAGTGCGAGAAGTAATTACAAGGCTTTGGGAGAGATACATAATTATTTAAGCGAAATAAAATAAATATGCGAAATTAAATCGAAACGAGGGCGTTGGACCCTTTTGCAAAATTAAATTAATAAGGAATTAAAATTAAAATTAAAAGAAAATGTTTTGGTATTTTTGGTGTTTTTAGGAATTTAATGCGAAAAAGAATTAATTAAAATTAAAATAATAGGCAAACCCTAATTCTAGTTATTTTTTATTATTTATTAAGAAATATTGAAATTTGACCTAATTTAAACCTAAGTTATTTTCATGCATAATTTAATTATAAAAATAAATAAAATAAATAAATATTATTATGAGGAAGAAAAATTAAAAAGGAATAAAAACATTAATTAAACCTATTTCTACATTTTTTATATTTTTATTATGAAAAGAATCAAAAATTGCAACCTAAATTAAAACTAAATTTATTTACATACAATTTGTTTATGAAAATAATTAAAATAAAATATTTATTATGTTTTTTGACTTTTCTGATTTTTAGGCATTTTTTATATTTTGTAAAAAAATAATTAATTAAATTAAAACAATAAAGCAAATAAAATAATAATTAAAAATAAAATATAAGAAAAAGATAGAAAGTTGCAAACCAGGGGGGGTTCAGTCCCAAATTAGGGGGTTAAGTCCAAGCAATTTGGCCCAACAACTTCAGGTCCATTGACTTTTCCAGCCACTATGTGGCACCTTTGACCAGGGTGTAGCGTGCTCTTTGAATCCATGCCCTTGATGTGATCTCCCAGGATGCGTGGCTGGCTTGATGATGAGAGAATATGATAGTCTTCAACGTAAGCGCTGCATATGATTTGTTAGGGAAAAATAATATTGAAATATGTAAGACCTGGGGCTCGAACCCAGGTCATGTACCTTCACCACCAATCCTGCTTGCCAGCTGAGCTAAGTGCGCATTCAATTAATATACAAACAAACAAATAATATAAAAAGAAGCAACGCGTTAGTGGATTGAAACGCGCGAAATTCAAAACAACGTATCACTTGTTGCCACCACATCATCGTCTTCACCATCCCTGTATCATAAAATATGAGGCAACGGTTTTTTGGACGTTCTCTTAGGCATGCTACCAAAAAATAGCGATTAGGCCTATGTAACTCATAAATTGATCGCGAATATGGATTCTTCTCCGTCCAAGCTTGCTGATTACGATTATGGCATTGAGGTTCTCTAATTTTACGCTATGTGAAAACACCCAATTTCCAATTCTGAAAACCCTAGATTTTAGCAATGGTGAAATCGTCTACAGCTTGCAAAAACTCAATTAAACGCATGGGTTAGTTTGCAAATGCTTCACTGATCATGAATATACAATTAGAATGACATGAATGTGCATAAATAATGAAACACGATAATGGAAAAAATGGAACAAGAGGGGCTTCTGTATACCGTTCCAAAGCGTAAAACTTGAGGCTTTTGATTGGAATATGTTCTATATTGCTCAAGGAAGCTAATGGAACAGGTATTATGCCTTGAATCGCCTTGTAAAGGTGATTTCAGAATTGAGTTTTTTAGAGAATTTTCCAAGTTTTTCAATGGCCTTTGAGCGCAGCTTTTTTGTGTCTTTGCATTAGGTTTCTCATCAGGCATATGTAGTGAACAAATTAGGTCAACAAAACTCAATCAAATCCAATGCAATAATGGTTTTTGGAAATTTGATTCTTAAGGATCTTTTTTCAATCTTTTTCAAGTGTTCTTGTATCAATTATGCTCAAATCAAATCAAATCTTCCTATTTTTGAATGTGCACGAAATATTGAGGGCAAAACATGCATGAAAAGATTTATTAGGTCAAGTTATATATTTTTCACATATTTAAATGATTTAAATGAATTAATATAAATAAAAATTCAAATAAATAAATAAAAAATGAGAAAATACTTCCCTTTGGGCCAAGTGGTCGTGCATATGCTTAGAATGATGAATCATGGAAGAAAAATGGGCCCATTAGCAATTTTAGGTCATTTGAACCAATGTTGACTTTTCAAAATATCCAAAAATTTCCCAACTTCCACAAGGCATAACTTGCTCAGTTTTTAAGCTTTTCTCATGTTCTTGGAAATTTTGGAAAGGTCTTTGAGTCCTCTAACCAATGCCTTTGGTCCCATGTCATTTTGATTTACCAATCTCAAGTTATGTCCTTTGACTTAAAGTCCCTTTTTGTTGACTTTTGAAAATGACCTATAATGTTGAAGTTGATAACTTTTTGTGAGAGCATTTCTTGGACTTGAAGTATGAAGATGAGTTGTAGGAAATGTCTTTCTATTCAAAATGAGCTTTGGATGGAATTTTTCTGATAATCCATGTGAAAGTTATGCCCTGGTCAATTTCAGTTGACTTTTTCAACTGTCCAAATAAGGAAACTTTTGCATCTTTATGATTTCTGAGCCAAACTTTGAGAATCATGATCAAGCATTGATCAAATGATGTTTGTGGCTTCAAAATGATATGTTGACCAAAAATTTGAACTTTTGACTGTCAAATGACCATTTTGCCCCTACAGTTGACTATAGTGCAATTAGGGTTTTGACTGTGCAATTTTGAGCTGAATGCCTTGAAACTTGATGTGAGGATGCTTGACCATATTTGTAGGCATATGAGACTTGATTGGGCCCTTGAAAACTTCCTTTCTTTAATCAGAACACAAACCCTAGTTTTGACTGTATAGGAGACCTTTGCACTGTGCAACCCTTGGGGAATTTTGCAGCTTGACTTGGCAATTTCTTGGAGAATATGGGAGGGCAAATTTTGGGGTACAACAGTTGCCCCTGTTCAATCTTCTTAGACCTGAGGATGCAGATTGGCTGACGTGCCTTTCGTAATCCGAAGGTGGAAGATGATTGAACACTAGAGTGCCCAGAAATTTGCACTCACATAGCAGCAGTGTGATGGAAATGGGCTTATAGATGCCATTTAGAGATTGCTGGATAGGATGATGGGCTTATAGATGCCATCTGGATGTTGATCGCATAAGAGATTCCTTAGCGAGAACCTGTGTACCTGCAAAAGAAAAAATGAGTACCTGACACGTTGCAGGAGCTGATTTTAGATGCTTGGTATAGATATGTCCTGACTGGTTGCAGGAGCTGAGTCTGGAGCTTCAAAAGATGATGAATGAACCAGGGATGGTTAATACCTTAGCATGAATGGTGAGAGAACCTTGGGCGACTTTAACTTCAACAACGCTCGTTGAGAAAATCTTGGGTGTCCTCTACTGGGATAAGAATCAGGGAGATCTTAGGGTCGATCTGACTGAACCAGAGAAGGCCTTTGACTGGATAAGCATCAGGAAAATCTTAGGGTCGATTTAACTGAACCGGACAAGGTCTTGGAATATCTTCAACTGGATAAGCATTAGGGAGATCTTAGGGTCGATCTGACTGAACCAGAGAAGGCCTTTGACTGGATAAGCATCAGGAAAATCTTAGGGTCGATTTAACTGAACCGGGCAAGGTCTTGAAATATCTTCAACTGGATAAGTATCAGGGAGATCTTAGGGTCGATCTGACTGAACCAGAGAAGGCCTTTGACTGGATAAGCATCAGGAAAATCTTAGGGTCGATTTAACTGAACCGGACAAGGTCTTGAAATATCTTCAACTGGATAAGCATCAGGGAGATCTTATGGTCGATCTGACTGAACCAGAGAAGGCCTTTGACTGGATAAGCATCAGGAAAATCTTAGGGTCGATTTAACTGAACCGGACAAGGTCTTGAAATATCTTCAACTGGATAAGCATCAGGGAGATCTTAGGGTCGATCTGACTGAACCAGAGAAGGCCTTTGACTGGATAAGCATCAGGAAAATCTTAGGGTCGATTTAACTGAACCGGTCTAGGTCTTGAAATATCTTCAACTGGATAAGCATCAGGGAGATCTTAGGGTCGATCTGACTGAACCAGAGAAGGCCTTTGACTGGATAAGCATCAGGAAAATCTTAGGGTCGATTTAACTGAACCGGACAAGGTCTTTGAAATATCTTCAACTGGGTAAGCATCAGGGAGATCTTAGGGTCGATCTGACTGAACCAGAGAAGGCCTTTGACTGGATAAGCATCAGGAAAATCTTAGGGTCGATTTAACTGAACCAGGCTAGGTCTTTGAAATATCTTCAACTGGGTAAGCATCAGGGAGATCTTAGGGTCGATCTGACTGAACCAGAGAAGGCCTTTGACTGGATAAGCATCAGGAAAATCTTAGGGTCGATTTAACTGAACCAGGCTAGGTCTTGAAAGATGATTGAGAATTTAGCTGATTCTTTCCTAAAAGGTAAAGGTCAGACATATGCAATGCATGATATGGATCAAGCAATGATATTCTCAACATAAATGAGATTTGTGAGATATGATGCGTCTATGCATGCTATAATGATGTATGTGATGTTTTTTATGAATGCATGTTTTCGTCTAGGAAAGTAAATCCTTGACGGATGCCGGGAAGTCATATCCTGGGCTGATGTTGAAGAATAGATTTTGCTTCCGCTGGGGATGATAACTGCAAGAATACCGGTAGGAGAGGATGACTCCGTTGTGGAATAAACTTGGCAACTGGGAGATTCTTCGGGGAGAAAAGATACTCTAGCGACCTTGCTGGGAAGTGATACTCTGTGGGGAGAGATATACTTTGCTGAGTGTTGATAATAGCTTGCTGAGGATATATTTGCTGTATTGGAAGTGCTGATAGACTTCGCTGGGGATAAGAAGGAACTGTGTTGACGACGACCTTTCCGTGGCTCTTGGCTGAGGATAACCCAGTTATATCCTGTTAAGGAAATAACTCTTTAAATCAAGCCGGATGACGTGTTCGTGCTCTGCGAGGGGATAAGCTTCCAGAATTTACTGGGGATAAGCTTACTGCTTGGGGATATGAATTCCAACTTTCCTGGGGAAACTAATTGGACTCTCCTGGGGAAGTTTTGAACTGCGGGGGAAGTGATTCCTTTGAATATTGAGATACCGCCGGGGAACAATCTTTAGACCAAGATTGCCGGGGATGCTTGTCAAGAATGTATGTATATTGCTGCTGGGGAGATGTTGATATCTACTGGAGGATACTCAACTTCCTTGGGATTTGATAGCTTGGAGAGGAATGTACTGTTTTGCTGAACCACTCTCTGGGGAATTAAGGTATCTGGTTATATTCTTTAGCTGAACCTACCTTGGTACCTTGGAGGATAGAACAATTAGATTGCTCAGACAACTCTTTATTGCCCCTATTTCTAGTGTCACCTGCAATTAATTCCTTTGTTTCGTATGCAAATACTTATGAGTTAGCAAACTATTGTCAATGCATATATCACAAATTGAACCTTGGACGTTCTTCGCAAAACAAAACAGAAAAAGAAAAACACTTGGCGCGTTTAACTGAAAATATATTTGTATTGATTTTGAATGGCCTGTGAATAGGCGTTTTGTGTACAAGAGGCTGACGTCCTAGTAAGAAGAACGCTGCCGAACAAAAGAGTTTATACAAATTTTGTACAAAAGAAAATAAAACAGCTGTGTGAAATATGAGTGATCCACTGGGTTTCAACTCTGCTATTGCCTTTATAACTCCGAGCGTCTCATCACTTGATGACCTTGGTTGAAGGTGAAGCTGACTGATCGATGCCGTTTGAACTTGATGCAGATACCGGATTCTGGATGCAAAGTGATCAATGAGACATAGGATTACGCTTTATCCCTAATTTTTGCCTGGACCGCCCTTTCGGGTTTTCAGTCCACCGGGATACCCATTTTTGCCCAAGCCGCCTTTTCAGGTTTTCGACTTGCCGGGTGTACAGATTTTTTCATTTTCATCCCTTCATTTTGCCCGAACCCTTTTGGTTCGACGGGAAGCCCTAATTTTTGCCTAGGCATGTCAGCCTAGCGGGTATTTTTTTCATGCGTAGTATTTTTTTACTATGTCTGCATTGGCGGGGTGAGGAAGGTCGTCACCATCCATGTTGGTCAGTATCATGGCTCCTCCTGAGAACACATGTTTAACCACAAATGGCCCTTCGTACGTAGGGGTCCATTTGCCCCTTGGATCACTCTGAGGAAGGATGATTCGCTTGATAACCAGATCCCCGACTTGATATTCCTGTGGTCTGACCTTTTTGTTAAATGCCCTGATCATCTGTTTCTGATACGTCTGACCATGGCAGATAGCAGCAAGTCTCTTTTCATCAATGAGATTGAGCTGATCAAGTCGTGTCTGGATCCAATCATCTTCGTTCAGATTTGCATCCTTCATTATCCGGAGAGAGGGTATTTGCACTTCAATCGGCAAGACTGCCTCCATGCCATAAACCAGAGAGAAAGGAGTTGCCCCGGTTGACGTCCTAGCTGAGTTACGGTACCCATGCAGAGCGAACGGTAACATCTCGTGCCAATCTTTATAGGTCACTGTCATCTTTTGCACGATTTTCTTGATGTTCTTATTTGCCGCTTCTACAGCTCCATTCATCTTCGGTCTGTAAGGAGAAGAATTGTGGTGCTGTATCTTGAACTGTTCGCAGAGCTCAGCGATCATCTTGTTGTTTAGATTGGTACCGTTGTCTGTAATAATCCGCTCGGGAACGCCGTACCGACAGATCAGGTTATGCCGAATGAACCGTGCCACAACAGTCTTGGTTACCGTGGCATAGGACGCTGCCTCAACCCACTTCGTAAAATAATCAATCGCCACTAGGATGAAGCGATGTCCATTGGATGCCGTAGGTTTAATCTCACCGATCATGTCTATACCCCACATTGCAAATGGCCAAGGCGCAGTCAGAACGTTCAGGGGAACCGGAGGAACATGCACCTTGTCTGCATAAATCTGGCACTTGTGGCATGTCCTGGAATGTTGGTAACAATCGGCTTCCATTGTGGACCAGTAATATCCTGCCCGTAGGATTTTCTTAGCCATAGTATGTCCGCTGGAATGCGTACCAAAGGTCCCTTCATGTAGCTCTTCCATGATTCTTTCTGCTTCAGTCTTATCCACACAACGCAGTAAGGTTGAATCATGGTTTCGTTTGTACAAGATGTCGTTGCTTAGGAAGAACTTGGCTGCAAACCTCCTCAGGAATTTCTTATCATTGACAGAGGCACCTTCAGGGTACTCCTGAGCTTCCAAATATCTCTTCACCTCGTGGTACCAAGGCTTCTCAGTCACCAATTCAGTTTCGAGATCGCAACAGTATGCCGGTTCGTCCAGTTTCCAGATGATGATTCGGGGAGCCTCATTATCCCATTTGACCTTGAACATAGAAGACATTGTAGCTAACGCGTCCGCTAACTGATTCTCTTCTCTTGGAAAGTGCTCAAAGGTTATCTTTGTAAAGTGGGGGACCAGGGTCAACACACATTCTCTGTAAGGAATCAAGTTTGGATGTTTCGTATCCCACTCTCCTTTGATCTGATTGATCACAATAGCGGAATCTCCGAAGACACTTAGAAATTTGATCCTTAGGTCGATCGCAGCTTGAAGACCCATGATGCACGCCTCATACTCCGCCATGTTGTTGGTACAGTTGAAACATAGCCGGGCAGTGAGTGGAGTATGAGTACCTTGAGGTGATATGATAATGGCGCCGATACCATTTCCCAAAGCATTAGAAGCTCCGTCAAAGTGCATAGACCATCGGGATCCTGGTTCAGGTCCTTCATCCGGTCCAGGTACTTCACAGTCAGTTACTATCATGATGCTTTCATCTGGAAATTCAAAGTTCATTGACTGATAATCATCTACAGCTTGATGTGCCAGGTGGTCTGCCAATACACTTCCTTTGATGGCTTTTTGGGTCGTGTACTGAATGTCGTATTCCGTCAAGATCATCTGCCATCTTGCAATTCTCCCAGACAGAGCAGGCTTTTCGAATATGTACTTTATAGGATCCATTTTTGAGATCAACAAGGTAGTGTGAGTCAGCATATACTGTCTCAGCCGGCGAGCAGCCCATACCAAAGCGCAGCAAGTTTTCTCAAGCAGTGAGTATCGGGTCTCACAGTCGGTAAACTTTTTGCTAAGGTAATAAATGGCATGCTCTTTTCGGCCAGACTCGTCATGCTGCCCCAGCACACACCCCATTGAGTTGTCGAGCACTGTCAGGTATAGTATCAGAGGTCTCCCTTCAACCGGTGGCATAAGGATAGGTGGTTCTTGGAGGTACTCCTTGATTTTGTCAAAGGCAACCTGACATTCATCATTCCAACATACTACCTGATCTTTCTTCAGCAGCTTGAAGATTGGCTCACAGGTAGCAGTCAGATGTGAGATGAACCGAGCGATGTAATTCAGGCGTCCTAAAAAGCCTCTGACTTCCTTCTCTGTCTTAAGAACTAGCATCTCTTGAATAGCTTTGACCTTAGAAGGGTCCACTTGTATACCTTTATCACTGACCACGAAGCCTAGCAACTTCCCAGATCTTACCCCGAAGGTGCACTTGTTCGGGTTCAATCTTAGCTTGTACAGTTTCAAACGGTCAAACAACTTCTGTAGATGATCTAGGTGCTCTTCCTCAGTCTGGGACCTTGCGATCATGTCGTCAACATATACTTCTATCTCATGATGGATCATGTCATGAAATAAAGCAACCATGGCACGTTGGTAGGTTGCCCCAGCGTTCTTCAACCCAAATGGCATGACCTTGTAGCAGAAGGTGCCCCACTGAGTAACAAATGTAGTCTTTTCCATGTCTTCAGGTGCCATCTTGATCTGATTGTAACCTGAAAAGCCATCCATGAAAGAGAATACCTTGTGCTGAGCTGTGTTATCAACAAGGACATCAATGTGAGGTAGAGGGAAGTCATCTTTGGGGCTGGCCCTGTTTAGATCCCTGTAGTCGACACACATTCTGACCTTACCGTCCTTCTTAGGTACCGACACCACATTAGCAGCCCACTGAGGGTAAGAAGTCACTGCAAGAAACCCAGCATCAAACTGTTTCATGACCTCGGCTTTCATCTTCTCAGACATCTCTGGACGCATCCGACGGACCTTTTGCTTAATTGGAGGGCAGTCTTCCTTAGTTGGCAAGTGATGGACCACAATGTCGGTATCCAACCCTGGCATGTCTTCGTAGGACCAGGCAAAGATCTCCATATAATCATGCAGCATCTTGGTTAACCGTTGCTTCACGCTGAGCTCTAGGTTGGCACCAATCTTTACCTCTTTCCTGTCTGCCTCAGTACCCAGGTTTATGGTTTCCACTGGCTCTTCATGGGGTTGAATTGCCCTCTCTTCCTGAAGCAACAGTCTGGAAAGCTCGCCAGGCACTTCGCAATCATCTTCACCTTCGTCTTCGGCTAAGTTGATCGGATTTTCGAAGTCATAATTGGCAGTAGCAGAGTTGTTATCAGTGAGATCCAGAGTGGATTGGAACCTGTATGAGTGAGTGTGTGTGTAAATACAACTGTTTTGAAAATTATGTAAAGGAAAAGAAAGACAGGAAAGGAGCACAATATTTGTAGTGCGAAAATACGTCCAAGATTTTCATTCATGATATATGAAATGACAGTTTGTATGCCCTCACAAATAGAACCACGGTGCCTCGGGTAAGACACCGGGCCATAGAGTTTATCATTGTTTATTACAAAATAACGAAACAAAGAAATTTATTACTGCGTCACAAAGGTAACAGGAGTATGGTCTTTAGCAATCCAATTGTTCAATCCGCCTTCGGTCGTCGGATAGATCCAGCTATTAAACTCAGCATCGTCCACTTCGTGGTCTTCCCCAACAGCATTCACTCCTGAACTTTTAATAAATACCGGAGGCTTTCCGATCTTCGCTTTCCTCATAGCTTTCTGACCTTCTGTGGTAAAACCCAGCCCAAGTTTATCAGTCTTCTGAGTAAAGTCTGGAAGTCTTCCCCAGTCGGCACATTCACCCTTCTGAACCACAGCCCGGGCATCCTTTAGGGAAGCCATTTTCAAAGGAACAAATTCTTCTGCTGCTGTTTCTGCTGCAATTGGAAACACCTCCTCGAAATGCTGAAAGGGGGTTTCAATAAACTCCCCATCCATCTCAATGTATCTGAAGGAGTTTAGGTGGCTCACCATATATTCTTCCTCTCCCTGCACAGTGACGATCTTCCCTCTGACGGGGTATTTCAGCTTCTGATGCAAGGTAGAGGTCACCGCCCCAGCCTTATGTATCCAGGGTCGACCTAGTAGACAAGAGTAAGATGGACGGATGTCCATCACATAAAAAGTGGAGTCGAACACCTGAGATCCCACACGAATCGGAATGTCAACCTCTCCATGAACCATCCTCTTTGAACCGTCAAAGGCCCTGACGATGATGTTGCTGGGTTTCAATTCTAGACCTTCACAATCTAAACGGTCCAAAGCCTTCTTGGGTAGCACATTCAAAGATGACCCAGTATCCACCAACACATGTGCCAAGGTAGTGCCTCTGCATTCAATAGAGACATGCAGAGCATCATTATGGTCTCTTCCCTTTGCGGTTAAGTCAGCGTCTGAGAAACCCAAGCCATTGTCTACCGTTAGACTTGCCACGCAATCAGTGAACTGGACTGCAGAGGTTTCATGTGGCACATGGGCCGTCTTGAGGAATGAGATTAAGGCCTTGGCATGGGCCTCAGAACACAGCAATAAAGAGAGCATGGAGATTTTAGAGGGCGTGTGCCCCAGCTGTTCCACAACATTAAAATCGCTCTTCTTTATAATCTTCAGAATCTCCTCCATCTCTTGTTGGGAGGCCTCAGCAGTTATTGGTACAGGTGCCTCCACTTGGGCAGGCTCAACTTCAACTCCTTTGCCCCGAGCATTGGATGACTTGGCAGCAGGAGAAACAATTGGATCAGCGGCAGGAACAGGCACACTTGCGGGGGTTATGAGGAGCAGTCTTTGGGCAGCAGGCGGTGCAATGTCAGGCGAGAAGAGCCTGCCACTGCGGGTAACTTTGGCTGGGCCAGTGATGTCACAAATGCTGGCGGCAGCGTTGAACTCTTGTTTAATCCCGTTTACATATACATCTGCCCCATAATGCCAGGGGACAACTTTGTCAAATACATAGGGCAGGGGCCCTGGAACAGTGATAATAACAGGCGCAACGGTCATGATTTGGACGGGCTTCTTCGGGGGAGCCGGGATCGGATTATTGAAGATAGTCACCACAGAAACTTCTTCCACTGGAACCAACCGAACAGCAGACTTCTTGAATAGAATCTCCTTGCTATCCATTAAGCTTTGGATGCCTAACTTTAGCAAGGGACAACCAGATGGGGACACAGCACAAAACAGGCAACCCTCACTGCAACCCGGAAATAAACCGGCCAGCAGCAGGTTCTTTTTGACAGTCTTCAAAGGAGTGGCTAGATCATCCACAGAAATGGCATAAACGTCTTTATCCACAGCATTTACCCCATGCTGAGGCATAGGAGCAGTAACTACATTCGGCTTTGCAGGCGCTTCGAACTGTATCTCCTTTGCGTCGATAAGGTCTTGCACCTTATTCTTTAATGCCCAACAGTCATCGGTAGAGTGCCCCGGGCTATCTGAATGGTAGGCACAACGAGCATTCGGGTTGTACTTGGGGGATGCAGTGTTTGGGAACTTCGGCGCCTCCCTGACAGTCACTAAATTGGTTGAGAGCAACTGTGGTAGGATCTGCGACAAAGTCATGCTTAAGCGGGTGAATTCTCTCCGGGGTCTTTCAACCTTCTGAGGATTGTTTGGCCGGGGAGCGGCAGCAGGTTTAACGATCATTACCGCACTGACAGATTGGCGGTGCTCATGTCTCTCTGATCTCCTGGAACCATATACAGCACTAGACTCCTTCTTGAAGGGTTTCTTCTCAGAACTAGATGATGTACCCTTCGGAATTTTTCCAGACTTTAACCCAGCTTCAATCCTTTCTCCAGTCAAGATTAGATCAGTGAACCCAGCAGAAGAATTCCCGATGAGATGGTTGAAAAACGGCCCAGATAGGGTCCCCAAGAACATATCCACCAACTCCCGATCAGTCAACGGCGGCTGCACCCTACCGGCCAGGTCTCTCCACTTCTTAGCGTACTCCTTAAAACCTTCGCTTGCACCTAACGACATACCCTGGAGTTGGGTACGTGTGGGGGCAAGGTCGGCATTATATTGATACTGCTTGTAGAAAGCAGTAGCCAACTCCTCCCAGTTACGAACTTTGGTCCCATCCAGCTGATAGAACCATTCGAGATGAGTCCCTGAAAGACTCTCCTGGAAGAAGTGGATCCATAAATTCTTATCCGCAAAGTACGGCTGAATTTTCCGAACATAGGACCTCAGATGCAGCTTGGGACAAGACGCCCCGTCATACTTAGAGAAGGATGGTGCTTTGAACTTATGCGGGATAATCACACCAGTTGACAAACCCAGATCTCCGAAATCCAGCCCAGGTACCTGTTGAACCTCCATAGCCTTCAACCTATCCTCCAGTTGCTTGTATCTATCGTCTGCAGAAGGGTACTGCTCTTCATCAAAATCAGTCTCGTTGTCGGAGACCACCGGGCTAGGGACCTTTACTTCTGCCTGAGAAGGACTCTTGCCAACAGAAGAACCAGCCTCTTCATGCTGCAGAGTATTGCCAAACCTTCGGCCCGAGTTGAACAGAACAGTTCTTCTCTTCTTCTTCTTCTCCTTCTTCAGGAGCATAGCCTTCAGTTCTTCTTGGCCTTGAGCCAGACCCTTGATTAATTCCTGGAATTGTGCATTCTGCACCTGAAGAGCCTTGATTGATGTCTCAGTTGATGCAGATTCGGGATTCATGATGCTGAAATAAACAGCGAAGAACTGTAAGCAACCTGAAAAGAGGAAAAACCTGCTATGCACATGATGAATGAGATGTGGTTATGCAATGCATTCAAGGGTTCGAAAATTCAACTTTGTTGTAGACAAAAAGGAACACACGTTATTATTAAAGAAATCATTGTTTAATACATCAAAGCCTCATGGGCAAAAGTACAAAAATCAAATCAATCCCAAAATACACTGCGCATCCTCTTTGGAGCTATATAGGTGTTGAGATTCCTCTCCTCATGCAACAGGCGGGTGAGCTCCAAGACCTTCTTTTCACTGGCATGTAGACTAGTCTCAAGAGAATTCCTTTCTTCCTTAAGCTGTATCCAGCTCTTCTGCATCTCTTCCCAGGATGTGGGCATATCAGGGTGCTGAATAGTGTAGGACACTTCTCCTTCCAAGACTGGTTCTTTGATCACAGGGAGCATATGGGGATAAGGCATCACTAACTTCTGGGAGCGGACGCGTACCCACTTGAGATAAGGCTCCAAAGGGATGGAGTTCCTGTGCCCCAGTGTCATGCTGTCTATCCTATTTGGCATCCTCCAAGCTCTGATAAATCTCTGGCGAAGTCCTTGAGTATCATTGTCGAAGTCAAAAACTATGTCAGGAATTAACATGTCATGAGGACCATCCCTCCGAGCATAACCAAACTGTCTCCAAGCCAGGCATGGGTTATAAGTAATACCTCCTCTGATTCCAAGTAAAGGAACATTAGGGTACTCCCCGCAACGATCAATGATAGTGACATCTTCTCTGGACCTAGGGCACCAATGTATATCTGCATGTGTAAGAGTCATCAATCGTTGTGACCATCTCAAACCCCACTCATTCTTCAGGACTGATTGTGGAAGGTGCGAAATAAACCACCTTCCCAGGAGAGGAGTGCAACACATAAGGACACCCCTTTTTCTCATGGTTCGAGTGTAACATGAGTGAAGGATGTCCCCCAGCAATGTAGGTATAGGATTCCTGGACATAAAGATCTGGACAGCACTGATATCAATAAGCTGATCTGGGTTAGGGAACAACACCAAACCATAGACAAGGAGGGCCACAAACTCTTCAAAAGCTTGCAAGTCAAGGGAATTCCAACATTCCAGGGCCTTTTCAAACAGAAACCTGGCTAAGAACCCTTTGATACCACTTCTAACTTCCCAATGTCCCTTGAGGTCAGATGACTGTAGGTGCAAGGCTTTAGCAATCTCTTCAAGCTTAGGTTCCTTTTCTGTACCGTTGAAAGGTAGCTGATCAAGGATAGGGATCTTCAGGAGCCGGGAGAACTCCTCCAATGTAGGTACCAACTGATAGTCCAAGAAGGTGAAACAGTGATGCAGAGGGTCAAAGAATTGGAACAGGACCTTGATCATATCTTCCTCAATGTTGGTGTTGACCAAGCTGATGAGGCTTCCATTCCTTTCATTGAATGAAGAGTTCTCGGGAATCCTGGATATAAGCTCCTTAAGCTGAGGAGGGATCCTTACAAGACTGATTTGAATTGTCTTTCTACGAACAGTTTCCATGTCCTACAAAACAAGAACAAAGATGACAATCTGAACCCCTGAAATGGTTAGTCAATGCATATGATGCTAGATGATGTCATGATGCTACGATTAAACATACCACAGATATTTACAAAGACAAACATGTAAGGCACACAAGGCACACAAGACAAGCCCTTAAGGTTTAAGGCCAGCACGGGGTCTGGGTAGTACCCTCTTGAAGTTGGTGGGTTCAACCTGTCCTAATCAAAGTAACCGGGTTCTAAGGTTCCCAATATCACTGGATTGCTTTCATTGTTCATTGTTTCGATTTAGCCACTGAACTGGCGACCGAAATATTCCAGGAAAGCAACCCTCAATTGAGTGTAGTATCGAGTATCAACCAACCTCGGACTGCACCAAAGTCAGTTATCTCACTACCCTAAAGAGGCCAAGATAGTTCAATTAAGGTTCCTAAGGTCTGTTGATGCTTCACGACACCACGCGGAGGCCCCGTACCCTCCTTGACTGAACTCAAGGGTTACCGGTACACACCAAAGTGCCACATCAACGTAGCAGACTGTTTCAACCATGTCGGTATACCCCGCACAGTTCCCTCACAGCCTTGTTGCTACTTTCTAAGAAGGTATCCCCCAGATCCGGGTTAGGATCCATAGAACTCCCAAGACAGTCCCACAATAATAAAGCAAGCAAGTCAATACAATTGAAAACACAGTGATCTTAGTCCTAAGGTACACCTCACTTTAAGTGATTTCCCCAGCAGAGTCGCCAGTTCTGTGATCGGTGGATCTGGAACTGACTGTTTAACGCTGGTTCGCGAAATGTCGCGGAAGCAAGAGTCGCCACCGTCTTTTATTTTCTCCAAATGGAAAGGACAAAAGCACAGAAAAATTCCTTAAAGAGATTGCTCTCGGTTCGGGAGGTAGATTATAGAAAGGGAAGGTGTTAGCACCCTTTCTATCCATTGTTATCCATGGGCTCTTAGATACTTGCTCATTGTGTTTTCAAAATTGTTTGTTTGCTTTTCAATTGTGGGTTTAAAAAAAGTTTCTTTGAAAATTTCAGTTCGACTCTTGTATCAGAGTGTTTGAAAAATTGCTTTGAAAGCTTTTGAAAAGTGTCGGTGTGAAAAGATTTTTGTTTGTTTTGGAGTTAGAGCAAGTATCTAGAGTCGTCTACCTACCCTAAGGAATTCGTCTGTGTAAATGTCCTTTAAAGTAGTGCCATCCCACCATTGAGAGGTAGGTAGCACCACCGTTGGAGGTGTTCGGGTCAATTCGAGGTTCGGGACATGGTGATCACCAGAGCAATGGGAAGACACCTTAGAAGCTACCCTCATGCCAGGTTCCCAGATCATGAGGACTTACTAAGACATCCTCTACTCGACGATCACCTTTCGAGGCAAGGCAACAGTGAGGCGTACCCTAGGGGTGGTGTGTGATTCGTGTGTCAGATTCAGATATTTGTCTTGTCATGTTTATCAGTGTTCTACGCTTGATTTTATTTAAGTTCATTCATTCTTGCATGCTTTGTTTAACAGTTAAAATATTGCGAGAAAAAAATAAATCTAAAGCTATTACAAATGGCGCGGGTCCACATCGCCAAAATTAAACCGGACCCGATTTGACGAAAAATAAATAAAGCAAAATAAATAAAGAATTGGAAAGTGCGAGAAGTAATTACAAGGCTTTGGGAGAGATACATAATTATTTAAGCGAAATAAAATAAATATGCGAAATTAAATCGAAACGAGGGCGTTGGACCCTTTTGCAAAATTAAATTAATAAGGAATTAAAATTAAAATTAAAAGAAAATGTTTTGGTATTTTTGGTGTTTTTAGGAATTTAATGCGAAAAAGAATTAATTAAAATTAAAATAATAGGCAAACCCTAATTCTAGTTATTTTTTATTATTTATTAAGAAATATTGAAATTTGACCTAATTTAAACCTAAGTTATTTTCATGCATAATTTAATTATAAAAATAAATAAAATAAATAAATATTATTATGAGGAAGAAAAATTAAAAAGGAATAAAAACATTAATTAAACCTATTTCTACATTTTTTATATTTTTATTATGAAAAGAATCAAAAATTGCAACCTAAATTAAAACTAAATTTATTTACATACAATTTGTTTATGAAAATAATTAAAATAAAATATTTATTATGTTTTTTAACTTTTCTGATTTTTAGGCATTTTTTATATTTTGTAAAAAAATAATTAATTAAATTAAAACAATAAAGCAAATAAAATAATAATTAAAAATAAAATATAAGAAAAAGATAGAAAGTTGCAAACCAGGGGGGGTTCAGTCCCAAATTAGGGGGTTAAGTCCAAGCAATTTGGCCCAACAACTTCAGGTCCATTGACTTTTCCAGCCACTATGTGGCACCTTTGACCAGGGTGTAGCGTGCTCTTTGAATCCATGCCCTTGATGTGATCTCCCAGGACGCGTGGCTGGCTTGATGATGAGAGAATATGATAGTCTTCAACGTAAGCGCTGCATAGGATTTGTTAGGGAAAAATAATATTGAAATATGTAAGACCTGGGGCTCGAACCCAGGTCATGTACCTTCACCACCAATCCTGCTTGCCAGCTGAGCTAAGTGCGCATTCAATTAATATACAAACAAACAAATAATATAAAAAGAAGCAACGCGTTAGTGGATTGAAACGCGCGAAATTCAAAACAACGTATCACTTGTTGCCACCACATCATCGTCTTCACCATCCCTGTATCATAAAATATGAGGCAACGGTTTTTTGGACGTTCTCTTAGGCATGCTACCAAAAAATAGCGATTAGGCCTATGTAACTCATAAATTGATCGCGAATATGGATTCTTCTCCGTCCAAGCTTGCTGATTACGATTATGGCATTGAGGTTCTCTAATTTTACGCTATGTGAAAACACCCAATTTCCAATTCTGAAAACCCTAGATTTTGGCAATGGTGGAATCGTCTACAGCTTGCAAAAACTCAATTAAACGCATGGGTTAGTTTACAAATGCTTCACTGATCATGAATATACAATTAGAATGACATGAATGTGCATAAATAATGAAACACGATAATGGAAAAAAATGGAACAAGAGGGGCTTCTGTATACCGTTCCAAAGCGTAAAACTTGAGGCTTTTGATTGGAATATGTTCTATATTGCTCAAGGAAGCTAATGGAACAGGTATTATGCCTTGAATCGCCTTGTAAAGGTGATTTCAGAATTGAGTTTTTTAGAGAATTTTCCAAGTTTTTCAATGGCCTTTGAGCGCAGCTTTTTTGTGTCTTTGCATTAGGTTTCTCATCAGGCATATGTAGTGAACAAATTAGGTCAACAAAACTCAATCAAATCCAATGCAATAATGGTTTTTGGAAATTTGATTCTTAAGGATCTTTTTTCAATCTTTTTCAAGTGTTCTTGTATCAATTATGCTCAAATCAAATCAAATTTTCCTATTTTTGAATGTGCACGAAATATTGAGGGCAAAACATGCATGAAAAGATTTATTAGGTCAAGTTATATATTTTTCACATATTTAAATGATTTAAATGAATTAATATAAATAAAAATTCAAATAAATAAATAAAAAATGAGAAAATACTTCCCTTTGGGCCAAGTGGTCGTGCATATGCTTAGAATGATGAATCATGGAAGAAAAATGGGCCCATTAGCAATTTTAGGTCATTTGAACCAATGTTGACTTTTCAAAATATCCAAAACTTTCCCAACTTCCACAAGGCATAACTTGCTCAGTTTTTAAGATTTTCTCATGTTCTTGGACATTTTGGAAAGGTCTTTGAGTCCTCTAACCAATTCCTTTGGTCCCATGTCATTTTGATTTACCAATCTCAAGTTATGGCCTTTGACTTAAAGTCCCTTTTTGTTGACTTTTGAAAATGACCTATAATGTTGAAGTTGATAACTTTTTGTGAGAGCATTTCTTGGACTTGAAGTATGAAGATGAGTTGTAGGAAATGTCTTTCTCTTCAAAATGAGCTTTGGATGGAATTTTTCTGATAATCCATGTGAAAGTTATGCCCTGGTCAATTTCAGTTGACTTTTTCAGCTGTCCAAATAAGGAAACTTTTGCATCTTTATGATTTCTGAGCCAAACTTTGAGAATCATGATCAAGCATTGATCAAATGATGTTTGTGGCTTCAAAATGATATGTTGACCAAAAATTTGAACTTTTGACTGTCAAATGACCATTTTGCCCCTACAGTTGACTGTAGTGCAATTAGGGTTTTGACTGTGCAATTTTGAGCTGAATGCCTTGAAACTTGATGTGAGGATGCTTGACCATATTTGTAGGCATATGAGACTTGATTGGGCCCTTGAAAACTTCCTTTCTTTAATCAGAACACAAACCCTAGTTTTGACTGTATAGGAGACCTTTGCACTGTGCAACCCTTGGGGAATTTTGCAGCTTGACTTGGCAATTTCTTGGAGAATATGGGAGGGCAAATTTTGGGGTACAACAGGGGGTGTCAAAAGGAGAAACAGCAAGCCCAGGCCCAGTTTCACTTCATCCCTGTCCTTCAAACCAGAAAATGCGCGCGCCATGTACAAACTTGTAACTCTTGCATACGTGCTTAAAAATGAAATCTTGCAACATGAAACTTGTAGCTTGTTAAATCACGATTTCAACCATATAAAAAACTTGATCTAACTTTAAGAAACCAGGGGTAATTTCAGTGCCCCTAATTTATGACCTAGTTTTTTCAGCAACTTCAACATCCAAATTCTCCTAGCTCAGTTAATATAAATACAAGCTATGCATATGTACAACTTAAGGACATTAAGGACTACATTTTTTCTTCACAAACCTAAGCCTAATGATGCCTAAATAAGGAGATAGAAGTTTGAAAATTACATGTTTCAGTCAAGTTCGAATATGGCAAAGCAGCAAATTTGAATGAGGCTTGAAGGTCTTTTGAGCTTGCCTGAAGTCCCCTCAACCTTTCTCAATGCTTAGCTTGCTTTGAAATGGCCTGAATGTCCTTGTAGAACTCAACCTGCAAAGCTTCAAAATGAAAATGGTGAAGTGTGAAAACGAGGTTACAGTTGCAAATTAAGGGCCTGGACAATTTAGGTATGTTGTTTAGAATGTGTTTGAAATGATTTCAAACAAAACGCACGAGGGAATATGGATTTGGCCAAGGTTCTGCAGTGGTTGCCTTGTCTGGGTAGAAAATGGGGTTTTTGGGGGTATAAGGGTGTTTTAGAGGCTTGGAAATCGTGCTTTAGGCTTGGTATAATGTGCCGAGGTTGTTTAAAAAGGTTACAAGACTTGGTTTTATCATATTTTCAAGTTATGTTCACTTTTGCAAGTTGGCTTGTTTTTGAAGAAAAGGTTGAGTTGACAAAGCCAAAGCCTGTACAGGCCTGCTCCTTAGCTGCACATGGTTGGTGAGATTTTCCTGATGTTTGTGGATGTTGTTTTTATCAAGAGATCAGGTCCAATGCTCTAGATAAACAAAATTGCAAAAAGTGTGCTTTATAGAAATGGCATAGTAACCTTTTTGCCATTTTTGGAATAACTCTTTGTGTAATGTTCCATAACTCAGAATAATGCCTTTGTCCAATGTATTTGAATTTAATTTATGAGTGTAGAAAGGATTAGAACCTGTAAACCAAGTACAAGCATGATCCAAACTGATTTGCAAGTTGTAACATGGTGTAAAATGCCTTGGACAAAAGTGAGAATTTGCCATTTTCAAACTTTCGATTCTCCCTAACCACAAATGATCTTGGAGAGTTATTGGACATTTCGGAAATATTGTAACATGCTCTACAATCCATATTTGAAATGAATTTTGAGATTCCACTTGGAACTAGGTGAAAAGTTGCCATGAAGATAGGTCAAAATCCTGCCTAAACTAGGGCAAAATTTCACTAAGTTAATAGTTTCATGGACCCTTATTCACAAAATCATAACTTGATATCTAAGCATCCTTTGGGAAAACTTTGTGAATAAAAGTTGTAGATTTTATGGAGGACTAAAACTTTCATGTTGGAAGTTTTCTTTGAATCCAATTGCATCATGGTGAAAAAGTTGGGAAAATTTAGGAAAAAATAAGAAATTTTCATAACTTAGAAAAATTATAAGTTATGAAAATTTTCAATCTTAAACCCTAATTTTCAAAATTAGGTTTCTTGGTGAAAAATTTTAATGTTTTGACACATCTTGATGAAAAATGACCATTGGCACTTGATTTTGACCAAAAAGTCAAAGTTTGACTTTTAAGTGTACAATTGATTTTTGATCAGTTGACTAGAAAATTCATCTGTCAATCCAATGCATTTGAGATATTTTGAACATTGTGATTAGTTAAAGATGATGCCATTGAGTCCTTGAAACCTTGCTTGAACCCAATTTGCCATTGGCTAGGTGAAAAATCAGAAATTGCCCTTCTACAGTCAGAACCCTAATTTTGACCATTTTGCCCTTTTGATGATCTAATCAAATTCCTTGAGGAGTTGTGGTCCAAACTTGATCAAATGGTTCATACGAGTCTATAATGTTGATGTGGATAAAAAATTATGAGGTTTGACTGTAAATTGGCCACAGTTGACTTTTTCCCTAATATAGTTGATTTTTAGGTCAATTGTCCAATTGACTGGGCAAAAATTTGATTCAAGGCTTGAAACTTGGTATGAGCAATATTATAGGTCCAAAATGAAGTATGAAAGTCACATGAGGCATTGGAAATCCAAAAATCCCTGTGCAAACTCAAACCCTAATTTCAGGTCAACAGTGCAAGGAGGTGTCTTGAGCAGAGCAAACCCTAATTATGTCTTGAGTCCAAAGAGCCTTGTGAGGAGAATCTTGATGAAATGAGAGGGAAAATTTTGGGGTACAATATATGACCCTGTTCAATCTTCTTGAACCTGAAGAGTTAGATTGGCGAGATTTGCCGTTCGTGACTCGAAGGTAAAAGATGATTGGACACTAGAGTGTCCGTAAATTTGCACTTGTCAAATTGTAGTTGAGGGAATGGGCTTAAAGATGCCTGTTGTACCCCAAAATTTGCCCTCCCATATTCTTCAAAGATTTGCCAAGTCAAGCTTCAAATCTCCCCCAAGGGTTGCACAGTCAAAGATCTCCTATACAGTCAAGATTAGGGTTTTTATTCTGATCAAGAAAATGAAGTGTCCAAAGGCCCAATCAAGTCTCACATGCCTACAAATATGGTCAAGTATCCTCATATCAAGTTTCAAGACTTTCAGCACAAAATTGCACAGTCAAAAACCCTAATTGCACTACAGTCAACTGTAGGGGCAAAATGGTCATTTGACAGTCAAAAGTTCAAATTTTTGATCAACATATCATTTTGAAGCCACAAAAATCATTTGATCAATGCTTGATCATGATTCTCAAAATTTGGCTCAGAAATCACCAAAATGCAAAAGTTTCCTTATTTGGACAGCTGAAAAAGTCAACTGAAATTGACCAGGGCATAACTTTCACATGGATTATCAGAAAAATTCCATCCAAAGCTAATTTTGAAGAGAAAGACATTTCCTAAAACTCATCTTCATACCTCAAGTCCAAGAAATGCTCTCACAAAAAGTTATCAATTTCAACATTATAGGTCATTTTCAAAAGTCAACAAAAAGGGACTTTAAGTCAAAGGCCATAACTTGAGATTGGTAAATCAAAATGACATGGGACCAAAGGCATTGGTTAGAGGACTCAAAGACCTTTCCAAAATGTCCAAGAACATGAGAAAAGCTTAAAAATTGAGCAAGTTATGTCTTGTGGAAGTTGGGAAATTTTTGGATATTTTGAAAAGTCAACATTGATTCAAATGACCTAAAATTGCTAATGGGCCCATTTTTCTTCCATAATTCATCATCCATGGCATGTGCACGACCACTTGGCCCAAAGGGAAGTATTTTCTCATTTTTTATTTATTTATTTGAATTTTTATTTATAATAATTCACTTAAATCAATTAAATATGTGAAAAATATTTAACTTAACCTAACAAATCTTTTTGTACATGTTTTAGCCTCAAGATTTCGTGCTTGTACCAATATGGAAAGATTTGGGTTGATTGGCTTGATTTTGAACCAAAAACACATGAAAAAAAGATTGAAAAAATCTTAGAAAATCAAATTTCCAAAATCAATGAATGCAATAGATTTGATTGGTTTTTCTTGACCTAATTGACTCAATACAAAAGCCTGATCACAACCCTAATGTTAAGACACGCACAGCTGCTCCAAAAGCCATTATCAAACTTGGAAAAAATTGCAAGAAACTCAAAATTGAAAGTTCCCTTTCAAGGCGATTCAAGACCTAATTCTTGTTCCATTAGCTTCCTTAAAGGTCATTGGACACATTCCAATCAAAAACAACAATCAAAACGCAAGGAATTGGTATACAGCATTCCAAATATTTCATGAAAAACTCATAATCGTGTTCTCAAATTTAGGCATTTTCATAACATTTTATTCATGGATTCTTATTCCTCATTTGATTCTGAAGCTAACCAATGCATTTAATTGTCTTTTTATTTGCTATACGCGATTATGCCATGTTTGAGTTTTAGGGTTTGTAGAGTTTGAAATTGGGGATTTTGAAACGAGGAAAAATTGGAACCTTTGGCCACTACCATTAGAATCATCATGACTGGACGAAGAAGATGCAACACTCGCGATCAATTTATGAGTGACCTAGGCTTATTCGCTATTTTCTCAAAACTGGCCTAAAAGAACATTCAGAAAACCGTGGCCTATGTGTTTGGTGTTTCAGGAATAACGAGGAAGATGACTTCGTGGTTGCTAACGATTGGCTAATTTAAATCTCGCGCGCTAACTACCACTAACTATTGTTTTCTTATTATATTATTCTTGGTTCATTTAATCTACAGATAAGCAATTTAGCACGGTTGGCAAGCGTGTTGGCTGGTGAAGTGCATGACCTGGGTTCGAGCCCCAGGTCTTACATGTTTTCATATTATTTTGCAATAACAATTCCCATGCGTTTCAAGACTGCAGACGCACCATGCACCTCTTAATCCAGTCATCCACGTGCACATTGGAATCAGATCAAAGGCTGAGAGTTGGAGAGTACGCTACGCCCCAGTCAACGCGCCACACGTTACTCAAGAAGTCCAACGAGGCCAAAGTTAAATGGGCCTGAATTGCTAGACCATACCTCCTATCTGGGGACTGATACCCCCTTGGTTTGCAACTTCTTTTAATTTTCTTTATTTTTTATTCTTGTTATAATTTTTTATTTTTCTTTTAATTACTGTTTGTTTAATTAATTATATTTTCATAAAATCATAAAACACATAAAAAAGTCAGAAAAGAGCAAAAATAATCAATATTTTTATTTCTAGTATTTTTATAAATAAATTGTATATAATTATTTAGTTTTAAATTAGGTTTTGCAATTTTAATTCTTTTCATAATAAAATCCAAAAAAACAAAGAAATAGGTTAATTAATAATTTTTCACCCTTTTTATTTTTCTTTCAAATAATTAAATATTTATTTTATTTATTTTTATAATCAAATTTGCATGTAAAAATTAGGTTTAATTTATGTTTAATTCTAATGCTTTTCGTAATAAAATAAAATAGAATTAGGGTTAGTAGTTAATTTTAATTAATTCTTTCTTTATTAAGTCATAAAATACTAAAAAAACACCAAAAAAACAAACTCTTGCTTTCTTTTAATTTTAATTAATTCCTCATTAATTTTAAATTTTGCAAAAGGGTCCAACGCCCATGTTCTTAATTTCTTATTTGTTCGCGTATTTATTTTATTTTCATTATAATAATTATGTACCTCTCCCGAAGCCTTGTAATTACTTCTCGCACTTTTAATTCCTTTATTTATTTTCTGTCAAATCGGGTCCTGGTTAATTTTGGCGATGTGGACCCGCGCCTTTGTAATAGTTTAGGAATTTTATCTTTCCGCACTTTTTTAACTGTTAATAAATGCATGCAAGAATGAATGACAAAAAAATAAAAACAAACGCGTAGATCACCCATAACATGACAAGATAAAATATCTGAATCTGACACACAAATCACACACCACCCCTAGGGTACGCCTCACTGTTGCCTTGCCTCGAAAGGTGATCGTCGAGTAGAGGATGTCTTAGTAAGTCCTCATGATCCGGGAACCTGGCATGAGGGTAGCTTCTAAGGTGTCTTCCTATTGCTCTGGTGATCACCATGTCCCGAACCTCGAATTGACCCGAACACCTCCAACGGTGGTGCTACCTACCTCTCAATGGTGGGATGGCACTACTTTAAAGGACATTTACACAGACGAATTCCTTAGGGTAGGTAGACGACTCTAGATACTTGCTCTAATTTCAAAAACAAATCAAAAACACTTTTCACACCGACACCTTTTCAAAAAGCTTTCGAAAGCAATTTTTCAAACACTCTTGAGGACCGATACAAGAGTCGAACTGGAATTTTCAAAGAAACTCTTTTTAAAACCCACAGTTGAAAAGCAAACAAACAATTTTGAAAACACAAATGAGCAAGTATCTAAGAGCCCATGGATAACCATGGATATAAAGGGTGCTAACACCTTCCCTTTCTATAACCTACCTCCCGAACCGAGAAACTATCTCTTTAAGGAATTTTTCTGTGCTTTTGTCCTTTCCATTTGGAGAAAATAAAAGATGGTGGCGACTCTTGCTTCCGCGACATTTCACGAACCAGCGTTAAACAGTCAGTTCCAGATCCACCGATCACATAACTGGCGACTCTGCTGGGGACATCTTTTTAAAGTGAGGTGTACCTTAGGGCTAGCTCATAACTATGTTTTCAATTGTTTTCCTTGTGTGCTTTAAATTGTGGGTTGCTTGGGAGTTCTATAGATCCTAACCCGGATCTGGGGGATACCTTTCTTAGAAAGTAGCAACAAGGCTGTGAGGGAACTGTGCGGGGTATACCGACATGGTTGAAACAGTCTGCTACGTTGATGTGGCACTTTGGTGTGTACCGGTAACCCTTGAGTTCAGTCAAGGAGAGTACGGGGCCTCCGCGTGGTGTCGTGAAGCATCAACAGACCTTAGGAACCTTAATTGAACTATCTTGGCCTCTTTAGGGTAGTGAGATAACTGACTTTGGTGCAGTCCGAGGTTGGTTGATACTCGATACTACACTCAATTGAGGGTTGCTTTCCTGGAATATTTCGGTCGCCAGTTCAGTGGCTAAATCGAAACGATGAACAATGAAAGCAATCCCGTGATATTGGGAACCTTAGAACCCGGTTACTTTGATTAGGACAGGTTGAACCCACCAACTTCAAGAGGGTACTACCCAAACCCCATGCTGGCCTTAAACCTTAAGGGCTTGTCTTGTGTGCCTTGTGTGCCTTACATGTTTGTCTTTGTAAATATCTGTGGTGTGTTTAATCATAGCATCATGACATCATCCAGCATCATATGCATTGACTAACCATTTCAGGGGTTCGAATTTTCATCTTTGTTCTTGTTTTGTAGGACATGGAAACTGTTCGTAGAAAGACAATTCAAGTCAATCTTGTAAAGATCCCTCCTCAGCTTAAGGAGCTTATATCCCGGATTCCCGAGAACTCATCATTCAGTGAAAGACATGAAAGCCTCATCAGCTTGGTCAACACCAACATTGAGGAAGATATGATTAAGGTCCTGTTTCAATTCTTTGACCCTCTGCATCACTGTTTCACCTTCTTGGACTATCAGTTGGTACCTACATTGGAGGAGTTCTCCCGGCTCCTGAAGATCCCTATACTTGATCAGCTACCCTTCAACGGTACAGAAAAGGAACCTAAGCTTGAAGAGATTGCTAAAGCCTTGCACCTACAGTCATCTGACCTCAAGGGACATTGGGAAGTTAGAAGTGGTATCAAAGGGTTCTTAGCCAGGTTTCTGTTTGAAAAGGCCCATGAATGTTGGAACTCCCTTGATTTGCAAGCCTTTGAAGAAGTTGTGGCCCTCCTTGTCTATGGTTTGGTGTTGTTCCCTAACCCAGATCAGCTTATTGATATCAGTGCTGTCCAGATCTTTATGTCCAGGAATCCTATACCTACGTTGCTGGGGGACATCCTTCACTCATGTTACACTCGAACCATGAGAAAAAGAGGTGTCCTTATGTGTTGCACTCCTCTCCTGGGAAGGTGGTTTATTTCGCACCTTCCACAATCAGTCTTGAAGAATGAGCGGGGTTTGAGATGGTCACAGTGGTTGATGACTCTTACGCATGCAGATATACATTGGTGCCCTAGGTCCAGAGAAGATGTCACTATCATTGATCGTTGCGGGGAATACCCTAATGTTCCTTTACTTGGAGTCAGAGGAGGTATTACTTATAGCCCATGCCTGGCTTGGAGACAGTTTGGTTATGCTCGGAGGGATGGTCCTCATGACATGTTAATTCCTGACATAGTTTTTGACTTCGACAATGATATTCAAGGACTTCGCCAGAGATTTATCAGAGCCTGGAGGATGCCAAGTAGGATAGACAGCAAGACACTGGGGCACAGGAACTCCATCCCATTGGAACCTTATCTCAAGTGGGTACGAGCCCGCTCCCAGAAATTAGTGATGCCTTATCCTCATATGCTCCCAGTAATCAAAGAACCAGTCTTGGAAGGAGAAGTGTCCTACACTATTCAGCACCCTGATATGCCCACATCCTGGGAAGAGATGCAGAAGAGCTGGATCCAGCTTAAGGAAGAACATAATTCTCTTGAAACCAGTCTGCATGACAGTGAAAAGAAGGTCTTGGAGCTCACCCGCCTGTTGCATGAGGAGAGGAATCTCAACACCTACATAGCTCCAAAGAGGATGCGCAGCGTATTTTGGGATTGATTTGATTTTTGTATTACTTTGCCCATGAGGCCTTGATGTACTAAACAGTTTATTTCCTTAATGATAACGTGTGTTCTTTTTTTGTCTACAACAAATTTGAGCTTTCGAACCCTTGAATGCATTGCATAAACACATCTCATTCATCATGTGCATAGCAGGTTTTTCCTCTTTTCAGGTTGCTTACAGTTCTTCGCTGTTTATTTCAGCATCATGAATCCCGAATCTGCATCAACTGAGACCTCAATCAAGGCTCTTCAGGTACAGAATGCACAGTTTCAAGAATTAATCAAGGGTCTGGCTCAAGGCCAAGAAGAACTAAAGGCTATGCTCCTGAAGAAGGAGAAGAAGAAGAAGAGAAGAACTGTTCTGTTCAACTCGGGCCGAAGGTTTGGTAATGCTCTGCAGCAGGAAGAGGCTGGTTCTTCTGTTGGAAAGAGTAGTCCTCAGGCAGAAGCAAGGGTTCCTAGTTCGGTAGTCTCCGACAACGAGACTGATTTTGATGAAGAGCAGTACCCTCCTGCAGAAGACAGATACAAGCAACTGGAGGATAGGTTGAAAGCTATGGAGGTTCAACAGGTACCTGGGCTGGATTTCGGAGATCTGGGTTTGTCAACTGGTGTGATCATCCCTCACAAGTTCAAAGCACCATCCTTCTCTAAGTATGACGGGGCGTCTTGTCCCAAGCTGCATCTAAGGTCCTATGTTCGGAAAATTCAACCGTACTCTGCGGATAAGAATTTATGGATCCACTTCTTCCAGGAGAGTCTTTCAGGGACTCATCTCGAATGGTTCTATCAGCTGGATGGGACCAAGGTTCGTAACTGGGAGGAGTTGGCTACTGCTTTCTATAAGCAGTATCAATATAATGCCGACCTTGCCCCCACACGTACCCAACTCCAGGGTATGTCGTTAGGTGCAAGCGAAGGTTTTAAGGAGTACGCTCAGAAGTGGAGAGACCTGGCTGGCAGGGTGCAGCCACCGTTGACTGATCGGGAGCTGGTAGACATGTTCTTGGGGACCCTATCTGGGCCATTCTTCAACCATCTCATCGGGAATTCATCTGCAGGGTTCACTGATCTGATTCTAACTGGAGAGAGAATTGAGGCTGGGTTAAAGTCTGGGAAGATTGCGAAGGGTGCATCATCTAGTTCTGAGAAGAAACCCTTCAAGAAGGAGTCTAGTGCCGTGTACGGTTCCAAGAGATCAGAGAGACCTGAGCACCGCCAATCTGTCAGTGCGGTAAGGATTGCTAAGCCTGCTGCCGCTCCTCGGCCGACCAATCCTCAAAGGGCTGAAAGACCCCGGAGGGAGTTTACCCGGTTAAGCATGACTCTATCACAGATCCTGCCACAATTGCTATCCACCAATTTGGTGACTGTCAGGGAGGCTCCGAAGTTCCCCAATACTGCATCTCCTAAGTACAACCCGAATGCTCGTTGTGCTTACCATTCTGATAGCCCGGGGCATGCCACTGATGACTGTTGGGCATTAAGGAACAAGCTGCAGGACCTTATTGACGCCAAGGAGGTACAGTTTGAGGCATCTGATAAGCCTAATGTGGTGACGGCTCCCCTACCTGCTCATGGAGTAAATGCTATTGGGGACGAAGACGAAGTGGATGATGCTGAGTTTGATAGCTGGATCTACCCGGCAACCGACAGTGGATCTAACAATTGGAGTGCAAAGGACAATCTCCCTGTTTCTCTTGTTACTGAGTAATGAATTCCTATGTTTTGTTATTTTGTAATAAACAATAAATAAACTCTTTGGCCCGGTGTCTTACCCGAGGCACCGTGGTATCATTTGTGAGGGCATATAAATTGTCATTTCATATATCATGAATGAAAATCTTGGACGTTTTCTCGCATTGCAAATTTTATGCTCCTCTTCTGTCTTTATTTCCTTTACATATATTTCAAAACAGCTGTATTTACACACACACTCACTCATACAGGTTCCAATCCACTCTGGATCTCACTGATAACAACTCTGCTACTGCCAATTATGACTTCGAAAATCCGATCAACTTAGCCGAAGACAAAGGTGAAGATGATTGCGAAGTGCCTGGTGAGCTTGCAAGACTGTTGCTTCAGGAAGAGAGGGCAATTCAACCCCATGAAGAGCCAGTGGAAACAATCAACCTGGGTACTGAGGCAGACAGGAAAGAGGTAAAGATTGGTGCCAACCTAGAGCTCAGCATGAAGCAACGGTTAACCAAGATGTTACGTGATTATATGGAGATCTTTTCCTGGTCCTACGAAGACATGCCCAGGTTGGATACCGATATTGTGGTCCATCACTTGCCAACTAAGGAAGACTGCCCTCCAGTTAAGCAAAAGGTCCGTCGGATGCGTCCAGAGATGTCCGAGAAGATTAAGGCCGAAGTTATGAAACAGTTTGATGCTGGGTTCCTTGCAGTGACTTCTTACCCTCAGAGGGTTGCTAACGTGGTGCCGGTACCTAAAAAGGACGGTAAGGTCAGAATGTGTGTCGATTACAGGGATCTGAACAGAGCCAGCCCCAAAGATGACTTCCCCTTACCTCACATTGATGTCCTTGTTGATAATACAGCTCAGCACAAGGTATTCTCTTTCATGGATGGCTTTTCAGGTTACAATCAGATCAAGATGGCACCTGAAGACATGGAAAAGACTACATTTGTTACTCAGTGGGGCACCTTCTGTTACAAGGTCATGCCTTTCGGGTTGAAGAACGCTGGGGCAACCTACCAACGTGCCATGGTTGCTCTATTTCATGACATGATCCATCATGAGATAAAAGTGTATGTTGACGACATGATCGCAAGGTCCCAGACTGAGGAAGATCACCTAGATCATCTGTAGAAGTTGTTTGACCGGTTGAAACTGTACAAGCTGAGATTGAACCCGAACAAGTGCACCTTCGGGGTAAGATCTGGGAAGTTGCTAGGCTTTGTGGTAAGTGACAAAGGAATTCAAGTGGACCCTGCTAAGGTCAAAGCTATTCAAGAGATGCCAGTCCCTAAGACAGAGAAGGAGGTCAGAGGCTTTTTAGGACGCCTGAATTACATAGCTCGCTTCATCTCACACCTGACTGCTACCTGTGAGCCAATCTTCAAGCTGCTGAAGAAAGATCAGGTAGTACGTTGGAACGATGAATGTCAGGCTACCTTCGACAGAATCAAAGAGTATCTCCAAGAACCACCTATCCTTATGCCACCGGTTGAAGGGAGACCTCTGATACTATACCTGACAGTGCTTGACAATTCAATGGGGTGTGTGCTGGGGCAGCATGATGAGTCTGGCCGAAAAGAGCATGCCATTTATTACCTTAGCAAAAAGTTTACCGACTGTGAGACCCGATACTCACTGCTTGAGAAAACTTGCTGCGCTTTGGTATGGGCTGCTCGCCGGCTGAGACAGTATATGCTGACTCACACTACCTTGTTGATCTCAAAGATGGATCCTATAAAGTACATATTCGAAAAGCCTGCTCTGTCTGGGAGAATTGCAAGATGGCAAATGATCTTGACGGAATACGACATTCAGTACACAACCTAGAAAGCCATCAAGGGAAGTGTATTGGCAAACCACTTGGCACATCAGGCCGTAGACGACTATCAGTCAATGAACTTCGAGTTTCCGGATGAAAGCATCATGATAGTGACAGATTGTGAAATACCTGGACCGGATGAAGGACCTGAACTAGGATCCCGATGGTCTATGCACTTTGACGGAGCCTCCAATGCTTTGGGAAATGGTATCGGCGCCATAATCATATCTCCACAAGGTACTCATACTCCACTCACTGCCCAGCTGTGTTTCAACTGTACCACTAACATGGCAGAGTATGAGGCGTGCATCATGGGTCTTCAAGCTGCGATCGACCTAAGGATCAAATTTCTAAGTGTCTTCGGAGATTCCGCTCTTGTGATCAATCAGATAAAAGGAGAGTGGGATACGAAACATCCAAACCTGATTCCTTACAGAGAATGTGTATTGACCCTGATCCCCCACTTCACAGAGATAACCTTTGAGCACTTTCCAAGAGAAGAGAATCAGTTAGCGGACGCATTAGCTACAATGTCTTCTATGTTCAAAGTTAAATGGGATAATGAGGCTCCCCGGATCATCATCTGGAAACTGGACGAACCGGCATACTGTTGTGATCTCGAAACTGAATTGGTGACTGAGAAGCCTTGGTACCATGAAGTGAAGAGATACTTAGAAACTCAGGAATACCCTGAAGGTGCATCTGTCAACGATAAGAAGTTCTTGAGGAGATTCGCAGCAAAGTTCTTCCTTAGCAACAACATCTTGTACAAGCGAAACCATGATTCAACCTTACTGCGTTGTGTGGACGAGGCTGAATCAGAAAGGATCATGGAAGAGCTACATGAAGGGACCTTTGGTACGCATTCCAGTGGACACACTATGGCTAAGAAAATCCTACGGGCAGGATATTACTGGTCCACAATGGAAGCTGACTGTTACCAACATTCCAGGACATGCCATAAGTGCCAGATTTACGCAGATAAGGTGCATGTTCCTCCAGTTCCCCTGAATGTTCTGACTGCGCCGTGGCCGTTTGCAATGTGGGGCATAGACATGATCGACGAGATTAAACCTACGGCATCCAATGGGCATCGCTTCATCTTAGTGGCGATTGATTATTTCACGAAGTGGGTTGAGGCAGCATCCTATGCTACGGTAACCAAGACTGTTGTGGCACGGTTCATTCGGCACAACCTGATCTGTCGGTACGGCATCCCTGAGCGGATTATTACAGACAACTGTACCAATCTGAACAACAAGATGATCGCTGAGCTCTGCGAATAGTTCAAGATACAGCACCACAATTCTTCTCCTTACAGACCGAAGATGAATGGAGCTGTAGAAGTAGCAAATAAGAACCTCAAGAAAATCGTGCAGAAGATGACAGTGACCTATAAAGATTGGCACGAGATGTTACCGTTCGCTCTACATGGGTACCGTACCTCAACTAGGACGTCAACCGGGGCAACTCCTTTCTCCTTGGTTTATGGTATGGAGGCAGTCTTACCGATCGAAGTGCAAATACCTTCTCTCCGGATAATGAAGGATGCAAATCTGAAGGAAGATGACTGGATCCAGACACGACTTGATCAGCTCAACCTCATTGACGAAAAGAGACTTGCTGCTATCTGTCATGGTCAGACGTATCAGAAACGAATGATCAGGGCATTTAACAAAAAGGTCAGACCACAGGAATATCAAGTTGGGGATCTGGTAATCAAGAGAATCATCCTTCCTCAGAGTGATCCAAGGGGCAAATGGACCCCTACGTACGAAGGGCCATTTGTGGTTAAGCATGTGTTCTCAGGAGGAGCAATGATATTGACCAACATGGATGGTGACGACCTTCCTCACCCCGCCAATGCAGACATAGTAAAAAAATACTACGCATGAAAAAAGACCCGCTAGGCTGACATGCCTAGGCAAAAATTAGGGCTTCCCGTCGAACCAAAAGGGTTCGGGCAAAATGAAGGGATGAAATGAAAAAATCTGTACACCCGGCAAGTCGAAAACCTGAAAAGGCGGCTTGGGCAAAAATGGGTATCCCGGTGGACTGAAAACCCGAAAGGGCGGTCCAGGCAAAAATTAGGGATAAAAGCGTAATACTATGTCTCATTGAATCACTTTGCATCCAGAGTCCGGTATCTACATCAAGTTCAGACGGCATCGATCAATCAGCTTCACCTTCAACCAAGGTCGTCAAGTGATGAGACGCTCAGAGTTATAAAGGCAATAGCAGAGTTGAAACCCAGTGGGATCATTCATATTTCACACAGCTGTTTTATCTTCTCTTGTACAAAATTTGTATAAACTCTTTTGTTCGGCGGCGTTCTCTTACTAGGACGTCAGCCTCTTGTACACAAAACGCCTATTTTCAGGCCATTCAAAAATCAATACAAATATATTTTCAGTTAAACGTGCCAAGTGTTTTTCTTTTTCTGTTTTGTTTTGCGAAGAACGTCCAAGGTTCAATTTGTGATATATGCATTGACAATAATTTGCTAACTCATAAATATTTGCATACGAAACAAAGGAATTAATTGCAGGTGACACTAGAAACAGGGGCAATAAAAGAGTTGTCTAAACAATCCAATTGTTCTATCCTCCAAGGTACCAAGGTAGGTTCGGCTAAAGAACATGACCAGTACATCTTAATTCCCCAGAGAGTGATTCAGCAAAACAGTGCATTCTTCTCCAGGCAGAATTATCAAGTCTCAAGGAAATTGGGTATCCTCCAGCAGATCCCAACATTCCCCAGCAGTATACATATATTCTTAACAAGCATCCCCGACAGTCTTGGTCTAAAGATTGTTCCCCGGCGGCAGACCAACATTCAAAGGAATCACTTCCCCGACATAGTTCAAAACTTCCCCAAGAGAGTCCAATCCAGTTCCCCAGGAAAAGTGGAATCCATCTACCCAAGCAGTAAGCTTATCCCCAGTAGATTCTGGAAGCTTATCCCCTCGCAGAGCACGAACGCGTCGTCCGGCTTGATTTAAAGAGTTATTTCCTTAACAGGATATAACTGGGTTATCCTCAGCCAAAAGCCACGGAAAGAGCGTCCTCGATGAAGTCTTCTTACCCCAGCGAAGTCCATCAACACTTCCAACAACAAGGGTATCCCCAGCAAATTATCATCAACACTCAGCAAGGCATCCCTCTTCCCACAGAGTATTGCTTCCCAGCATGATCGCTAGAGTATCTTTTCTCCCTGCAGAATCTTCCATTTGCCAAGTTTATTCCGCAAAAGAGTCATCTTCTCCTACCGGTATTCTTGCAGTTATCATCCCCAGCGGAAGCAAAATCTATTCTTCAACATCAGCCCAGGAGTGACTTCCCGGCACCCGTCAAGGATTTACTTTCCTAGACGCAAAACACATTCATAAAACATCACATACATCATGCATAGACGCATTATATCATACGAATCTCATTTATGTCGAGAATATCATTGCTTGATCCATATCATGCATTGCGTATGACTGACCTTTACCTTTCAGGAAAGATGCAGTTGAAATTCTCAATCATATTTCAAGACCTAGACCGGTTCAGTTAATCAACTTCGAAGATTTCTTACCCAGTCCCAGGCCTTCTCTAGTCCAGCTAAATCGACTCCCAACAGATTTTTCTGATAAGGACTCAGTAGAAGTTATCCCAGGTTATATTTTCCTTATGGTTCCCTCTCCGACGGTGAGTGAGGCGATAATTCCTTTTCAGATGTTTCCCTCTCTGACGGTGAGTGAGGTGATAGTCTCCTATGGTTCCCTCTCCGACGGTGAGTGAGGCGATAATTCCTTTTCAGATGTTTCCCTCTCTGACGGTGAGTGAGGTGATAGTCTCCTATGGTTCCCTCTCCGACGGTGAGTGAGGTGGTAAGTCCTTTTCAGATGTTTCCCTCTCCGACAGTGAGTGAGGTGATAGTCTCCTATGGTTCCCTCTCCGACGGTGAGTAAGGTGGTAAGTCCGTTTCAGATGTTTCCCTCTCCGGCGGTGAGTGAGGTGATAGTCTCCTATGGTTCCCTCTCCGACGGTGAGTGAGGTGGTAAGTCCTTTTCAGATGTTTCCCTCTCCGACGGTGAGTGAGGTGATAGTCTCCTATGGTTCCCTCTCCGACGGTGAGTAAGGTGGTAAGTCCTTTTCAGATGTTTCCCTCTCCGACGGTGAGTGAGGTGATAGTCTCCTATGGTTCCCTCTCCGACGGTGAGTGAGGTGGTAAGTCCGTTTCAGATGTTTCCCTCTCCGACGGTGAGTGAGGTGATAGTCTCCTATGGTTCCCTCTCCGACGATGAGTGAGGTGGTAAGTCCTTTTCAGATGTTTCCCTCTCCGACGGTGAGTGAGGTGATAGTCTCCTATGGTTCCCTCTCCGACGGTGAGTGAGGTGGTAAGTCCTTTTCAGATGGTTCCCTCTCCGACGGTGAGTGAGGTGATAGTCTCCTATGGTTCCCTCTCCGACGGTGAGTGAGGTGGTAAGTCCTTTTCAGATGTTTCCCTCTCCGACGGTGAGTGAGGTGATAATCTCCTATGGTTCCCTCTCCGACGGTGAGTGAGGTGATGATTCCTTTTCAGATGGTTCCCTCTCCGACGATGAGTGAGGTGATAATTCCTTTCAGGTTATAATTTCCTATGGTTCTCTTCCCGATACTGCGAAGACGGTAATTCCCACTAAGATTATCTCAACGAGTGTTGTTGAAGTTAAAGTCGCCCAAGGTTCTCTTACCGTTCATGCTAAGGTAGTAACCATCCCTGGTTCATTCATCATCTTGTGAAGCTCCAGACTCAGCTCCTGTAACCAGTCAGGACACATTTGTACAAAGCATCTGAAAACCAGCTCCTGCAATGTGTCAGGTACTCTTTTTTCTTTTGCAGGTATGCAGGTTCTCGCTAAGGAATATCTTATGCGATCAATATCCAGATGGCATCTATAAGCCCATCATCCTATTCATCAGTCTCTAAATGGCATCTGTAAGCCCATACCATCATCACACTACTATGTGAGCGCAAATTTCTGGGCACTTTAGTGTTCAATCATCTTCCACCCTCGGATTACGAAAGGCACGTCAGCCAATCTGCATCCTCAGGTCTAAGAAGATTGAACAGGGGCAACTGTTGTACCCCAAAATTTGCCCTCCCATATTCTTCAAAGATTTGCCAAGTCAAGCTTCAAATCTCCCCCAAGGGTTGCACAGTCAAAGATCTCCTATACAGTCAAGATTAGGGTTTTTATTCTGATCAAGAAAATGAAGTGTCCAAAGGCCCAATCAAGTCTCACATGCCTACAAATATGGTCAAGTATCCTCATATCAAGTTTCAAGACTTTCAGCATAAAATTGCACAGTCAAAAACCCTAATTACACTACAGTCAACTGTAGGGGCAAAATGGTCATTCGACAGTCAAAAGTTCAAATTTTTGATCAACATATCATTTTGAAGCCACAAACATCATTTGATCAATGCTTGATCATGATTCTCAAAATTTGGCTCAGAAATCACCAAAATGCAAAAGTTTCCTTATTTGGACAGGTGAAAAAGTCAACTAAAATTGACCAGGGAATAACTTTCACATGGATTATCAGAAAAATTCCATCCAAAGCTCATTTTGAAGAGAAAGAAATTTCCTACAACTCATCTTCATACCTCAAGTCCAAGAAATGCTCTCACAAAAAGTTATCAATTTCAACATTATAGGTCATTTTCAAAAGTCAACAAAAAGGGACTTTAAGTCAAAGGCCATAACTTGAGATTGGTAAATCAAAATGACATGGGACCAAAGGCATTGGTTAGAGGACTCAAAGACCTTTCCAAAATGTCCAAGAACATGAGAAAAGCTTAAAAATTGAGCAAGTTATGTCTTGTGGAAGTTGGGAAATGTTTGGATATTTTGAAAAGTCAACATTGATTCAAATGACCTAAAATTGCTAATGGGCCCATTTTTCTTCCATAATTCATCATCCATGGCATGTGCACGACCACTTGGCCCAAAGGGAAGTATTTTCTCATTTTTTATTTATTTATTTGAATTTTTATTTATAATAATTCACTTAAATCAATTAAATATGTGAAAAATATTTAACTTAACCTAACAAATCTTTTTGTACATGTTTTAGCCTCAAGATTTCGTGCTTGTACCAATATGGAAAGATTTGGGTTGATTGGCTTGATTTTGAACCAAAAACACATGAAAAAAAGATTGAAAAAATCTTAGAAAATCAAATTTCCAAAATCAATGAATGCAATAGATTTGATTGGTTTTTCTTGACCTAATTGACTCAATACAAAAGCCTGATCACAACCCTAATGTTAAGACACGCACAGCTGCTCCAAAAGCCATTATCAAACTTGGAAAAAATTGCAAGAAACTCAAAACTGAAAGTTCCCTTTCAAGGCGATTCAAGACCTAATTCTTGTTCCATTAGCTTCCTTAAAGGTCATTGGACACATTCCAATCAAAAACAACAATCAAAACGCAAGGAATTGGTATACAGCATTCCAAATATTTCATGAAAAACTCATAATCGTGTTCTCAAATTTAGGCATTTTCATAACATTTTATTCATGGATTCTTATTCCTCATTTGATTCTGAAGCTAACCAATGCATTTAATTGTCTTTTTATTTGCTATACGCGATTATGCCATGTTTGAGTTTTAGGGTTTGCAGAGTTTGAAATTGGGGATTTTGAAACGAGGAAAAATTGGAACCTTTGGCCACTACCATTAGAATCATCATGACTGGACGAAGAAGATGCAACACTCGCGATCAATTTATGAGTGACCTAGGCTTATTCGCTATTTTCTCAAAACTGGCCTAAAAGAACATTCAGAAAACCGTGGCCTATGTGTTTGGTGTTTCAGGAATAACGAGGAAGATGACTTCGTGGTTGCTAACGATTGGCTAATTTAAATCTCGCGCGCTAACTACCACTAACTATTGTTTTCTTATTATATTATTCTTGGTTCATTTAATCTACAGATAAGCAATTTAGCACGGTTGGCAAGCGTGTTGGCTGGTGAAGTGCATGACCTGGGTTCGAGCCCCAGGTCTTACATGTTTCCATATTATTTTGCAATAACAATTCCCATGCGTTTCAAGACTGCAGACGCACCATGCACCTCTTAATCCAGTCATCCACGTGCACATTGGAATCAGATCAAAGGCTGAGAGTTGGAGAGTATGCTACGCCCCAGTCAACGCGCCACACGTTACTCAAGAAGTCCAACGAGGCCAAAGTTAAATGGGCCTGAATTGCTAGACCATACCTCCTATCTGGGGACTGATACCCCCTTGGTTTGCAACTTCTTTTAATTTTCTTTATTTTTTATTCTTGTTATAATTTTTTATTTTTCTTTTAATTACTGTTTGTTTAATTAATTATATTTTCATAAAATCATAAAACACATAAAAAAGTCAGAAAAGAGAAAAAATAATCAATATTTTTATTTCTAGTATTTTTATAAATAAATTGTATATAATTATTTAGTTTTAAATTAGGTTTTGCAATTTTAATTCTTTTCATAATAAAATCCAAAAAAACAAAGAAATAGGTTAATTAATAATTTTTCACCCTTTTTATTTTTCTTTCAAATAATTAAATATTTATTTTATTTATTTTTATAATCAAATTTGCATGTAAAAATTAGGTTTAATTTAGGTTTAATTCTAATGCTTTTCGTAATAAAATAAAATAGAATTAGGGTTAGTAGTTAATTTTAATTAATTCTTTCTTTATTAAGTCATAAAATACTAAAAAAACACCAAAAAAACAAACTCTTGCTTTCTTTTAATTTTAATTAATTCCTCATTAATTTTAAATTTTGCAAAAGGGTCCAACGCCCATGTTCTTAATTTCTTATTTGTTCGCGTATTTATTTTATTTTCATTATAATAATTATGTACCTCTCCCGAAGCCTTGTAATTACTTCTCGCACTTTTAATTCCTTTATTTATTTTCTGTCAAATCGGGTCCTGGTTAATTTTGGCGATGTGGACCCGCGCCTTTGTAATAGTTTAGGAATTTTATCTTTCCGCACTTTTTTAACTGTTAATAAATGCATGCAAGAATGAATGACAAAAAAATAAAAACAAACGCGTAGATCACCCATAACATGACAAGATAAAATATCTGAATCTGACACACAAATCACACACCACCCCTAGGGTACGCCTCACTGTTGCCTTGCCTCGAAAGGTGATCGTCGAGTAGAGGATGTCTTAGTAAGTCCTCATGATCCGGGAACCTGGCATGAGGGTAGCTTCTAAGGTGTCTTCCTATTGCTCTGGTGATCACCATGTCCCGAACCTCGAATTGACCCGAACACCTCCAACGGTGGTGCTACCTACCTCTCAATGGTGGGATGGCACTACTTTAAAGGACATTTACACAGACGAATTCCTTAGGGTAGGTAGACGACTCTAGATACTTGCTTTAATTTCAAAAACAAATCAAAAACACTTTTCACACCGACACCTTTTCAAAAAGCTTTTGAAAGCAATTTTTCAAACACTCTTGAGGACCGATACAAGAGTCGAACTGGAATTTTCAAAGAAACTCTTTTTAAAACCCACAGTTGAAAAGCAAACAAACAATTTTGAAAACACAAATGAGCAAGTATCTAAGAGCCCATGGATAACCATGGATAGAAAGGATGCTAACACCTTCCCTTTCTATAACCTACCTCCCGAACCGAGAAACTATCTCTTTAAGGAATTTTTCTGTGCTTTTGTCCTTTCCATTTGGAGAAAATAAAAGACGGTGGCGACTCTTGCTTCCGCGACATTTCGCGAACCAGCGTTAAACAGTCAGTTCCAGATCCACCGATCACAATGCCATTTGGAGATATGATAGAATCTTGTTGGAGATGGGCTTAAAGATGCCATCCAAGGATGTTTGTTGAATTGTATGTTGTACGTCAGAAGAATAAGTATCAGAATGGTGCCCGCGTCTAGAACGTATCTGGAGACTTGTAATGAGAAACAGAATATCATCCGTGTTTGGAGCGTCTCTGAACTGTATCTGAACTTTGTATTTGAATAAGCAATAGAATAGCATCCGTTTCTGGAGAATCTCTAAGCTGTATCTGAGCTTTGAATCTGAATAAGTAATAGAATAACATCCGTGTTTGGAGCATCTCTAAGCTGTATCTGAGCTTTGAATCTGAATAAGCAATAAAATAGCATCCGTGTCTGGAGCATCTCTAAGCTGTATCCGAATTTTGTATTTGAATAAGCTATAGAATAGAATCCGTGTCTGGAGTATCTCTGAGCTGTATCTGAAATCTTTAAATATTTGTTAAAGATAGCTATTAATTTTATCCTAAAAAGGGTAAAACGTTAGCTGAAACACAAAGTTATGTTGCATGAAATGTATGATGCAATAAATGTGTTTTATCAATTTTTATGATATATGAGTGTAATGTATGTGCATGTAAGCTGATTTGTTGTATTGCTGAGGAAAATCAATCCTTGATAGCTGGAGATAATAAAATCTTTGACTGCTGCCGGGGAAAATAAATCCTTGACCGCTGCTGGAGATTATAAAATCTTTGAATGCTGCCGGGGAAAATAAATCCTCAACCACTGCTGGAGATTATAAAATCTTTGACTGCTGCCGGGGAAAATAAATCCTTGACCGCTGCTGGAGATTCAAAACCTTTGATAACTTCTGTGGGGATGTGAGAATCCTTCACAACTTTCCTGGGGATATAGGGATCCTTCAAGTCTTTGGAGTTGGAATATGATAATCATTATGCTGTGAGAATAATGTCAAGTGATGCTTGAGAAACCTACTTGGGGAATCCCGAGAACTTCGATGACTATGGCTGGGGATTACACAAAGGGAATCCTTACTCGGCTGGGGAATAAGGAAAAATCTGGTGATCTCCACCGGGGATCGAATAAAGGAAAACCTTGATCTGCTGGAGAATAAGGAAGACTCTGATGGCTTCTGCAGGGAACTAGGAATGAGAATCTTCAATCTCCTGGGGAATTTGAATCCTTGGGGACTTCATGCTGGGGAGTCAAGAATGAGAATCTTCGATCTGCAGGGGATTAAAAATTCTGACAAATTCATGCTGGGGAGTAATGAAGACTCTGGCAACTTTACTGAGAATCTTCAATCTGTTGGGGAGTAAAAACCCTGTAGGGAGTAGTTATACTGCTGGAGAGTAAGCTCAGGACTCTGGGGGACAAAAGCTTATTCCTGTTTGGAAAAAGTTCAGGAGTTTGGGTTGTATGCCAATCTACTGGGGAATTATCCTAGGTTGGGGATAAGACAAAAGTCAACTGTTATCTGGTTGATTCTCAGATTTTAAGACAACTTGTTGGGGAATCTGGATGGTTGGAAATTTGACTCCATTGGGGAAGAAGGTTTCATCTCCGCTGAGGGTATGTAGTTAAAAGTTTTGCTCCACTCGGGATTTGGAGTTTGAAGTTTTAACTCTGATGGTGGATTAAGGATTTGAAATTTAGCTCCGTTGGGGATATGTATTTCAAGGTTTCAGCTCCACTGGGGATCTGAATGATCTATTGCAGGGGATTGCCTTTAGAATGTCCTAAAGACGTTTTCCTATACTTCCAACCTGTTAGTAATTATTCTTCCTAATTTCATTTATTTGTAAACAATGATTATATTCAAATGCATATGCTCATTAATAAATCATTGGACGTTTTCAAATAAAACATAAGTGTAAAAAAGATGAAAAGGCAAATAGTTTTCTGCACTTTGAAGTATCTTTGTATTAACTTTGTGTAAGTATTTTGTACAAAGGAGACAAACATCCTAGTAAGAGAATGTTTTCATAAAAATGGGAAAAATTTATACAAAGAAAGATGGCTATGTGTGAAAATTCCATGGGGTTCCCATTCTGCTATAGCCTTCGTAATTCTGGATATCTTGTCCATTCGTTGCTTCGTCCGAATATGATTAAGTTGATCAGAAACCCGAAGCTTGTCTGTGAAGAGATTGTCCATAAAGTGATCCGACGAGACATAGTCATACGCTTTAATTTCCTAACTTTTGCCTGGACCGCCCTTTCGGGTTTTCGATCCACCGGGAAACCCGTTTTTGCCCAAGTCGCCCTTTCAGGTTTTCAACTTGCTGGGTGTATAGATTTTTTTGTTTTATCCCTAATTTTTACCTGAACTACCCTTTCGGGTTTTCGATTCACCGGTATGCCCTTTTTTTGCCTAGGTGTGTCAACCTAGCGGGTCATTTATGCGTAGTATCTTTTGACTATGTCTGCGTTCGCAGGGTGCGGCAGGTCATCACCGTCCATGGTGGTTAATATCATTGCCCCACCAGAAAAGATGTTCTTGATCACAAATGGTCCTTCGTAGGTAGGAGTCCATTTCCCCCTGGGATCACTTTGCGGCAAGATGATCCGCTTGATTACAAGATCCCCGACTTGATACACTTGTCGTCTGACTTTCTTGTTGAAAGCCTTGATCATCCGTTTTTGATACGTCTGACCATGACAAACAACAGTAAGTCTCTTCTCGTCAATCAAGTTAAGTTGATCAAGCCGGGTCTGAATCCAATCTTCTTCACTCAAACCAACATCCTTCATGATTCTCAAGGAGGGAATTTGAACCTCGATAGGTGAAACAACTTCCATGCCGTATACCAAATAATAGGGTGTTGCCCCAGTTGATGTGCGCGCCGTGGTACGGTACCCGTGGAGAGCAAACGGTAACATCTCATGCCAGTCCTTGTAGGTGACTGTCATCTTTTGTATGATTTTCTTGATATTTTTGTTCGCAGCTTCGACATCGCCGTTCATCTTTGGCCGATAGGGAGATGAATTGTGATGTTGAATCTGGAACTGCTCGCACAAGGCGGTAATCATAGTATTGTTCAGGTTTGTACCGTTGTTCGTGATGATCCTTTCGGGGATGCCGTACCGGAAAATGAGGTTCTGCTTGATGAAGCGAGCAACAACATTCTTTGTGACGGATGCGAAGGAAGCTGCTTCGACCCACTTTGTGAAGTAATCAATAGACACCAGGATGAAACGATGTCCATTGGATGCTGTAGGCTTGATCTCTCCAATCATGTCAATTCCCCACATAGCGAATAGCCAAGGAGCTGTTAAGACATTGAGAGGAACTAGAGGTATATGTACCTTGTCCGCATAGATTTGACATTTGTGACAAGTACGGGAGTGTTGATAGCAGTCAACTTCCATGGTAGACCAGTAATAGCCTGCCCGTAGTATCTTCTTAGCCATCGTATGTCCGCTAGAGTGAGTGCTAAAGGTACCATTGTGCAGTTCAGCCATAATCTGCTCAGCTTCAAACATGTCCACACAACGGAGCAGAATGCAATCATGATTGAGCTTGTATATGATACTGTTGTACCCCAAAATTTTCCCTCTCATTTCATCAACATTTCTCATCACAAGACTCTTGGAACTCAGGATCAAGCTAGGGTTTGCTCTGCTCAAGACACCTCATAGCACTGTTGGCCTAAATTAGGGTTTGAGTTTGCACAGTGATGTTTTGACCTACAATGCCCAAATTGACTTTCATACTTCATATTGGACTCACAAGTTTGTCCATACCAAGTTTCAAGTCTTGATTTAAAATTTTGCCCAGTCAACTGGACAGTTAACCTAGAAATCAACTGTGTTGGGGAAAAAGTCAACTGTGGCCAATTGACAGTCAAACCTCATGAATTTTGACCCACATCAACATTATAATCTCATATGAACCATTTTATCAAGTTTGGATCACAATTCCACAAGAAATTTGATCAGATCATCAAAAGGGCAAAATGGTTATTTTTAGGGTTTTGACTGTACAAAGGCAATTTTTGATTGTTTGACCTAGACAATGACAAATCAAGCTCAACCATAGACTCAAGGACTCAATGAAATTGTCTTGACCCATTCAACAAGTTCAAAAGATCTCAAATGCATAGGATTGACAAATGAATTTTTCAGTCAACTGATCAAAATTTAACTGTATACTGAAAAGTCAAACTTTGACTTTTTGGTCAAAATCAAGTGCCAAAGGTCATTTTTCATCAAGACATGTCAAATTATGAAAATTGTTCATCAAGAAACCCAAAAATTCAAATTAGGGTTTAAAATGGAAAATTTTCATGACTTAGAATTTTTCTAAGTTATAAAATTTTCTTATTTTTTTCCTAACTTTGTCCCATTTTTTCACCAAGATGCAAATGGATTCAAACAAAACTTGCAACATGAAAGTTTTATTACATCACAAAGTCTACAACTTTGATTCACAAAGTTTTCTCAAAAGAATCTTGTATCTCAAGTTATGATTTTTGGAACAAGGGTACCTAAAACTTTTAACTTAGAGAAATTTTGCCCTAGTTTAGGCAGGATTTTGACCCATCTTCTTGGCCATTTTTCACATAGTTCCACTTGGATTTTCAAGTTGCATTTCAAAGATGGATTATATTACATGTTGCAAGCTTTCCAAATTGTCCAAGAACTCCTCAAAAACCTTTTTGGTTAGGGAGAATCGAATGCTTGAAGTTGGCAAAAACTCACTTTGATCCATGGCCAATACATGTTCATACCAAGTTGCAAATCTGACCAAGATAGCTTAATACATGATTACAGGCCTCTAAACCAATTTACACTCCAAAATTGAATGAAAATACATTGGATATTGGCATTGTTCTGATCAAGAGAGCTTTGTACAATGAACATTGCCATTTTAAGCATAAAGGCCACACTTCCATTTTCATAAAGGGCACTTTATGTCAAATTGCTTTTTCTTGAGCCTTGAACTTTCTTCCTTTGTAGCAAACAAGCTCCACAATCTCAGGCATAGTACAAGAAGTTGGTGCATGCTTGGAGATAGCCTGTATAGGCCTATCACACTTCACTTCCAACTTTGCTTTCAAAACAAGTAAAAGGGCAAAAAGCTTGTATCTCTCATATCTGATAAAATCAACAAGAACAAAGTTGTAAAACAAGTTTTGCAGATCCTCACAAGTCAGAAACACGAGCTCTTGACCCCTTAAACCTCCTTGTACACAAAATCACTGTTTTTCTGCAAAACAGGGCAAGCCCTGCAGAACCACCTCCATCTCCACTTTCCCTCGTGCGTTTTGCCTCAAATTTGTTACAATATCTTCCAACCAACACACCTGAACTATTCCAGACCTCCATTTCTAGCTGTAACACCATTAACACACATTGCCATTTTTGTTTCAAAGCTTTGCAGGTTGAGTTCTACAGCACGATTCAAGCTACTTCAAAACAAACTAAGCATTGGGAAAGCTTCATTGGACATCAGGCAAGCTCAAAAGAACCTCAAGCACCCTTGGAAGTTGCTGCATTGACCAGCTCGAAGTCAACTGAAACAGGTATTTCATGAACTTCTATCTCTCTATTTAGGAATAGTTAGACTTAGGTTTGTGAATGAAAGATGTTTTATTCATAGCCCTGAAACCATACATGTGCTTAGTTTTCATTTATATTAATCGTGCTAGGAGAATTTTGTTCATGAACTTTCTGAAAAAACTAGGTTAAGAATTAGGGCCAGAGAAATTCTCTCTGGTCTTTGAGAGTTAGCTTGAGTTTTTTATATCCCTCACACACACCCACACTCACAAATTCAGGTACCCATCCATTCCGGATTCCACGGGTGACTATTCTGCTTTGGCCTTCAATAACTCTGAAGATTTGGTCAATCATACTGAGTACGAAGTGGACGAAGATTGTGAAGTTCCGGGAGAGTTAGCCAGACTTTTGCAACAAGAAGAGAGGGCTATTCTGCCTCACAAAGAGCTGCTAGAAACCATCAACTTAGGGACAGAGGAAGACAGGAAAGAAGTAAAAGTGGGTGCCAACCTGGAACCAAGTGTCAAGGAGCGCTTAGTGCAGTTGTTGAACGAATATGTTGAAATCTTCGTCCGATCTTACGAAGACATGCTAGGGTTAGACACATATATCGTGGTTCACCGTCTCCCTACAAGAGAAGATTGTCCATCGATTAAGCAAAAGGTCCGTCGAATGAGGCCTGACATGTCTGAGAAGATTAAAGCTGAAGTAATGAAGCAATTCAACGCTGGCTTTTTGGCTGTTACTTCCTATCCACATTGGGTTGCTAACATTGTGCCTGTGCCTAAGAAGGAAGGCAAAGTCAGAATGTGTGTGGATTATCGGGATTTAAACAGGGCTAGCCCTAAAGACGACTTTCCACTACCACACATCGACATCTTGGTTGACAACACAGCTCAGCACAAAGTATTTTCCTTCATGGATGGATTCTCGGGATACAACCAGATCAAAATGGCCCTCGAGGACATGGAAAAAACTACTTTTGTCATGCAATGGGGTACCTTCTGCTACAAGGTGATGCCATTCGGACTAAAGAATGCAGGGGAAACCTATCAACGCGCCATGGTAGCTTTGTTTCATGATATGATACATCATGAGATCGAAGTTTACGTAGACGACATGATAGCTCGATCACAGACAGAAGAAGAACACCTTGGTCATTTGCAAAAGCTGTTTTCCAGGTTGAAGGAGTATAAGCTCAGACTAAACCCAAGCAAGTGCACTTTTGGGGTTAGGTCTGGTAAACTTTTGGGATTTATTGTCAGCAACAAAGGCATTGAGGTTGATCCAGCTAAAGTAAAGGTTATACAAGAAATTCCTGCCCCCCGTACTGAAAAGGAGGTTAGAGGATTCTTGGGACGCTTGAACTGTATTGCAAGGTTTATCTCTCACCTGACATCTACCTGTGAGCCAATTTTCAAACTATTGAAGAAAGATCAGGTGGTTGAATGGAACAATGATTGTCAAGTTGCTTTTGATAAGATCAAGGAGTATTTGCTAGATCCTCCTATTTTGATGCCACCCATCGAAGGAAGGACGTTAATCATGTATCTGACTGTTTTGGATAACTCAATGGGGTGCTGATAACGAGAAAACATATCATATAATTACCATGCTTTTTACCGATTTTATATTTCATTAAGTCGTCTAACCCCCGATTATTCCGAGATTATTTGTCTTTTTACAGGTATAACATTTGTCGACTCAAACCGATGGAAAAGGACAACATGAAGAAGGCTAGACAATAAACAAAGAGAAAAAGAATAAAAAAATACAAAGTTTAGATTTTTGGAACAGTGACGGGCGTAACACCCTCCAACATGAAGAAACGCTCGTCACACTCCACTGACGAGCGTAATGCACTACTTCAGCGCGTTACGACCGTCACGCGCATGAAGGTGGACGTTATACATGGATTGAGACATGGGCATTAAGGGCAGACTCGTTCTCCCTTTTTCTGCTGAGTACCCTATTTTCTTGCCACCACTATTAATGCTCCTATATTTTCTCCATGGAAGACTTCATCAAGAATTCTGAACTGCTGATTTTCCTATGCTATATATATGTGTACCAGTGCATAGTTCAAGGGTCGAAGAATTTTCCTCAGAACAAATATTATTTTCTTTTGCAGTTATTTTCCATTTTCCTTGTTTTGGAATATTGTTTTCACGTTCCTGTAATTTTCATTCAAAGTCTTAGTTTTTAGTTTTAAGTGTTAATTCTTCTTTCAAGAATTAACACAAATTATTTACTGCAAATCAAGCTCGAAGATTGGATTATTGTAATACTTCAAGATTACCATAGCAACTTTGATTCCAGGTTTTATATTGCAATTATTATTCATTCAGTTTTTAAATTATGCCAATTATTGCTATGAATTATATTTTGAACTGTATTGCTGTTAAGTTAATTATGTCTGGCTAAATTATTAATACCGGTATGTGACCGTAAGAACTGAAAGAATTCAGTGATACCTTGGCCAAAAATATTTATAAAACAATTTATGGTTTCCAATTTCCAAGATTAATTTAACTATCCTTGTCACGAGAGTGAGAGGTTAATTAACACGATTTTGCCACGAGAGTGGAAAATTAATTAAGGCAAGAACCTGCATGCGAGAGCTGGGGTTCAACCCAGATAGTGGTAACGAAGCATTGATTTTTAAATACACGGGAGTGTTTTAATAAATTAATTAAACTCAAGTTGTTTTCAAAAAGTGTTATTAAATTTAAAGTGCATCCACTAGGTTTAGTAGCATGACTTATTTCATAAACACGAGAGTGTATGTCTCAGGTTTTTAAACAATTAGCTTTTACCGAAATACTTTATAGGCCAAGCGATTCACCGAATTCCCTAAGTCCGATTATCACATACCGGTATAATTAGTACTATTATTTTTAATTAAACTGTTCCCCCCCAAAATCTAATATTCATCGCTTAGTTAGACAAACTGTAGCATTAGATCGTATGCGATTGATCCTCAGTCTCTGTGGGTTCGATAATCTTTTAAAACTAGAACGACTGAACTGTATACTTGCAGTTAGTATCCCGACAGACTTATAAAGTCCCGATCAAGTTTTTGGCGCTGTTGCCGGGGACTGGTAGTCAATTAATTACGATTCTTCTGTTGCGCATTTAGACTAGGCAACAGACACCCCTTTGTCGATTTGTATGCCAAGGACTCGCTCACAAGGCGAACCACTTGACAAATCGACGGACGAACCTGAACGCATTCTTTCCGTAAGACGTGCAGTCAGGGATTACTGTTTAAATCACGCTATTCCTTTACCTAAACCCGAAATCAAGATTGATTCTGAAACAAATTCTAATTCTTCCTCTGAAACCGAAACCAATCTAGAATTAGACATGGCCTAAGAACAAAGGACCCGTCCACTGAAGGAGTACGCAGCTCCATCACAATAAGAACCCCATAACAGCATTGCTGCTCCAGCAATAAACCGAAACGATTTCGAGTTGAAACCGTCATTGATATCAGCTATCCAACAACGCCAATTCTCTGGAGATCCTTCTGAGGATCCGAATGAACATCTTACAAAATTCGTTCAATTTGCCGACACAGTTATGGCGAACGGTGTTAGTAAAGACGCGATAAGATTACGTCTTTTCCCTTTCTCACTAAGAGATAGAGCTTGGGCTTGGTTGCAATCCTTGCCATCAAATTCCGTCACTACGTGGGAAGGACTGAAGATTGTATTCTTGGCACGATACTTTCCCCCAAGCAAGACCGCTGCACTAAGAGCCCAAATCAACGGATTTAGGCAGAAGGATACTGAATCGCTATTCGATGCATGGGAGCGCTACAAAGATATGATGCGAATGTGCCCACATCACGGATTAGAAAAATGGCTGATAATCCACACATTTTATAATGGACTCTTGTACAACACAAGACTATCTATAGATTCCGCCTCAGGTGGTACACTGATGGACAAGCCTTATGACGAAGCTAACCAACTCATTGAAAACATGGCTCAAAACCACTATCAGTGGGGAGGAGAAAGAACATATGTGGAGAAAACTCAAGCCAAAGGCGGGATGTACGAGGTTAGTAGCCTAGATAAAGTTAATGCTAAGGTAGATGCTCTTACCCAAAAGATAGAAAGCTTGACCTTGCCTCCTGCAGCTACCGTGGCTGCAGTTACCCCAAGCTGCAAAGTTTGTGGAGTTCCTGGTCATGTTGGAACCGAATGTCAAATCTTAGCAGGAATATCAGCTGATCAGGTAAATTACGCTCAAGGAAATCCTTATGCCAATACCTATAATCCTGGTTGGAAGAACCATCCTAATTTCTCGTACAAGAGCAATAATGCTTTATATGCACCTGGCCAAGCACCTGCTGTACCTCCAGGGTATCAAAAACCCGCTGTTAATGTTCCTAACATTCCTAAGAAATCTAACCTTGAAATCCTAATGGAAATTTTTATCGCTAATCAAGCCCAACAAAACAAAGAATTCCTCAATCAAAACGTTCACACCGGTGAACAATTGAAGCTATTAGCAAATAAGGTAGATGCCCTAGCAACTCACAACAAAATGTTAGAAACTCAAATCTCCCAAGTAGCACAACACCAAGCTAGTTCTGCCACACCTGCTGGTACATTTCCTGGACAGCCATAGCCCAATCCTAAAGGACATGCAAATGCTATTACATTACGAAGTGGGACAGCCCTTGATGGACCGGTAGATCCTAGACTCCAAAACCCGACCATGTATCAAAAACCTGAAAAAGAAATAGAGAAGTCGAAAGATCAATCTGAAAATGTAGAGGAAGACGCGAATGAGAACAGAGAGGCTTCGGAGAAACCTTATGTGCCTCCACCACCATATAAACCACCAATTCCATACCCCCAAAGACTTGCAAAATCCAAGAACGAGAGACAATTCAAGAAATTTGTAGAACTTCTGAAACAACTAAACGTCACTATTCCGTTTACAAAAGCTATAACCCAAATGCCGTCATATGCTAAATTCCTAAAAGAAATATTGGCTAATAAGAAAAAAATCGTTGAAAACGAAACCGTCATGCTAACTACCGAATGTAGCGCCATAATTCAAAATAACATGCCTCCAAAGCTAAAAGATCCTGGTAGTTTCTCCATACCATGTGTAATTGGAAAATCTGTCATAGACAAAGCTCTATGCGATTTAGGAGCCAGTGTCAGTCTAATGCCCTTATCTATTTGCGAGAAGCTCAAATTAGGCGACATGAGACCTACCAAGATGTCCCTACAACTAGCCGACAGATCAGTCAAATTTCCTGTTGGTATGCTAGAGAACATCCCTGTCCGAATAGGACAATTTTACATACCGACCGACTTTATAATAATGGACATCAAGGAAGATTCAAACATTCCCATCATACTAGGAATACCATTTTTAGCTACTGCAGGAGCCATCATAGACGTTAAGAAAGGAAAACTTACCTTCGAGGTAGGAGAAGAAAAAGTAGAATTCATTCTTTCCCAATTCTTTAAAGCCCCTGCTATAGATGACTCATGTTGTCTCCTAGATATCATTGATGAATGTGTCAAAGAACTTGAATGCCAAGAGGACACCTATTCTGAGATGCTGAAAATTCAGACACCAACTATCCTCAAGAACAAAGACTGGAAACAAGAACACTTAGATGCCAACCTAAGCGAGTGTTTAGCCTTAACGCCCGATCCTGACCCAACTAATAAGAAACCTGGTATAGAACTTAAAACATTACCTGAAGATCTTAGGTATGAATTCTTAGATAAAGAACTCGAACGACCAGTTATAGTCAATTCCAAATTAGGAGAGATCGAAACCAAAAAACTTCTTAGAGTGTTAAGGAAATATCCAGCCGCATTAGGCTATAATATATCAGATCTAAAAGGAATAAGCCCTTCTCTCTGTATGCACCGCATTATGCTGGAGGAGGACTGCAAGACTTCTAGAGAACATCAAAGACGATTAAATCCTATCCTAAGTGAAGTCATTAAGAAGGAAGTGCAGAAATTACTAGAAGCAGGCATCATATATCCAATATCAGATAGAAACTGGGTCAGTCCAGTTCACGTGGTGCCTAAGAAAGGAGGCGTTACGGTTATAACGAACACAAAAGGCGAATCGGTAGCACAACATACTCAAACAGGATGGAGAATGTGTATCGATTATAGAAAATTAAACAAATCTACGCGCAAAGACCATTTCCTATTACCATTCATTAATCAAATGCTCGAGCGTTTAGCCAAACATTCCCATTTCTGCTACCTTGATGGATACTCAGGATTCTTTCAAATTCCCATTCATCCTGATGATCAAGAGAAAACTACGTTCACATGTCCCTATGGTACCTTTGCATACCGGAGAATGCCATTTGGACTATGTAATGCACCTGCAACTTTCCAATGATGCATGATGGCGATTTTCGCAGATTTTTTAGACGGAATCATGGAAGTATTCATGGACGATTTCTCTGTCTGTGGAGAGAGTTTCGACGGATGTTTATCAAATCTTGAATTAGTATTGAAACGCTGTGTCAGTGTCAACCTAGTGCTCAACTGGGAAAAATGTCACTTCATGGTGAGACAAGGAATTGTGTTGGGTCACATTGTATCAAACAGAGGGATTGAAGTCGACAAAGCAAAGATCGAAATTATCAAAAACCTTCAACCACCCAAAACAGTTAGAGAAATACGAAGTTTTCTAGGACACGCGGGTTTTTACCGACGTTTTATAAAAGATTTCTCTAAAATCACCAAGCCACTAACCGAATTATTAATGAAAGAGGCTGAGTTTATTTTCGATGATAAATGCTTGAACGCATTTGAGACGCTTAAAGAGGCCTTAATCTCAACACCTATTATGCAACCTCCTGATTGGAATTTACCATTTGAAATAATGTGCGATGCGAGCGATTATGCTGTAGGCGCAGTCCTAGGACAACGCAAAGAAAAAAAGCTTCACGCTATCTACTACGCAAGCAGAACGCTCGATCCCGCACAGATGAATTACGCCACTACGGAGAAGGAACTCTTAGCTGTGGTATTCGCGTTGGATAAATTTCGTTCCTACTTAGTAGGCGCTAAAATCATTATTTATACGGATCATGCTGTGATCCGATACTTACTAAGCAAGAAGGACGCCAAACCGCGACTGCTCAGATGGATCTTACTCCTACAAGAGTTTGACTTAGAAATAAAAGACAAGAGAGGAACTGAAAACATGGTAGCAGACCATTTATCGAGATTAGATGGAATCCAAACCGAGAGTGTTCCCATAAACGAAGATTTCCCTTATGAATGCCTTGTTGCCAAGCTAGAGATAAACCCTACCGACAGTTTAGATCAACATAATGAACCTTTAACAACTGCGGTAGTAAAATCCATTTGTACTAACACCACATTACCATGGTACGCTGACTTCGTCAACTATTTAGCTGCCAGTGTTTTACCACCTGATTTGACGTACCAACAGCAGAAGAAATTTTTCCATGACCTTAAACACTACTTTTGGGATGAACCATTACTCTTTAAAAGAGGCGCCGATGGTATCTACCGTCGCTGCGTTCCCAATGATGAAATATACGACATCATTTCCCATTGCCATTCCGCCCCTTATGGTGGACACGCTAGTATGTCAAAAACCTGTGCAAAAATACTTCAAGCTAGCTTCTTTTGGCCTACCTTATGGAAAGACGTCCACGTAGCAATTATGAACTGCGATAGATGTCAACACACAGGAAATATATCTAGACACGATGAAATGCCGCAAAAAGGAATCCTCGAAGTAGAAGTTTTCGATGTATGGGGAATTGATTTCATGGGACCTTTCCCCGCATCTTTTGGAAATAAATATATTTTGGTAGCCGTCGACTACATATCAAAATGGATTGAAGCCATCGCCACACCCACAAACGATACACGTGTGGTACTAAAACTATTCAAGAATATTATCTTCCCACGATTCGGTGTACCAAGACTAGTGATCAGCGATGGTGGCTCCCATTTTATCTCTAGAATCTTAGAAAAGTTACTTTCCAAATATGGCGTTAAACATCGCATAGCCACACCATACCATCCTCAAACGAGCGGACAAGTGGAAGTGTCAAATAGGGAGATAAAACAAATCCTTGAGAAAACCGTAACTTCATCCAAAAAGGTCTGGTCCTCCAAGCTAAACGATGCTCTTTGGGCATATCAGACAGCTTTTAAAACCCCTATCGGAACAACGCCGTTCAAGTTAGTTTATGGAAAATCTTGTCATTTGCCAGTAGAATTAGAGCATAAAGCTTATTGGGCCATAAAAACTCTTAACTTAAATTATAAGAGTGCTGGCGAGAAACGAGTGTTAGATATCCATGAACTAGAATAATTGCGTTTGGACGCTTATGAAAATGCTAAAATCTATAAAGAACGAACAAAAAAATGGCACGATAAGCGTATCTCGCGGAAAGACTTTAAGGAAGGAGAAATCGTACTCCTATTCAACTCTAGACTGAAACTTTTCCCGGGAAAATTATGTTCCAGATGGTCTGGACCGTTCGAAATTAACAAAGTTTTCCCAAGTGGTGCGATAGAAATTAAAGGCAGTTCTAGCGAACCATTCATAGTTAATGGCCAGCGCCTAAAGCACTACTTTAACGTCGGAAATATCGACTACTCGGCTTATCTTCAGTTAAGTGAGCCGACTACCCCAAATACCTAACTGATTAGGTGTTAACTGTCGAGCCGTCGACATAAAATAAAGGTGCTTCGTGGGAGGCAACCCATGTTTTACTTTAATTATTTTTTCTGCTTTAACATGCTTTTATTTTTCTTTTATTTTTCTTAATCTTTAAAACATTTTCATGATTGCATCTCTTACTCCTTTCTATTTTTCTTCTATTTTTATTTTTCCCTTTTGTTGTACCCCAAAATTTGCCCTCCCATATTCTTCAAGATTTGTCAAGATCAAGCTTCAAAATCTCCCAAGGGTTGCATAGTCCAATTGCCTCCTAACACAGTCAAAATTAGGGTTTTGGTTCTTGCAAAGAAATTGAAGTTTTCAAGGTTCCAATCAAGTCCCACATGCCTATATACATTGTCAAGCATCCATAGGCCAAGTTTCAAGACTCACAGCATCAAATTGCACAGTCAAAAACCCTAAATGCTTCACAGTCAACTGCAGGGGCAAAATGGTCATTTGACAGTCAAAAGTCAAAAATTTTGGTCAACATCTTATTTTGAAGCCACAAACATCATTTGATCAATTTTGGATCATGATTCTCAAAGCATGGCTCAAAAAGTCTCAAGATGCAAAAGTTTCTATTTTTGGACAGTTGGAAAAGTCAACTGCAAATTGACCAGGGCATAACTTCCACATGGTTTATCAGAAAAATCCCATCCAAAGATCATTTTGAAGAGAATGACATTTCCTACAACTCATATTCACACTTCAAGTCCAAGAAATTCTCTCACAAAAAGTTATCAATTTCAACATTATAGGTCATTTTCAAAAGTCAACAAAAAGGCACTTTAAGTCAAAGACCATAAATTGAGATTGGTAAATCAAAATGACATGGGACCAAAGACATTGGTTAGACGACTTCAAGACCTTTCCAAAATGTCCAAGAACATGATCATAGCTTCAAAATTGAGCAAGATATGCCTTGGAGAAGTTGGGAAATTTTTGGGAATTTTGAAAAGTCAACTTTGCTTCAAAAGCTTCAAAAATGCTAATGGGCCTCAATTTCTTTCATGAATCATTACCCAAAGGCTATGCACGACCCATTGACCTCAAAGGGATGTATTTTCTTATTTTTGATTAATTATTTGAATTTTTATTATTATTAATTCATTTAATTAAATTTAAATATGAGAAAAATATCAAATCATGGTTTTAAATCTTTTTTGTGCAGCAAATATATTCATGATATGCAAAAGATCTCGTGCACCATCTCAAGGGGACAAAATCATCCATATTTGACATAATTGGCATGGAAAAAGATTGGAAAAGATATGAACAAAATCAAATATTCAAAACTTTAATTCATGGACTATGGGCTTGGCTTTTTGACCTAATTTCACTCAAATACTTATACACAAGCTAACCCTATTCCATTAGACATGAAAAGCTGCTCAGAAAACATAGAACCAATTTGCAATTTTTCACTAAAAACTTGAAATCTGAAATCATAGTTACAAGGCATTTCAAAGCACAAAAAGAATTAAAATACATTCCTGACATTGCTAGGAACGTGTTGCAATCAAGAACCAGTCTCCATACTCCAAGAATTGGTAGAACAGCATTGCACTTTTCACAAACTTTTCCATAATCGTGTTTTAATTTTCATGCATTGTTCATGTATTTTATTTGTGGATTTACACTAATCATGATGTTCTGAGACTGTTGGCATAGTTTAATTGTCCTAACAATGCTTGAAACGAGATTTGCCATTAACGTTTTCTAGGTTTTTCAGAGCTTCAAATTGGGGCTTTCCTCATATGGAAAAATCAGACCACCAAACCTATGCCATTGAAATCGTGACATCCAAATGAAACGAACCATAACCTCGCGCCCTTTTTATATTTGTCCATGTGCTATTCGCTATTTTTGCAGGTTGCACTTAGTGGGGGTTTAAAACCCCCGCTATTTGTTTATGTTACAGGCAGAAAGAGGAGGAAGAAGCTAGCGTGTCATCACCTAATAGGGGTATTCAAACTTGGCGCGTGAATTTGTGGTTCATACCATTAACGCTTTGTTTTCTATTATAATAATTATGTTCCATAATATTAACAAATGCGCGCAATAGCCTGGTTGGTTGGTGAGGTGTCCTGCAGGTACTGGGACCTGGGTTCGATTCCCAGGTCCCCCCACATATTTCATATTTTTCCTCTTAACGTGTTCATATGCAGCGCCTCCCCCAGGGTTCATCATACAACTCCACATCCAAGCCTGCCACGCGCCCATGAGCTTCAATCTGAAGGCCACAAAGAGAGTTCTACCATGTACTTCAGTCAATGGATCCACACGCAAGCACAGAAAGTCAAAAAAAGGGCTTTGAGTCAGTGGGCCAAAATGCTTCCAAAACCTCCATAATGGGCCTCAAACCCCCCCTGGTTTGCATTCTTCAATTTTATTTTCTTTTTCAATTTTAATTCTTTTAATTATTATTTTTTAATTGTTTCTTTAATTCCATAAAATAATTTTCACAATAACAAAAAAGTCAAAAAATACAATATTTAATTATTATTATTTCACCATTAATTTATTTTGTAAATAAACTTTAAATAATAAATTTAGTTAATTTAGGTTTTCAATTTTAATACTTTTTCTTAAATAAATTAAAATATGTAGAAATTAGGGTTTTTAACCTTTTCATCTTTTTTTTTTAATAAATATTTTTTCTCATCATTATTATTAATTACTAAATATTTTGTAAATAAACATGTACATTAATTATTTAGTAAATTAGGTTAAACTTTAATATTTTTCATTAATAATTAAAAACAACTTAGAATTAGGGTTTCTCTTAATTTCTTTATCTCATAAATACCAAAAACTTAAAAAAACAATTTCTTTTCTTTTAATTAAATAATAACTAGACTTTTAATTCAATTTAATTTCAAAAGGGTCCAACGCCCTCGAACGTTCAACTTTAATTCTTTCGCGCATTTATTCTTATTTTTCTTTTTTCAATATTATGTAACTATTCAAGCCATGTAATAGTAATTAGGAATTTATTTACTTTTCGCATTTTTATTCAAACGGGTCTTTGTAATTTGGCGATGTATAGACACGCGCCTTGTAATAGCGTAGGATTTTACTTTCCGCATTTAAATTTCCGCACTTTTAAATTATAATCGCATGAAAGAATGTATGGCCTAAATTAAAAACAAGCGTAGATCACCATGATACATGTACAAGATAAAACATAACATGAAAAACAACACACAAATTCACACACCACTCTTAGGGTACGCCCCACTGTTGCCTTACCTTCGAAACATGGTCGTCGAGTATAGGACGTTTTAGTAAGTCCTTATGTCCATGACATGATCCAGTTGCCTCGAAACGGTTGCCTCGGAATTAAAAAGGATCAATGGCATAAGGGTAGCTTCTAAGGTGTCCTACTGTTGCTCTGGTGACCACACTGTCCCTACAAACGAATTGACCCGAACACCTCCAACGGTGGTGCTACCTACCTCTCAATGGTGGGATGGCACTACCTTAAGGACATTTACACAGCTTAATTCCTTAGAGTAGGTAGATTTCTCCTGGGTACTTGCTCTTTCAAACAAACAAAACAACTTTTCGCACCTACACTTTCAAAAAGTTTTCAAACAAATACTTCATACACTCTTGAGGACTGATACAAGAGTTACCTAGAAGTTTTTCAAACTAAACTTTTTCAAAACCCACAAACACAAGAAAAGCAAACATTTTTGAAAACATAGTGAGCAAGTACCTAAGAGCCCATGGATAACCATGGATAGAAAGGGTGCTAACACCTTCCCTTTCTATAAATCTACCTCCCGAACCGAGAAACTATCTCATAAGGAATTTTGCTGTGCTTTTGTCCTGTCCATGTTGGAGAAAATAAAGACGGTGGCGACTCTTGCTTACCGCGACATTTCGCGAACCAGCGTTAAACAGTCAGTTCCAGATCCACCGATCACAGAACTGGCGACTCTGCTGGGGATTATTGAAGTGAGGTGTACCTTAGGATAGCTCATACTTGTGTTTTCAATTGCTTTGTTTTGCTTGCTTTATTATTATGGGCATTGTCTTGGAGTTTCATAGATCCTAACCCGGATCTGGGGATACCCTGTTAGGTAGCATAAGCTGTGAGGGACCTGTCTGGCATAGACCGACACGGGTGAAACAGTGGCTACGTTGGTGTGGCGACTTGGTCTGTACCGATATCCCTTGTGTCGCAACGAGGAGAATATGGGTCTTCTGAGGAGTCATTAAGCACCAACCGACCTTAGAACCTTAAATGACCCAACTTGGCCAATAGAACAGTAGCAGTATGCTACGCCCATTGAGGCTAAACTCTCGTGATGGTTCTGGCCGCAAGAAAAGATTGTGATGCTAGAGTTATGACCGATTGAGGGTAGTCAGTGATATTGGGATCCTCTAGAACCCGATTACTTTTGATAGGACAGGTCTTAACCAACAAACTAAAAGAGGGTAATACCTAGACCCCATGTTGGCCTACACTCTAAGGGCTCTTTGTGTGACTTGTGTGCCTTCGAACTTGACTATGTGCATGCTTGTTATCTGACACTTGAGTCTCTTGCAGGTTTTGTTTACAGTCCTTAATTGGGACTCATAACAGGGTTTACCTACATTACCCCATGCATAGCATAACATCATACCATTGCATACATCCTGCATAAGAACTAATCCATTCTAAGGATCTCAAGGGCTTGTGATGCAGGTCATGCTGAACCAATTATCCAGCAAGGGGCAAAGGGGATTTATTTTCCTCTAGCCAAGGTTGTCAGGGGCTATGACCCACTCGATATGGTGAGCCTTGACCCTTGAAGAAGGACTCTCAACAACATGCAGTTCCTTCAATCAAGCTATCGGACTCCAATTCTAACAATTTTCTTTGTTTACCCCGCGAGATCCTTGAAAACATTGCATGCATATATGCACATCGTTGCATTACATGTATCCCTTTTACAGGTTGCTTACCTTCTTCGCTGTTTATTTCAGCCGATCGTCATGAATCCTGAATCATCTACTGAGCAATCCATCAAGGCTCTCCAGGCTCAGAACGCCCAGTTCCAAGAGTTGATCATGAGTTTGGCCCAGGGGCAACAAGATCTGAAGACCCTACTTTTGAAAAAGAAGAAGAAGAGAACGGTGTTGTTCAACCCTAGACGCAAATCTGGGATTGGATCACAAAATGAAGTTGAGCAGACTACCCCATCTGTTGGGAAAGACAGTCCCCAAGAGACAGAGGTTCCTAGTCCAGTGGTCTCCGACAACGAGACGGAGTTCAATGATGAACAATACCCTCCAGCTGAGGATAGGTACAAACAGCTGGAAGACCGGCTAAGTGCTATGGAGATACAAAAAGTGCCCGGCCTGGACTTCGAAGATCTAGGTCTGTCTTCTGGGGTAGTAATCCCCCACAAATTCAAGGCACCTGCCTTTGCAAAGTACGATGGGGCATCCTGTCCTAAGCTGCATCTCAGGTCTTACATAAGGAGGATCCAGCCCTACACGGCTGACAAGAATTTGTGGATTCACTTCTTTCAGGACAGTCTGTCAGGAACCCAACTCGACTGGTTTTATCAACTAAATGGAGCTAACATCCGCAACTGGGAGGACTTGGCTACTGCATTCTACAAGCAGTACCAGTACAATGTCGACCTTGCTCCCACGCGCACTCAGCTTCAGGGAATGACTATGGGTGCAGGCGAAGGTTTTAAAGAATATGCTCAAAAATGGAGGGACCTTGCTGGAAGGGTACAACCACCTCTGACTGACCGGGAACTCGTTGATATGTTCTTGGGGACCCTGTCCGGGCCGTTTTTCAATCATCTCATTGGCAATTCATCTGCAGGGTTTACAGACCTTATCTTGACTGGGGAAAGAATCGAAGCTGGCATCAAGGCTGGGAAGATTCAAGAGGCCACACCTTCTGATACTCACAAAAAGCCTTACACGGGGAAGAAAAAGTCCAATGCTGCATACAGTCAGAAGAGTCGTCATGACCAACATGCAGGGGCAGTCATGATCTCCGGTTCTGCACCACGTCGCCAACCACAAAAGGGAAATCAGTGAAGGCCAGACGAGCCTAAGAGACAGTTCACCAACATTAATATGTCGTTGTCACAAGCACTGCAACACATGTTGAAGATGAATCTGATTGCGGTGATTAACCCTCCGGCAAATCCCAAGACCTCCTCTCCAAACTACAACCCAGTAGCGAGGTGTGCTTATCATTCTGATAGCCCGGGGCACGATACTGAGGATTGTTGGGCGCTGAAGTACAAGATCCAGAATATGATCGATGCTAAAGAGATCGAATTCGAGCCTGCTGAAACCCACAAACACTTGAAAAGCAAACATTTTTGAAAACATAGAGTGAGCAAGTACCTAAGAGCCCGTGGATAACCACGGATAGAAAGGGTGCTAACACCTTCCCTTTCTATAAATCTACCTCCCGAACCGAGAGACATCTCAAAAAAGGAATTTTGCTGTGCTTTTGTCCTTTCCATGTTGGAGAACATAAAAGACGGTGGCGACTCTTGCTTACCGCGACATTTCGCGAACCAGCTTAAAAAACAGTCAGTTCTATTTCCACCGATCACAGAACTGGCGACTCTGCTGGGGAAACTTTTGAATTGTACTGGGGAATGGTTCCACTGGGGTGTTTGGTATTCCGCTGGGGAACAATCTTATATTTTCGTCGAGGAACATTAAGACTGTCGGGGATGCTTGCTTAGGAATATCTGTATACTCCGCTGGGGAATATACCCAACTTCCTGACAGTAAACTAACTCTGAAAGACTCTTAGGGTACGCCTCACTGTTGCCTTGCCTTCGAAACGTGGTCGTCGAGTATAGGACGTTTTAGTAAGTCCTTATGTCCATGACATGATCCAGTTGCCTCGAAACGGTTGCCTCAGAATTAAAAAGGATCAATGGCATAAGGGTAGCTTCTAAGGTGTCCTACTATTGCTCTGGTGACCACACTGTCCCTACAAACAAATTGACCCGAACACCTCCAACGACGGTGCTACCTACTTCTCAATAGTGGGATAGTACTGTCTAAAGGACTCTTACACAGCCTAATTCCTTAGGATAGGTATACTTCTCTTAAGTACTTGCTCTCTCAAAACAAACAAAAACATCTTTTCACACTGACACTTTCAAAAGTTTTCAGACAAATTTTTCATACACTCTTGAGGACAGATACAAGAGTTACTTAGAAATTTTTTTAAACGAAACTTTTTTCAAAACCCACACACACTTGAAAAGCAAACAAATTTTGAAAACATAAGAGCAAGTACCTAAGAGCCCATGGATAACCATGGATAGAAAGGGTGATAACACCTTCCCTTTCTATAAATCTACCTCCCGAACCGAGAAACTATCTCATAAGGAATTTTGCTGTGCTTTTGTCCTGTCCATGTTGGAGAAAATAAAAGACGGTGGCGACTCTTGCTTCCGCGACATTTCGCGAACCAGCGTTAAACAGTCAGTTCTAAATCCACCGATCACAGAACTGGGAACCATCACTGTTTTTTTGTTTTGTAAGGACCTCTTTGGTGCCATTTGTTATGCACTTGGATCAACTGAGAGAACTACCCTGCCCCAGGTTATGATTAAGGGTTTTAATTTTCGAAAAGAAAAACTCCTACTTCTTTGGCTCAGAGGGGTTGACGAGGGATTATCTTCCTTATGACTCAAGTGTTTAGGAATTGAAACAATGCTTGTACCTCATCAGCGGGGTCTGTTCAAAAGCATACTGTATATTGTGGTATCGTTTTCGTCATCCTCCCTCAAGAGGCTTTAGAATTATTAAACGAGAGTTGAACATCAAAAATAAAAGCAATTTTGAATATAGTGAACATAATTACTTCAAAATAGACACGTGTAATGCATTAATGAAATAACCAAGTTTGAAATGAAATAAAATGTTTGAACAATCAAAGAAAATTACAATTCGAACATTCGAATGAACAAAAGTTTCCAATCCTAGCCATGTTTTGGCAATGGAGCAGTGATCACATTGGGAGCGGTTAAGTCAAGATTCGGAGAATCTCTCAAATGCCAAATAGCCAGGGGCAAACCTCCCTCTGAGTCACTTGGGGCATTGGACATGAATTCCAGCTGCGAATCTTGCACGATCAAACATCTTCTAGTGGTATGGCAATACAATGCTACTAACAGTGACAACTCCCTGCATTCTGAGAGCGTGGACATAGTCGGAAAAAATACTACGCATAATCAAAGACCCGCTAGGTCGACTGGCCTAGGCAAAAACAAGGGCTTCCCGACGAACCAAAAGGGTTCGGGCAAAAATAAGGGATGAAAATAAAAAAATCTGTACACCCGGCAAGTCGAAAACCTGAAAAGGCGGCTTGGGCAAAAAAGGGTATCCCGGTGGACTGAAAACCCGAAAGGGAGGTCCAGGCAAAAATTAGGGATCAAAAGCGTACGACTATGTCCCGTCATCTCGTCACTTGCCTACCAGAAGAAGATTTGTCAAACCGGCAGTCATCAAGCGCCTCCACAGGTACCTTCTCCCACATAAGCTGGGGCAATAAGAATTGTCTGATCTGTACAAGTTGCCCTGTCCTCAGAGTATAAGGTAGATTCGGCTGAAGAATGTAACCAAGTTACCTCCACTCCCTGCAGAGTAAGACAGGTTCCAGCAAGACACTCCCCAAGCAGAGTTGGTCTCCAATCAGCCCTGAACAAGGCACAATATTCTCTAGCAAGTCATCAACGCTCTCCCCAAGCAGAGTTAGGCTACCATCAGTCCTGGAAGAGTTGGATATCCCCAGTAGATTCTGGAAGCTTGTCCCCCGCAGAGTACGAATGCATCTCTCCTCGGCTTTATTCAGAAGGTTATTTCCCCCACCAGGATATAACTGGGTTATCCTCAGCCAATTGCCACGAAAAGATCGTCCCCGGCAAAGTCTTCCTGTCCCCAGCAGGGGTCATCCAATCTTCCAACATAACATAACAATGGTATCCCCAGCGGAGTTATCATCAACCTCAGCAAAGTATCTCTTTCCCCACAGAGTTCACTCCCCGCAGAGTAATCTATTCGCCAAGTTTATTCCCCAATGGAGTCATCTTCTCCTACCGGTATTCTTGCAACCATCATCCCCAGCGGAAACAAAGAACGCTACTCTTCAACATTAGCCCAGGATTTGACTTCCCGGCACCCGTCAAGGATTTATTTTCCTAGACGAAAATACAATCATAAATATCACATCTTCATACATTATAGCATGCATACGCATCATACAACACAAATCTCATTTATCTTTGAGAACATCTTAAAATCATGCAGTTCATGCATCATGACATTGCATACAACTAATACTTTGCCTTTTCAGGAAAAAGTCAATCAAAAGATGATTACCATCTACCTTTATAGTTCCAGATCAACACTGGTAACAAGCCAGGAAAATTCTGTGGACGATTGATCATGGGTTAATATCTAAAACCAGACAGGACAATTATCTACTTGATCATCATGAAGCAACCCACACCGGTTCCTTCTCAATTTTCAGAAGAAGTCTTACACGGACTCATCATAAAGTAACCCTACACTGGTTCCTTTTCTTTCAGAAGAAGTCTTACACGGACTTATCTCAAGATGACCTTACCCTGGTTCATCAAGAAGTTTTACACGAACTTGCTGTGATCGGTGGATCTGGAACTGACTGTTTAACGCTGGTTCGCGAAATGTCGCGGAAGCAAGAATCACCACCGTCTTTTATTTTCTCCAAATGGAAAGGACAAAAGCACAGAAAAATTCCTTATAGAGATTGCTCTCGGTTCGGGAGGTAGGTTATAGAAAGGGAAGGTGTTAGCACCCTTTCTATCCATGGTTATCCATGGGCTCTTAGATACTTGCTCATTTGTGTTTTCCAAATTGTTTGTTTGCTTTTCAACTGTGGGTTTAAAAAAGTTTCTTTGAAAATTTCAGTTCGACTCTTGTATCAGTCCTCAAGAGTGTTTGAAAAGTTGCTTTCGAAAGCTTTTTGAAAGTGTCGGTGTGAAAAGAAGTTTTTTTTGATTGTTTTGAAATTAGAGCAAGTATCCATGAGTTCTCTACCTATACTAAGGAATTCGTCTGTGTAAGTGTCCTTAAAGTAGTGCCATCCCACCATTGAGAGGTAGGTAGCACCACCGTTGGAGGTGTTCGGGTCAATTCGAGGGTTCGGGACAGTGTGGTCACCAGAGCAATGGGAAGACACCTTAGAAGCTACCCTCATGCCATGTTCATGGACATGAGGACTTACTAAAACGTCCTCTACTCGACGACCACCTTTCGAGGGGCAAGGCAACAGTGAGGCGTACCCTAGGGGTGGTGTGTGATTTGTGTGTCGTTTTCAGATATTTTTGTCTTGTTCATGCATTGGTGATCTACGCGTTGCTTTTATTTTTGACATTCATTCTTTCATGCAAATTAGTTAACAGTTAAAAGATGCGGAATTAAATGTCCTACGCTATTACAAAGGCGCGGGTCTACATCGCCAAATTAATCCAAGACCCGATTTGAAATAAAACAAAGTGCGAAAAAATAAATATCCTAATTAATCTATTACATGGCTTTGGGATAATTACATGAAATTTATAAAAAAGGAAATAAAAATAAAATGCGAGAAGAAGTAAAGTCGGGAATGCGAGGGCGTTGGACCCTTTTAAAGAAATTAAATTTAAATTACGAAATTAATTAAATTAAATGAGAAAAGGAAATTATTTTTTGAGTTTTTTGTATTTATGGATTTTAGTAAGAAAATTAAATTGGAATTAAAAAGAAGTTAATTAACCCTAATTTTAAATTACTTTTTATTTATTGAGAAAAGGTTTAAGTTTAACCTAATTTTAACTAAACTATTTAATGGTAAGTTTATTTACAAAATATAATTAATAATTAAATATGGTGAAAAAAGAAAAAAAAGGATAAAAGCATTTAAAACCCTAATTCTACCTTTTTAGTTTATTAGAAAAAAACATTAAAATTAAACCTATAATTAAAACTAAATTAATTAATAAGATTTATTTACAAAATAACATTAAATAAAAATATATTTATATTTTTTGTCTTTCTGATTTTCTTATTATTATTTTTTTTATGTTAAAGAAAACAGATCAATTTAAAGAATTAAATTTAAAATTAAACAAAACAAATAAAATAGAAAAAGATAAAAAGAATGAAAGAAAGCAAACCAATGGGGGTGTTGACCCCAATTTGGAGGTCATGTTGTAGTAATCAGGCCCAATGAATTAAGGCCTTTAGTTGACTTTTCAGTGCGCGTGTGGCATGGTCAATGGGGTGTTCCCTGGACTTTGGATCCTGGCCACTGGATGGATGTTGTGGGACATGTGGCATGCTGGATCGTAGAGTGCATGGTAGTCTTTTGGTGAGAAGCTGCATGGAATCTGGTTAAAACAAAACATATTGAGAAAGGGAAGGGACCTGGGGATCGAACCCAGGTCCCAGTACCTATTGGACAACGCATCAACCAACTGTGCCAGGCGCTTTCTTTGTAACATTAATGGAATGCAATTATTATAAGAAAAAACAAGAGTTAGTGGTATGAATCAATAAAACGCGCGCCAACTTTGAATTGCCCTTTCACGTCATGACACATAAGCGTCTTCTTCCTCTGTTCTTTATTTTGCCTGAAAAAACAAACTGGATAGCGGGGGTTTTAAACCCCCACTAAATGATGCATACAAAAAATAGTGAATAGAACCCTGTTGATCATAAATTGATCGCGAGGTATGGAATCGATTAGTCATGAGCTTCTGGTTTCAATGGCGTGGGTCTTGTGTCTCAATTTTTCCTGAAGAGGAAACCCCTAATTCGTGACCTCTGAAAACCTAGAAAGCTTCAATGGTAACTTTGCATATAGGGCACGAAAATTCAATTGAATGGCATGGTTAGCTTTAGAATGATTAACTTAATACAAATCAAGCATTAGAAATTGAAAATAACGCATGAATCATGAGACATGAATATGAGAAAAGTTATGAACAGGACGGGTTCGTTCTACCAATTCCTTGCGTTAGAAGCAGTGGTTTTGATCCAGAAACGTTCCTTGAGGCCTTGGAAAGCTATTGGAATCAATACTTTTCTTTGAATTGTGCTAGAATGCAGTTTTCAGTTTTGAAAATTTTGACAAAAAATGCAAACTTCGTTTTTGATATGGGGCGCAGCTTCAAGGTTGTGAGCTTTAGGGTTTGCATCTGTTTATGTATGGGAATGGATTAGGGTAAGAATCAAGTCCAAAAACCCTTTGCATTGATGAAAGAAATATTTGATTTTTAATGGCATATTTTTTCAATCTTTTTCATGTGTTTTGATACCAATCATGGCCAAATCCTTCCTTTTTTGATGTGCACGAATCTTCAATAACCAATGAGAGCAAATGCTGCATAAAAAGATTCAAATACATTTGTTTAGTATTTTTTTCATATTTTATTTAATTAAATGAATTAATGGTGATTAAAAATTCAAATAAATAATAAAAATGATGAAATAAATCCCCTTTGGGCCAAATGGTCGTGCATAGTCCTTGGATAATGATTCTTGGAAGAAAATGTGGCCCATTAGCAATTTTGAGGCATTTGAAGCAAAGTTGACTTTTCAAAATTCCCAAAAATTTCCCAACTTCCACAAGGCATATCTTGCTCAATTTTTAAGCTTTGATCATGTTCTTGGACATTTTGGAAAGGTCTTGAAGTACTCTAACCAATGCCTTTTGTCCCATGTCATTTTGATTTACCAATCTCAAGTTATGGCCTTTGACTTAAAGTCCCTTTTTGTTGACTTTTGAAAATGACCTATAATGTTGAAATTGATAACTTTTTGTGAGAGCATTTCTTGGACTTGAAGTGTGAAGAGGAGTTGTAGGAAATGTCATTCTCTTCAAAATGAGCTTTGGATGGAATTTTTCTGATAAACCATGTGGAAGTTATGCCTTGGTCAAGTTACAGTTGACTTTTTCAACTGTCCAAATATGGAAACTTTTGCATCTTGAGACTTTTTGAGCCATACTTTGAGAATCATGATCAAGCATTGATCAAATGATGTTTGTGGCTTCAAAATAAGATGTTGACCAAAAATTTGAACTTTTGACTGTCAAATGACCATTTTGCCCCTGCAGTTGACTGTAGGGCAATTAGGGTTTTTGACTGTGCCATTTTGTGCTGTAAGTCTTGAAACTTGACATATGGATGCTTGACCATGTTTGTAGGCATGTGGGACTTGTTTGGACCCTTGGAAACTTCAATTTCTTTGTCAGAATCAAAACCCTAGTTTTTGACTGTTAGGAGGCCTTTGAGCTGTGCAACCCTTGGGGAGATTTTGAAGCTTTGACTTGGCAAATTTTGAAGAATATGGGAGGGCAAATTTTGGGGTACAACGGTTGCCCCTGTTCAATCTTCTTAGACCTGAGGATGCAGATTGGCTGACGTGCCTTTCATAATCCGAAGGTGGAAGATGATTGAACACTAGAGTGCCCAGAAATTTGCGCTCACATAGTAGTGTGATGGTGGGAATGGGCTTATAGATGCCATTTGGAGATTGATGGACAGGATGATGGGCTTATAGATGCCATGCTGAGAGGTGATGGATAGGTGGATGGACTTATAGATGCCATCTGGGTGTCGATCGCGTAAGAGATTCCTTAACGAGAACTTGCGTACCTGGAAAGAAGAAAATGATTACCTGGCCTGTTACAGGAGCTGGTCTTCAAACTCTTATGTAGTTGTGCCCTGACTGGTTACAGGAATTGAATCTGGAGCTTCAAAAAGGTGATGAATGAACCAGGGATGGTTACTACCTCAACGGGACGGTGAGATAACCTTGGACGATTACTACCTCAACAGGAACGCTGAGAGAACCTTGGATGATTACTACCTCAACAGGAACGCTGAGAGAATCTTGGGGCGATTACTACCTCAACAGGAACGCTGAGAGAATCTTGGGGCGGTTACTACCTCAACAGTAACGCTGAGAGAATCTTGGGCGACTTCAACCTCAACAATAACGCTGAGAGAATCTTGGGCGACTTCAACCTCAACAGTAACGCTGAGAGAATCTTGGGTGACTTCAACCTCAACAGTAACGCTGAGAGAATCTCGGGCGACTTCAACCTCAACAGTAACGCTGAGAGAATCTTGGGCGACTTCAACCTTAACAGTAACGCTGAGAGAATCTTGGGCGACTTCAACCTCAACAGTAACGCTGAGAGAATCTTGGGCGACTTCAACCTCAACAGTAACGCTGAGAGAATCTTGGGCGACTTCAACCTCAACAGTAACGCTGAGAGAATCTTGGGCGACTTCAACCTCAACAGTAACGCTGAGAGAATCTTGGGCGACTTCAACCTCAACAGTAACGCTGAGAGAATCTTGGGCGACTTCAACCTCAACAGTAATGCTGAGAGAATCTTGGGCGACTTCAACCTCAACAGTAACGCTGAGAGAATCTTGGGCGACTTCAACCTCAACAGTAACGCTGAGAGAATCTTGGATGTCTTCTACTGAGTCTTCATCAGGAAAATCTTAGGGTCGATTTAACTGGACTAGAGAAGGCCTTTGACTGGATAAGAAACAGGAAAATCTTAGGGTCGATTTAACTGAACCGGACAAGGTCTTGAAATCTTCAACTGGATAAGAAACAGGGAGATCTTAGGGTCGATCTGACTGAACCAGAGAAGGTCTTTGACTGGATAAGAAACAGGAAAATCTTAGGGTCGATTTAACTGAACCGGACAAGGTCTTGAAATCTTCAACTGGATAAGAAACAGGGAGATCTTAGGGTCGATCTGACTAAACCAGAGAAGGCCTTTGACTGGATAAGAATCAGGAAAATCTTAGGGTCGATTTAACTGAACCGGACAAGGTCTTGAAATCTCTTCAACTGGATAAGAATCAGGGAGATCTTAGGGTCGATCTGACTGAACCAGAGAAGGCCTTTGACTGGATAAGAATCAGGAAACTCTTAGGGTCGATTTAACTGAACCAAGCAAGGTCTTGAAACATCTTCAACTGGATAAGAACCAGGGAGATCTTAGGGTCGATCTGACTGAACCAGAGAAGGCCTTTGACTGGATAAGAATCAGGAAAATCTTAGGGTCGATTTAACTGAACCAGACAAGGTCTTGGAATATAGTTGAGAACTTAATTGGATCTTTCCTGAAAGGTAAAGGTCAGTCATATGCAAGGCATGATATGAATCAAGCGATGATGTTCTCAACATAAATGAGATTTGTAAAATATGATGCATATATGCATGCTATAATGGAAATGTGATGTTTATGAACGTATGTTGTCGTTTTAGGAAAATAAATCCTTGACGGGTGCCGGGAAGTCACATCCTGGGCTGATGTTGGAGAACAATGCTTTGTTGTTTCCGCTGGGGATGATAGTTGCAAGAATACCGGTAGGAGAAGATAACTCCATTGGGGAATAAACTTGGCGAATGGATTACTCTGCGGGGAGAAAAGTACTCTAACGATCTTGCTGGGGAAAATACTCTGTGGGAAGAGAGGTACTTTGCTGAGATGTTGTATGAGAACTCCGTTGGGGATACCATTGTTATGTTATGTTGGAAGTGTTTGTAGACTCCGCTGGGGATAAGAAGACTTCGTCGGGGACGATCTTTCCGTGACTTTTGGCTGAGGATAACCCAGTTATATCTTGGTAGGGAAATAAACTTTGAATAAAGGCCGGGGGACGCATTCGTGCTCTGTAGGGGATAAGCTTCCAGAATCTACTGGGGATAAGCTTACTGCTTGGGGAGATGGATTCAAACTTTCCTGGGGAAATCTTGATTGGACTCTCCTAGGGAAATTTATTTGATATGTTGGGGAAGTGGCTCCGCTGAATGTCTGGTATACCGTCGGGGAACAATCTCAGATCAAGATTGCCGGGGATGTTTGCCGAGGAATGTTGAGATCTGCTGGAGGATACCCAACTTCCTTAAGGCTGACAGGATAACTCTGCTTGGGGAGAGTGTATTGACTTGCTGGCTCACTCTCTAGGGAGTTTAGAGATTTTGGTTATGTTCTTCAGCTGAAATCACCTTGATACCTTGGCGGACAGAGCAATTAGATCGTTTGGACAACTCCTCATTGCCCCTGTTTCTGAGGTGGGAGAGGAAGACCTGTGAGGTGCTTGATGACTGCCGATTGACAACTCTTCTTTTGGTAGGCAAGTGACGAGATGCCAGGACATAGTCGTACGCTTTGATCCCTAATTTTTGCCTGGACCGCCCTTTCGGGTTTTCAGTCCACCGGGATACCCATTTTGCCCAAGCCGCCTTTTCAGGTTTTCGACTTGCCGGGTGTACAGATTTTTCATTTTCATCCCTTATTTTGCCCGAACCCTTTTGGTTCGCCGGGAAGCCCTTATTTTTGCCTAGGTGTGTCAACCTAGCGGGTCTTTGATTGTGCGTAGTGTTTTTTCCGACTATGTCCATGCTCTCAGGATGTAGGGAGATGCCCCTGTTATGAGCGTTTTGCCATGCCACCAGAAGATGTTTGATGAGGCAAGATTCGTTGTTGGAATGCCCCCAAGTGACTCAGGCGGAGACTTGCCCCAGGTTATTTGGCCTTTGAGAGATTCTCCGAATCTTGATTGGACTGCCCCAGATAATAGACTATGATCATGCCTGCCCCTTGATTGGAAGTGCTTCTTCCATTTGAGCTTTTGTTGAGAAGATTTTGTTCACTGGACATTCGTCGTGCGAACTCTTATGCTGTTCAAACAAAAAGTCATATGCAAACAAAGTTATGTTAAAAATGCAAAGCTCATGTCTGTCTTGAAGATTTTGAAAATGCATTTTTTCATAAAACAAGTGAATTTTTTGTAAACAGTGATGTCAACTCGTTGTTTTACCGCAGGCCTTAAGGAGTCAGGATACCTTTCGTAACAGTATGCTTTCGAACTAACCCATGCTTCAGCTAGGACTTTTAAGGGTTATAATGTGGCATGGTTCATGGTTTAAGAAACAAAGGATAAAGGCTCAAATTATTTGTACCCACCCGCTCTTCGTGATGTTCTTCAATCCTAAACTCAGTTGATCGTGTGTTAGACCTTATTTGAGTTTTTGTCCTGATTTTTCGGTGATGGTCCGGATGTTGATAATTTATTTTGAATAGGCAACCATTTTTTGTCGAGGGTTTGTAAGACCTCTTTTTTTATTTTTGTTATCCTTTTTTTTTGCCTGAACTGTTCCTTTATGATTACAGTCAGCGGGATGCCCTAGTTTTGTAAGTCTCCTTCATAGGTTTTGACTTATTGGGTTTTTATTTTTGAGATAATGACTGCCTTTCTTTATTGATTATTCGGAACCATCACTGTCTTTCTTTGTTTTGTAAGGACCTCTTTGGTGCCATTCGTTATGCACTTTGACCAACTGAGAGAACTACCCTGCCCCAGGTTATGATTAAGGGTTTTAATTTTCGAAAAGAAAAACTCCTACTTCTTTGGCTCAAAGGGGTTGACGAGGGATTATCTTCCTTATAACTCCAGTGTTTAGGGATTGAAACAATGCTTGTACCTCATCAGTGGGGTTTGTTCAAAAGCATACTGTAGATCATGGTATCATTTTCGTCATCCTCCCTCAAGAGGCTTAGAATTATTAATTGAGAGTTGACATAAAAAATGAGAGCAATTTTGAAAATAGCGAATGTGGATATATTGATTCAAAATAGACATAAGCGATGCATTAATGGAATAACAACGTTTAACATGAATAAATGTTTAAACAATCAAAGAACAACACAACTTGAACATTCGAATGAACAAAAGTTTTCTAGTCTCAGGGCTTGTCACTTCAAATGGTGAGCCTTGGAGGGATGGTAGAAAAACTCAGCCTGACCATCTTGTGTGAACTCCAAAGCTCCTTCATCAATCAGGTCCTGGATCTTGTTCTTCAGAGCCCAACACTCATTTGTATCATGTCCTGGACTGGAAGAGTGGTAGGCACACCTTTTATTGGGATCATAGATAGGAGATGATGTGTTGGGGTTCCGGGGATGAGCCCTTAATGTGATCAGATTCAACCTCAACAGGCGTTGTAACGCTTGAAACAGCGACATGTTGATCTAGGTGAATTGCCTCCTGGGCTTGTCTGGCTGAAGCTGGTGAGGTTGATGTTGAATTTGTGACACCGGAGCCATTTGAGGAGCTCTCCCCTTATCCCCTTGTCTCAAAGATGGTTGAATGATGATTGGCTCTTTGCCCTTAGATGTTTGCCCCAGTTGGTTATCCCGAAGCAGTTGGTTGATGAGAACTCCGAGCTCTTCTTGTCTTTAAGCTAAACCTTGAATGGCAGTTACCTGCCCCAGCATCTGGGCTTTCATTGCATCCATTTCAGCTTGCAGATGTTTCAGCCGTTCGTCCTCAGCGCTGTTCCTGACCAAAGTCCCCATGAGAAGTGTCCTCAGCTCCTCCTGCCCCTTGGATAGATTCAGGAGGATTTCCCCGAACCGAGTCTCTTGAGAAAGAAGGTCCTGGTTATCTTGTTGGGAAGCCATTGCTGAAATAAACAGCGCAGATGGTAAGTGACCTGTCAAAAGGGTACCTGTTATGCAATGATGTGTATGACATGCATGTAATGTTTTCAAGGATCTCGCGGGATAAACAAGAAAATTTGTTAGCATTTGGATTTGTAGCTTGATTGAAGGAACTCCATATTGCTGAGAATCCTTCTTCAAGGGTCAAGGCTCACCATATCGAGTGGGTCATAGCCCCTGACTCAAGTTATCATGTTTTGGTTGGAGGAAAATAAATCCCCTTTGCCCCTTGCTGGACAGTTTGGTTCATCCTGACCTGCATCACAAACCCTTGGGATCCTTGAAATGGATTAGTCCTTATGCCGGATGTATGCAATGGTATGATGGTATGCTATGCATGGGGTAATGTAATTAACCCTGTTATGAGTCCCCATTAAGGACTATAAACAAAACCTGCAAGAAACTCAGTACACTCTGTTATGAGTCCCTATTAAGGACTATAAACAAAACCTGCAAGAAACTCAAGTGTCAGATAACAAGCATACAGGTAGCCAAGTTGGAAGGCACACAAGTCACACAAGAGAAGCCCTTAGATTTTAGGCCAGCATGAAGTTTAGGTACTACCCTCTTTCAGTTTCGCTGGTTAAGACCTGTCATATCAGAAGTAGTCGGGTTCTAGAGGATCCCAATATCACTGACTACCCTCAATCGGTCATAACTCCAGCATCGCAATCTTTTCTTGCAGCCAGAACCATCACGAGAGTTTAGCCTCAATGGGCGTAGCATACTGCTACTATTCTATTGGCAAAGTTGTGTCATTTAAGGTTCTAAGGTCTGTTGGTGTTTAACGACTCCTCAGAAGACCCATATTCTCCTCGTTGCAACACAAGGGATATCGGTACAGACCAAGGTGCCACACCAACGTAGCCACTGCTTCACCCGTGTCGGTCTACGCCGGACAGGTCCCTCACAGCTTATGCTACCTAAACAGGGTATCCCCAGATCCGGGTTAGGATCTATGTAACTCCCATGCAACCCACAATTTAAAGCAAGCAAGTCAACACAATTGAAAACACAGTTATGAACTATCCTAAGGTACACCTCACTTTATAAGGGTCCCCAACAGAGTCGCCAGTTCTGTGATCGGTGGATCTGGAACTGACTGTTTAACGCTGGTTCCCGAAATGTCGCGGAAGCAAGAGTCGCCACCGTCTTTTATTTTCTCCAAATGGAAAGGACAAAAGCACAGAAAAATTCCTTATAGAGATTGCTCTCGGTTCGGGAGGTAGGTTATAGAAAGGGAAGGTGTTAGCACCCTTTCTATCCATGGTTATCCATGGGCTCTTAGATACTTGCTCATTTGTGTTTTCCAAATTGTTTGTTTGCTTTTCAACTGTGGGTTTAAAAAAGTTTCTTTGAAAATTTCAGTTCGACTCTTGTATCAGTCCTCAAGAGTGTTTGAAAAGTTGCTTTCGAAAGCTTTTTGAAAGTGTCGGTGTGAAAAGAAGTTTTTTTTGATTGTTTTGAAATTAGAGCAAGTATCCATGAGTTCTCTACCTACCCTAAGGAATTCGTCTGTGTAAGTGTCCTTAAAGTAGTGCCATCCCACCATTGAGAGGTAGGTAGCACCACCGCTGGAGGTGTTCGGGTCAATTCGAGGGTTCGGGACAGTGTGGTCACCAGAGCAATGGGAAGACACCTTAGAAGCTACCCTCATGCCATGTTCATGGACATGAGGACTTACTAAAACGTCCTCTACTCGACGACCACCTTTCGAGGGGCAAGGCAACAGTGAGGCGTACCCTAGGGGTGGTGTGTGATTTGTGTGTCGTTTTCAGATATTTTTGTCTTGTTCATGCATTGGTGATCTACGCGTTGCTTTTATTTTTGACATTCATTCTTTCATGCAAATTAGTTAACAGTTAAAAGATGCGGAATTAAATGTCCTACGCTATTACAAAGGCGCGGGTCTACATCGCCAAATTAATCCAAGACCCGATTTGAAATAAAACAAAGTGCGAAAAAATAAATATCCTAATTAATCTATTACATGGCTTTGGGATAATTACATGAAATTTATAAAAAAGGAAATAAAAATAAAATGCGAGAAGAAGTAAAGTCGGGAATGCGAGGGCGTTGGACCCTTTTAAAGAAATTAAATTAAAATTACGAAATTAATTAAATTAAATGAGAAAAGGAAATTATTTTTGAGTTTTTTGTATTTATGGATTTTAGTAAGAAAATTAAATTGGAATTAAAAAGAAGTTAATTAACCCTAATTTTAAATTACTTTTTATTTATTGAGAAAAGGTTTAAGTTTAACCTAATTTTAACTAAACTATTTAATGGTAAGTTTATGTACAAAATATAATTAATAATTAAATATGGTGAAAAAAGAAAAAAAAGGATAAAAGCATTTAAAACCCTAATTCTACCTTTTTAGTTTATTAGAAAAAAACATTAAAATTAAACCTAGAATTAAAATTAAATTAATTAATAAGATTTATTTACAAAATAACATTAAATAAAAATATATTTATATTTTTTGTCTTTCTGATTTTCTTATTTTTTTTTTATGTTAAAGAAAACAGATCAATTTAAAGAATTAAATTTAAAATTAAACAAAACAAATAAAATAGAAAAAGATAAAAAGAATGAAAGAAAGCAAACCAATGGGGGTGTTGACCCCAATTTGGAGGTCATGTTGTAGTAATCAGGCCCAATGAATTAAGGCCTTTAGTTGACTTTTCAGTGCGCGTGTGGCATGATCAATGGGGTGTTCCCTGGACTTTGGATCCTGGCCACTGGATGGATGTTGTGGGACATGTGGCATGCTGGATCGTAGAGTGCATGGTAGTCTTTTGGTGAGAAGCTGCATGGAATCTGGTTAAAACAAAACATATTGAGAAAGGGAGGGGACCTGGGGATCGAACCCAGGTCCCAGTACCTATTGGACAATGCATCAACCAACTGTGCCAGGCGCTTTCTTTGTAACATTAATGGAATGCAATTATTATAAGAAAAAACAAGAGTTAGTGGTCTGAATCAATAAAACGCGCGCCAACTTTAAATTGCCCTTTCACGTCATGACACATAAGCGTCTTCTTCCTCTGTTCTTTATTTTGTCTGAAAAAACAAACTGGATAGCGGGGGTTTTAAACCCCCACTAAATGATGCATACAAAAAATAGCGAATAGAACCCTGTTGATCATAAATTGATCGCGAGGTATGGAATCGATTAGTCATGAGCTTCTGATTTCAATGGCGTGGGTCTTGTGTCTCAATTTTTCCTAAAGAGGAAACCCCTAATTCGTGACCTCTGAAAACCTAGAAAGCTTCAATGGTAACTTTGCATATAGGGCACGAAAATTCAATTGAATGGCATGGTTAGCTTTAGAATGATTAAATTAATACAAATCAAGCATTAGAAATTGAAAATAACGCATGAATCATGAGACATGAATATGAGAAAAGTTATGAACAGGACGGGTTCGTTCTACCAATTCCTTGCGTTAGAAGCAGTGGTTTTGATCCAGAAACGTTCCTTGAGGCCTTGGCAAGCTATTGGAATCAATACTTTTCTTTGAATTGTGCTAGAATGTAGTTTTCAGTTTTGAAAATTTTGACAAAAAATGCAAACTTGGTTTTTGATATGGGGCGCAACTTCAAGGTTGTGAGCTTTAGGGTTTGCATCTGTTTATGTATGGGAATGGATTAGGGTAAGAATCAAGTCCAAAAACCCTTTGCATTGATGAAAGAAATATTTGATTTTTAATGGCATATTTTTTCAATCTTTTTCATGTGTTTTGATACCAATCATGGCCAAATCCTTCCTTTTTTGATGTGCACGAATCTTCAATAACCAATGAGAGCAAATGCTGCATAAAAAGATTCAAATACATTTGTTTAGTATTTTTTTTCATATTTTATTTAATTAAATGAATTAATGGTGATTAAAAATTCAAATAAATAATAAAAATGATGAAATAAATCCCCTTTGGGCCAAATGGTCGTGCATAGTCCTTGGATAATGATCTTTGAAGAAAATGTGGCCCATTAGCAATTTTGAGGCATTTGAAGCAAAGTTGACTTTTCAAAATTCCCAACTTCCACAAGGCATATCTTGCTCAATTTTTAAGATTTGATCATGTTATTGGACATTTTGGAAAGGTCTTGAAGTCCTATAACCAATGCCTTTGGTCCCATGTCATTTTGATTTACCAATCTCAAGTTATGGCCTTTGACTTAAAGTCCCTTTTTGTTGACTTTTGAAAATGACCTATAATGTTGAAATTGATAACTTTTTGTGAGAGCATTTCTTGGACTTGAAGTGTGAAGAGGAGTTGTAGGAAATGTCATTCTCTTCAAAATGAGCTTTTGATGGAATTTTTCTGATAAACCATGTGGAAGTTATGCCTTGGTCAAGTTACAGTTGACTTTTTCAATTGTACAAATATGGAAACTTTTGCATCTTGAGACTTTTTGAGCCATACTTTGAGAATCATGATCAAGCATTGATCAAATGATGTTTGTGGCTTCAAAATAAGATGTTGACCAAAAATTTGAACTTTTGACTGTCAAATGACCATTTTGCCCCTGCAGTTGACTGTAGGGCAATTAGGGTTTTTGACTGTGCCATTTTGTGCTGTAAGTCTTGAAACTTGACATATGGATGCTTGACCATGTTTGTAGGCATGTGGGACTTGATTGGACCCTTGGAAACTTCAATTTCTTTGTCAGAATCAAAACCCTAGTTTTTGACTGTTAGGAGGCCTTTGAGCTGTGCAACCCTTGGGGAGATTTTGAAGCTTTGACTTGGCAAATTTTGAAGAATATGGGAGGGCAAATTTTGGGGTACAACACTTGCCCTACAGTAACCTCACCCCGGTTCCTCCAGAAGTCTTACACGGACTTATCTCATGGTAACCCTACACCGGTTCCTCCCAAAGTCTTACACGGATTTGTCCCAAGGTAACCTTACCCCGGTTCCTCAAGAATTTTTACACGAACTTATCCCAAAGAAACCCTACACAGGTTCTCTCTCTCCAGACGTAGCCTTACACGGACTCATCACCCAGAAACCCTACACAGGTTCTCCATTTCTAAGGATGCAGTTTTACGCGGACTCGTCATCAGAAACCCCACCCAGGTTTCCTTTTTCCCAAGATGCAGTTTTACACGAGCTCATCACCAGGCAACCCTACACATGTTCCCTCTTTCAACTTACCAAAATTACCTATCAACTGTCGCAACTCCAGATCCGATTCCTGTATCTTGCCAGGGTGTATCTGTTGACGACTATATTCCAGACTCGATTCCTGTATCCTGCCAGGGCACGTATGAAGAGTTCGAAGATCCGATTCCTGTATCTTGCCAGGGTGTATCTGTTGACGACTATATTCTCCAGACTCGATTCCTGTATCTTGCCAGGGCACGTCTGAAGAGTTTAAAGATTCGATTCCGGTATCCAGCCAGGGCACATCTACATAAAGAGTTTGAAGATCAACTCCTGTAACAGGCCAGGTAATTATTTTTCTTTCTCAGGTACGCAAGTTCTCGCTAAGGAATCTCTTACGCGATCGACAACCTCCCGATGGCATCTATAAGCCCATCCATATACCAACAGCCTCCAAATGGAATCTATAAGCCCATTCTCGACAAAGTCCAGTCACACTTCCAGATGGCATCTATAAGCCCATCACCACTCCTATCCATCATCTCTCCAAATGGCATCTGTAAGCCCATTCCCGCTATCACACTGCTGATACTCTACTATGTGAGTGAAAATTTCTGGGCACTCTAGTGTTCAATCATCTTCTACCATCGGATTACGAAAGGCACGCCAGCCAATCTACATCCTCAGGTCTAAGAAGATTGAACAGGGGCAACTGTTGTACCCCAAAATTTGCCCTCCCATATTCTTCAAGATTTGTCAAGATCAAGCTTCAAAATCTCCCAAGGGTTGCACAGTCCAATTGCCTCCTAACACAGTCAAAATTAGGGTTTTGGTTCTTGCAAAGAAATTGAAGTTTTCAAGGGTCCAATCAAGTCCCACATGCGTATATACATTGTCAAGCATCCATAGACCAAGTTTCAAGACTCACAGCATCAAATTGCACAGTCAAAAACCCTAAATGCTTCACAGTCAACTACAGGGGCAAAATGGTTATTTGACAGTCAAAAGTCAAAAATTTTGGTCAACATCTTATTTTGAAGCCACAAACATCATTTGATCAATTTTGGATCATGATTCTCAAAGCATGGCTCAAAAAGTCTCAAGATGCAAAAGTTTCTATTTTTGGACAGTTGGAAAAGTCAACTGCAAATTGACCAGGGCATAACTTCCACATGGTTTATTAGAAAAATCCCATCCAAAGCTCATTTTGAATAGAATGACATTTCCTACAACTCATATTCACACTTCAAGTCCAAGAAATGCTCTCACAAAAAGTTATCAATTTCAACATTATAGGTCATTTTCAAAAGTCAACAAAAAGACACTTTAAGTCAAAGATCATAACTTGCGATTGGTAAATCAAAATGACATGGGACCAAAGACATTGGTTAGAGGACTTCAAGACCTTTCCAAAATGTCCAAGAACATGATCATATCTTCAAAATTGAGCAAGATATGCTTTGGAGAAGTTGGGAAATTTTTGGGAATTTTGAAAAGTCAACTTTGCTTCAAAAGCTTCAAAAATGCTAATGGGCCTCAATTTCTTTCATGAATCATTACCCAAAGGCTATGCACGACCCATTGACCTCAAAGGGGTGTATTTTCTTATTTTTGATTAATTATTTGAATTATTATTATTATTAATTCATTTAATTAAATTTAAATATGAGAAAAATATCAAATCATGGTTTTAAATCTTTTTTGTGCAGCAAATATATTCATGATATGCAAAAGATCTCGTGCACCATCTCAAGGGGACAAAATCATCCATATTTGGCATAATTGGCATGGAAAAAGATTGGAAAAGATATGAACAAAATCAAATATTCAAAACTTTAATTCATGGACTATGGGCTTGGCTTTTTGACCTAATTTCACTCAAATACTTATACACAAGCTAACCCTATTCCATTAGACACGAAAAGCTGCTCAGAAAACATAGAACCAATTTGCAATTTTTCATTAAAAACTTGAAATATGAAATCATAGTTACAAGGCATTTCAAAGCACAAAAAGCATTAAAATACATTCCTGACATTGCTAGGAACGTGTTGCAATCAAGAACCAGTCTCCATACTCCAAGAATTGGTAGAACAGCATTGCACTTTTCACAAACTTTTCCATAATCGTGTTCTAATTTTCATGCATTGTTCATGTATTTTATTTGTGGATTTACACTAATCATGATGTTCTGAGACTGTTGACATAGTTTAATTGTCCTAACAATGCTTGAAACGAGATTTGCCATTAACATTTTCTAGGTTTTTCAGAGCTTCAAATTGGGGCTTTCCTCATATGGAAAAATCAGACCACCAAACCTATGCCATTGAAATCGTGACATCCAAACGAAACGAACCATAACCTCGCGCCCTTTTTATATTTGTCCATGTGCTATTCGCTATTTTTGCAGATTGCACTTAGTGGGGGTTTAAAACCCCCGCTATTTGTTTATGTTACAGGCAGAAAGAGGAGGAAGAAGCTAGCGTGTCATCACCTAATAGGGGTATTCAAACTTGGCGCGTGAATTTGTGGTTCATACAATTAACGCTTTATTTTCTATTATAATAATTATGTTCCATAATATTAACAAATGCGCGCAATAGCCTGGTTGGTTGGTGAGGTGTCCTGCAGGTACTGGGACCTGGGTTCGATTCCCAGGTCCCCACACATATTTCATATTTTTCCTCTTAACGTGTTCATATGCAGCGCCTCCCCCGGGGTTCATCATACAACTCCACATCCAAGCCTGCCACGCGCCCATGAGCTTCAATCTGAAGGCCACAAAGGGAGTTCTACCATGTACTTCAGTCAATGGATCCACACGCAAGCACAGAAAGTCAAAAAAAGGGCTTTGAGTCAGTGGGCCAAAATGCTTCCCGAACCTCCATAATGGGCCTGAAACCCCCCTGGTTTGCATTCTTCAATTTTATTTTCTTTTTCAATTTTAATTCTTTTAATTATTATTTTTTAATTGTTTCTTTAATTCCATAAAATAATTTTCACAATAACAAAAAAGTCAAAAAATACAATATTTAATTATTATTATTTCACCATTAATTTATTTTGTAAATAAACTTTAAATAATAAATTTAGTTAATTTGGGTTTTCAATTTTAATACTTTTTCTTAAATAAATTAAAATATGTAGAAATTAGGGTTTTTAACCTTTTCATCTTTTTTTTTAATAAATATTTTTTCTCATCATTATTATTAATTACTAAATATTTTGTAAATAAACATGTACATTAATTATTTAGTAAATTAGGTTAAACTTTAATATTTTTCATTAATAATTAAAAACAACTTAGAATTAGGGTTTCTCTTAATTTCTTTATCTCATAAATACCAAAAACTTAAAAAAACAATTTCTTTTCTTTTAATTAAATAATAACTAGACTTTTAATTCAATTTAATTTCAAAAGGGTCCAACGCCCTCGAACGTTCAACTTTAATTCTTTCGCGCATTTATTCTTATTTTTCTTTTTTCAATATTATGTAACTGTTCAAGCCATGTAATAGTAATTAGGAATTTATTTACTTTTCACATTTTTATTCAAACGGGTCTTTGTAATTTGGCGATGTATAGACCCGCGCCTTGTAATAGCGTAGGATTTTACTTTCCGCATTTAAATTTCCGCACTTTTAAATTATAATCGCATGAAAGAATGTATGGCCTAAATTAAAAACAAGCGTAGATCACCATGATACATGTACGAGATAAAACATAACATGAAAAACAACACACAAATTCACACACCACTCTTAGGGTACGCCCCACTGTTGCCTTACCTTCGAAACATGGTCGTCGAGTATAGGACGTTTTAGTAAGTCCTTATGTCCATGACATGATCCAGTTGCCTCGAAACGGTTGCCTCAGAATTAAAAAGGATCAATGGCATAAGGGTAGCTTCTAAGGTGTCCTGCTGTTGCTCTGGTGACCACACTGTCCCTACAAACAAATTGACCCGAACACCTCCAACGGTGGTGCTACCTACCTCTCAATGGTGGGATGGCACTACCTTAAGGACATTTACACAGCTTAATTCCTTAGAGTAGGTAGATTTCTCCTGGGTACTTGCTCTTTCAAACAAACAAAACAACTTTTCGCACCTACACTTTCAAAAAGTTTTCAAACAAATACTTCATACACTCTTGAGGACTGATACAAGAGTTACCTAGAAGTTTTTCAAACTAAACTTTTTCAAAACCCACAAACACAAGAAAAGCAAACATTTTTGAAAACATAGTGAGCAAGTACCTAAGAGCCCATGGATAACCATGGATAGCAAGGGTGCTAACACCTTCCCTTTCTATAAATCTACCTCCCGAACCGAGAAACTATCTCATAAGGAATTTTGCTGTGCTTTTGTCCTGTCCATGTTGGAGAAAATAAAAGACGGTGGCGACTCTTGCTTACCGCGACATTTCGTGAACCAGCGTTAAACAGTCAGTTCCAGATCCACCGATCACACCTTTCATCTTTCTTTTTCTTTTTAATTTAACTTTGGCAATTTCCTAACCCGAAAATACTTACTTAATTTCTCTTTTTTTCAAACATTTATCAAATATTTTCAGGGGGGTAATTCTTTTGCTTTCATATTTCGCGCTATGGATTGTGCAAACTTCATGAATGTCAAATTGTGAAGCAGACACCAAAGAAGACGATTTGCGGACCTGGGTGAACGGGAGATGTGCCCTACTATCTATGCAGATGATCATGCTATGACTGCCCTTGACATTCGTGAGAGTGTCATGTACTTGCTGCATCAGATTAGCTGGGACACTGCTCCTATCCAAAGACGGTTTTGTACCTACAAGAGGCTAACCCTTGAGTTCCTAAGCACCCTGAGCTTCATTCCAAATCATGGGATGGGATTCAACCGTGGGTTGATCACATTCAGGATGTTTAACATGGATTACACTTATAACCTCCGGGAGTTTAGCCAGCTGCTTGGGTTCCCTTTTGGACCCGATGTTATCAGTATGACACAGGAGAACCTCTTGCCTGAATCTGATCTTGATTATTTCTGGGGAAGCATCGCTGGTAATAACCATCCTGAGCCGTCTGATCTTTACTCTGAATGCATCCATAACCCGGCTATCAGGTATTTCCACAAGATCATAGCCCACACCATCTTTGGCAAACAACAGAATGTCACATCTGTATCCCGCGATGAGCTGTTTATTATGTATTGTGCATCCCAGAGTCGTCCGGTGAACGGTGAAGCTTATATGCTCGCTAATATGGAGCGTATCATCCAGACTCCGAATGCACCGATCTTGTTGGGTGGGTTAGTTACCATGCTATCTAATGTAATTGGACTCCGCCGGCCTATGCTCGGATCTGCCCCGCTTTATGGAATAAAGCCGATGGACATTGCATTCTGTTTCAACACTAGCATGATCGCAAACCTTGGACCAGATCAATTTGACCTGCTAGTTAATCATCAGATCGTCCACCAGTTTAAGCTTCCGGACCCTATCACCAGTGTGCACAACCGAGATAACTGGCTGTTTGACCTTCACCATCCTGCTTCACCGCCCTCCTCACCATCTACGGTTGACATTTATGAGGTTCCAAACACTACTAATGCTGATGAAGATCCTGCTACACCGCCAGGATACCATGAGTTCCCTGATCCTTGGGAACAACAGGCTACTTCCGCTGAGACCGCGACCCAGGCTCCTGAGGTTACTCCACCTTCACCTACTGTTACCCTGCACTCCTTACATGAGGCAATTACTGACATGCGGGGCGAGCTGACATCTCTCCGGGTGGACTTCATAACCTTCATGGACTTGGTGACTGATCAGTTGGACTACATGCACCAGCATATGTTTCCGCCTCCCCGTGGCTAGATTTGCCATTGTTATTCATTTTCTTTTCTCTCGCATTTATACATACAGTGGGGACACTGTTTAGTTTTAGTGTGGGAGGGATTTCAGTTATTATTTCATTATTTCAGCTTTATCATTTTTTATTCCAAGTTATTTCGAAACAATTTCTTATGAATTTATTCTATTAATTATTTAAAGTACCATGTTTATTTTAATTTGCATTTCTTTTCATTTCCCGCTTACTGTTTATTTCCTTTTTATTTTACTGTCTATGTTTATATGCAATATTTCTATTTCGTTATGTAATGGTAACAAATATTACAAACTTTAAATTATTAGATCACCTCTATATTTAAAACTCTTATTAATTAAAATAATTCAAAAATTGAAAGAAAAAAAAATATATACTTCAAACCTTATTTCCAAGAAATTAATAAAATATAAAAATATAAACACCCCAACGGTCCTGTAACGGTCGTCTCATTAATGACGCTGAACGCGTTACGACCGTCACACCCTTGTGACGAGCGTAACACGCCTTTTTGCCTCATGACGACCATCACACCCTCGTGACGACCGTCACGCAAACAGTGTATCAGAACGGCTATTACAGAGAATCGTTCCAGCTTTCAACCACCCCCTTCATAAACCCACTTCCTCCATTGTTACCACATCACACGAAAAACTACCCACTCACTCCATTCTTCTTCTAACTTCTAAACTTCCAACACCAAATTACCATCCATACAGTACCCCATTTTCATATTCCCAAATCAAATCCTACCTACACCATGGCAAACAACCCACACGCTCCAACCCTCAATTTCAGAATTGGCGAACAGGGAGAGAATCAACGGGAAAAGTTTCATAAATTCCAACGTCGAGGTCTCCAACCCATACGGTACGTTGATATCGACTACCTAAGGAGTTTGGGACTGCTTAACAGTGTCCACTGTTTATTGCAAAGTGTGGATTTATGGAACCTGTGCCGCGAACCAAGACCAATCTACGAAACTCTTACTCTTGAGTTCTTGAGTTCATTTGTTTACCTCACTCCGCCAGGTGTCACAAACCAACTGTCAGGCCTGGAAAAATTCCGCATGTTTGGCGTTGAGCACGAGTTGCCTCAATCTGACATCACGAGACTTCTAGGCTTTTGTTCGAACGAAAGTGCTCATTTCCGGGTGCCGAATAGTTTTAGTGAGGAGGCTTTCAACTTATGGCACAGTCTGACGAATATCCGTGTCGGATCCTATGACCACCTGAATGCCACCCACATTCACAATCCGGCCATCCGCTACTTCCATCGCATCCTTAGCAACACAATCTTCGCCCGCGACAGCAACCATAAGCTGAACACCAAGCAACTTTTCTTTTTACACTGCGCGTTCACTGGGCAAAAGATCAATGCCGCCCCATTCCTGCTTGCTCACATCCACTCTATTTGTGCTAGAGGTGGAAAACCATTTTATTTCGGAGGGTTGGTTACTTCACTTGCCATTGGTCTGAACTACGGTGCTGCTCTCGCAACCTTGCCTTCTATGGCACCGGCTTTGCTAACTATGGATCACTGCAAAGCCGCACACCTCATCTACGAGCGGGAAGACGGAAGATTCCACCCTGTAATCAGGAACACTGTCTATCAGAATATCATTTTGCTGAATAGGGACCGAATCGATCCAAGTAACCGAGCAAACTGGTTGTTCGATCCTGAAATTCCCGCAGAGCATGCACCTGCCCATGAAGACCAACCTGCAGCCGCTGCAGACGAAATACAAGAAGAGTTGGATAGTGCTCCTCCAGTCCACGACATCCCAGGATCCTTATCTGCACCTCCTCCTATTAATCTCGAAGACATCCTCCGCGCCCTCCACATGCAAAACCAAATGAATGCGGCGCTTGAGAGGAGGCAAGCCAAGCAATTTGAGTCTCTGTGCACCCAAAACGCTCATATCTTGACTGGGCAGCGCAACATGAATGAGAGGTTAGATGAGACCCTGTCAGAGCTTAACGCCTTGAGGATGGACGTGAGCACCCTTGGCTTCCAAGACACCGACACTGAAGCCACTCCTACCAGACGCTCTTGCACCAGGAGTAGAGGACGTGGTCACCAGTAGTCTTTCTTTAATTCCTATGTAATTTATTATTTTTCTGTTTCATTTCTTTTCCGTTTGTTTTTGTAATTGTACTTCCCCGCATATATACCGCAACATTGAGGACAATGTCGGATTTTGTATGGGAGAGGTACCTTTCAATCTTTTATAAACTAGTAAATTTTTACGATATGTCTCGATTCAAATTCTTCGCTTTATTTTGCCATACCGAAAATTTTTTATTTTCGCATTAGCCCGACGTACCTATTTTAACGAAATTCCAGTTGAGGAAGCCGAAAACGACATGACAAGATCGATACGGTTCCGTCACCGCAGACTTCCTACTTACACGATCCGTTTCAATAACCATTATACTGATATCTGGAGTTTCAAGTTCTAGAAGTAACCCCTAGTAGTTTATACTAGCAATCAGCACCGTCTTGACATAAACCACGTGGAGAATCGATGAATATAAGTGTTTGATGCCTGATTCTAAAAATATCCTTCCTATCTCGCTGCTAAAAGAAAAGAAAATTTGTGTACCAAAATAGACGGGCACATATAAGAGCCGAGCAAATAATGAAGGAATCCAATCTTGGTTGGTTCAGAGGTATCTGGTTCTGAACTCGGTAGGGCGTGCTACGGCCCGATCCCCCACAACCTCCAATTTGGATAACATATGTAGGGTTGCCACATTCATGTACCAGACCCCGTGCTAAAGGATCAAAGTCACTAACCGGTTACTCCACTATGTCCAAGCTAAGACAAAGGGCTTAATATGATTGCGCCAGAATGAAACCGGGTGAAATAGATATGAGGAACTCCGGGCAGATTTATAATGGAACTGTTGGATAACTCGTTTAAAATGGAAGTCTACGGCTAAGCTTATTGCTTGTGTCATTAGCGTATCTTTAGTGTTTTACTCAAGTATCGGCCGAACCAACGAGGACTTCCCGAAACTACTTTAAAAATCCAAGGTATGTCATTGTTGTACCCCAAAATTTGCCCTCCCATATTCTTCAAGATTTGCAAAGAGCATGCTTCAAAATCTCCCAAGAGTTGCACAGTCCAATTGCCTCCTAACAGTCAAAAGTTAGGGTTTTGGTTCTGGCAAAGAAATTGAAGTTTTCAAGGTTCCAAACAAGTCCCACATGCCCATAAACATTGTCAAGCATCCTTATGCCAAGTTTCAAGACTTACAGCACAAAATTGCACAGTCAAAAACCTTAATTGCTCAACAGTCAACTGTAGGGGCAAAATGGTCATTTGACAGTCAAAAGTCAAAATTTTTGGTCAACATCTTATTTTGAAGCCACAAACATCATTTGATCAATTCTTGATCATGATTCTCAAGGCATGGCTCAAAAAGTCTCAAGATGCAAAAGTTTCTATTTTTGGACAGCTGAAAAAGTCAACTGCAAATTGACCAAGGCATAACTTCCATATGGTTTATCAGAAAAAATTCCATCCAAAACTCATTTTGAAGAGAATGACATTTCCTACAACTCCTCTTCACACTTCAAGTCCAAGAAATGCTCTCACAAAAAGTTATCAATCTCAACATTATAGGTCATTTTCAAAAGTCAACAAAAAGGCACTTTAAGTCAAGGACCATAAGTTGATATTGGTAAATCAAAATGACATGGGACCAAAGGCATTGGTTAGAGGACTTCAAGACCTTTCCAAAATGTCCAAGAACATGATCAAATCTTAAAAATTGAGCAAGATATGCCTTGTGGAAGTTGGGAAATTTTTGGGAATTTTGAAAAGTCAACTTTGCTTCAAATGCCTCAAAATTGCTAATGGGCCACAATTTCTTCCAAGAATCATCACCCAAAAGCTATGCACGACCCATTGACCCAAAGGGGAGTTATTTTCTTATTTTTAATTTATTAATTGAATTTTTAAATCTATTAATTCATTTAATTAAAATTAAATATGAGAAAAATACTAAACAAATGTTTTGGAATCTTGTTGTGCAGCATTTCCACTCCTTATTCACTCAAGATTTCGTGCACATCAAAAAAGGAAAGATTCTATGCAAATAGGCATGTTCTTCATGACAAAAAGATTCATGAAAATCACAAATTCAAAAACTTTGATTGAATGGATTTTGGGCTTGTTTTGTTAACCTAAATCATTCACATACATAAGCAAAACCTAAACCTAATCACAGGAGCAAGCAAGCTGCGCTCAGAACCAAGAACCAAACTTGCATTTTTTTTAAAAAAACTCAAAACTGTTTTCACAGTTCCAGCGTGATTCAAAGCCTACAATCGATTCCAAAAGCTTGCTGAGGCCTCCCTGAACGTAACTCAATCCTTTTCCAGTCCCCACGCACAAAGAAGTGGTAGAACAAAGTCAAACTTTTTTCATAATCGTGTTTCAATATACATGCATTTTCCATACATTTGAATGTTTGATTTACACTAATATAAACTCTCTGAAGCTATTGATGTATTTTAATTGAGTTAATATGGCCTGTATGAGAAGTTGCCATGGACATTTTTTAGGGTTTCAGGAACCTTGAATTGGGGTTTTACGCTTGAGGAAAAATTGGACAACCAGACTAGCACTATCAAAACCAGGGCATCTGGACGAAATGATTGACCACCTCGCGCTCAATTTATGATTAACTATGCTCTATTCGCTATTTCTGTAGGTACTATTTAGTGGTGGTTTAAAACCCTCGCTATCCATGTTTTATTTGCAGGAAACATGAAGAAGAAGGAGGACGTGTCCCCTGATAATTGGCACGTTTGAATTTTGGCGCGATGGACATCACTAAGCGTTGTGTTGTGTTATGTTATTCGCTTGCCAATTCCAATACAACAAACGCGCTTGGCTTGGTGGTTGGTGTGTTGTCACGCAGGCAATGGGACCTGGGTTCGATTCCCAGGTCCCCCATATTCTTCATAATTTTGTTCATAATGCGTTCAGGTACAATTCCCTGCCCAGGGTCCATCATACACCCAACACCTTGGCACGCCACATGTCATCAGGGGTCAATTTAAAGGTCAGGATCTGGAGTCTACCATATGCATTAGTCAGCTGTTCCTCACACGCGCCAGAAAAGTCAACCAGGCCTGATTCAGTGGGCCAAGAATGCTCTAAACAAACCTCCATAATTGGGTCAACACCCCCTATGTTTGTATTTCTTTCTCTCATTCTTTTTCTCTTTTTTTATTTGTTTTAATTTAATGATTTTCTTTTAATTCATAAAATAAATTTTATAACACAAAAATACAAAAAAATCAGAAAAGTCAAAAATAAAAATATATTTATTTATTATTTAATGCATTAATGTTTTTGTTGTAAATAAATTTGATAATTAATTTAGTTTTAAATTAGGGTTTTAACTTTAACATTTTTCTTAAATAAATTAAAACACATAAAAATTAGGTTTTGTAGCATTTTACTTTTTTTTTCTCCAAATAATTAAATTACCTCATCATCATTATTATTAATTCTTAATTAATTTGTAAATAAACTTGTCATTAAATAATTAGGTTAAATTAGGTCAAACTTAAACATTTTTCTTTAATAAATTAAAAACAATTTAGAACTAGGGTTTTATTTAACTTTTAATTCCAATTAATTCTCTTTAATTTCATAAATCCCAAAAAACATAAAAACAAGTTCTTTTCTTTATTTAGTCATTAATTACTTTCAATTCCAATTTAATTTCCTTAAAGGGTCCAACGCCCTCGCACTCTCGATTTTTATTTCTTTTCGCACGTTTACTTTTAGTTTTCTTTTTTTATGTAATTGCCCCAAAGCTTTGTAATAGATAATTAGGACATTTACTTTCCGCATTTTTATTCAAATCGGGTCTTGGTTTAATTTGGCGATGTAGACCCGCGCCTTGTAATAACGTAGGACCTTTATCTTTCCGCATTTTAATTTCCGCACCTTTTAATTACTAACGATCACATGAAAGAATTTATGCCCAAATAAAATCAAAACGTAGCTCACCTAATGCATGATCAAGACAAATAATAACTGAAAATGACACACAATTCACACACCACTCCTAGGGTACGCCTCACTGTTGCCTTGCCCCTCGAAACGTGGTCGTCGAGTATAGGACGTTTTAGTAAGTCCTCATGTCCATGAACATGGTATAGGGGTAGCTTCTAAGGTGTCCTCCTATTGCTCTGGTGACCACACTGTCCCTAATCCTCGAATTGACCCGAACACCTCCAACGGTGGTGCTACCTACCTCTCAATGGTGGGATGGCACTACTTTAAGGACGTTTACACAGACTAATTCCTTAGGGTGGGTAGATGACTCGTAGATACTTGCTCTAGTTCAAAACAAATCAAAACTTCTTTTCACACTGACACTTTGCAAAAAGCTTTCAAAAACAACTTTTCAAACACTCTTGAGGACTGATACAAGAGTCGATCTGAAACTTTCAAAGAAACTTTTCCAAACCCACTCACACTTGAAAAGCAAACAAACATTTTTGAAAACACAAATGAGCAAGTATCTAAGAGCCCATGAATAACCATGGATAGAAAGGGTGCTAACACCTTCCCTTTCTATAAATCTATCTCCCGAACCGAGAGCAATCTCAATAAGGAATTTTTCTGTGATTTTGTCCTTTCCATATTGGAGAAAATAAAAGACGGTGGCGACTCTTGCTTTCGTGACATTTCGCGAACCAGCGTTAAACAGTCAGTTCCAGATCCACCGATCACAGAACTGGCGACTCTGCTGGGGATTAACTTAAAGTGAGGTGTACCTTAGGATAGTTCATAACTGTGTTTTCAATTGTTTTGACTTGTTTGCTTTAAATTGTGGGTTGCATCGGAGTTACATAGATCCTAACCTGAATCTAGGGATACCCTGTTTAGATAGCATAAGCTGTGAGGGACCTGTCCGGCGTAGACCGACATGGGTGAAGCAGTGGCTACGTTGGTGTGGCGCCTTGGTCTGTACCGATATCCCTTGTGTTGCAACGAGGAGAATATGGGTCTTTTGAGGAGTCATTAAGCACCAACAGACCTTAGAACCTTAAATGACACAACTTGGCCAATAGAACAGTAGCAGTATGCTACGCCCATTGAGGCTAAACTCTCGTGATGGTTCTGGCCGCAAGAAAAGATTGTGATGCTGGAGTTATGACCGATTGAGGGTAGTCAGTGATATTGGGATCCTCTAAGAACCCGGTTACTTTTGATAGGACAAGTATGAACCAACAAACTGAAAGAGGGTAATACCTAGACCTCATGCTGGCCTAAAATTTAAGGGCTTGTCTTGTGTGACTTGTGTGCTTTATCATGTTTGCCTTTGTAAATATTTGTGGTGTGCTTTATCATAACATCATAACATCATGAGCATTGCATGCATACTGCATAAGGACTGACCATTTCAAAGACAAGAGGGTTTCACCTTTGCTTTGTTTTGTAGGACATCATGATGCCTATGCGAAGGAATACTATCTGGTTCAACTTTGTTCACCCACCTGAGTTACTTGAAGAATTGGTTAGCAGAATTCCAAACACCACTTCCTTCATCCAGAGGCATGGTTCTCTTCTCAGTTTAGTCACTGCAAAACGGGATCAACAGTTGATGAGTGTCCTGACCCAGTTCTATGACCCTCTGTACCAGTGCTTCACCTTTCAAGACTTCCAGCTGGTCCCTACCCTGGAAGAGTTCTCTGATTTGCTTGGTATCCCTATCTTGGATCAGACTCCCTTCACTGGTTGGGAAAAGACCCTCAGGCTTGAGGAGGTTGCTGCAGCTCTTCCCTTGACCCATCAAGAAGTAATGGACAACTGGGTGACTAGAAGCGGAGTTAAGGGTTTCTTGGCCAAGTTTCTGGTTGGTAAAGCTAACAGTTTCTGGAATGACTTGGACTTTAGGGCATATGAAGACATCTTGGCTCTCTTAATCTATGGGCTAGTCTTGTTTCCTAATCCTGACAACTTCATCAATGTCACTGCCATAAGGATCTTCATGTCTCAGAATCCTGTGCCCACTCTCTTGGGTGACATCCTGCAACAACTTTATGCTCATACTGCTCGAAGACGAGGAACTTTGTGGTGTTGTATCCCTTTGTTGGTGAGGTGGTTTATTTCGCACCTCCCTAAGTTCGTACTGAAGAACCAAGAAGGAAGAGGTTGGGCTCATAGGTTAATGTCTCTCACTGATAAGGACATCATTTGGGTTTTCAGAGGTTTGGATGAGATAGCTGTTATTGATCGTTGCGGAGAATACCCTAATGTTCCTTTGATTGGCACTCAAGGAGGAATATCTTACAATCCATGTCTAGCGCTCCGTCAGTTTGGAAGGGCCAGAAGAGCAGGGCCTCATGAGATGTTGGTGCCTCACATCAGTTTTGAGTTTCAGGTGGATAGTGACGAGCTGCGTCGTAGGTTCATCAAGGCTTGGGACAGAGTTCATAAAGCTGACCCACAAGAGTTGGGGCCAAAGACTTCTCTACCTATGGAAGCCTACTACAAATGGGTTTGTATCCGTGCTCAGAAGTTAGGTATGCCATACGAAGCTGTCAGACCCGTCATTCTTGAGTATCCTGACAAAGATGGGACTCCTCCAACTGTCCTCCCTCCTCAGATACCTACTGACTATGAGACGTTAAAGAGGTCTTGGTCGCAGCTGCGAGAAGAACGGGATTCTTACCGGGAAAAGTTCAACGAGCAGGAATTGAAGATCCAGAAGCTGACAAAGCAGTTGGAGAATGAGCGAGCTCTAAATGACTACATCCGTACTGAGAAGAGGAGACCCTGGGATCAATAATGAACTTTGGATGTTCTTTTACAGTTTTATTTCCCTTTTCAGTATTTCCATTTTATGTAACGCCTAAGGGCAACCTGTTGAACAATTTAAATTTCAAAGTTGAATATAATGAAGTGTGTTCCTTTTTGTTTACAAAGTTGATTCCCGATTGTCTTTGAAAACATAAATCATACGCATTCCATTCATCATCTGCATAGCAGGTACTCTTATTTTCAGGTTGCTTACTGTTCTTCGCTGTTTATTTCAGCATCATGAACCCTGAATCATCAACCGAGATGTCTATCAAGGCCCTTCAGGCGCAGAACGCACAATTTCAAGAGCTGATCATGGGTTTGGCTCAAGGCCAAGAAGAGCTGAAGGCTCTGCTCCTGAAGAAGGAGAAGAAGAAGAAGAGAACTGTTCTTTTCAACTCGGGCCGGAGGTTTGGTAACACTCTGCAGAATGAGGAAGCTGGTTCTTCTGTAGGTAAAGACAGTCCCCAGGGGGAAAGGCTCCTAGTCCAGTAGTCTCTGACAACGAGACTGATTTTAATGAGGAACAATATCCTCCTGCTGAAGACCGGTACAAGGAGCTGGAAGACCGTCTGAACGCCATGGAGATCCAACAAGTGCCTGGGCTGGATTTCGGAGACTTGGGCTTATCTACTGGTGTGATCATTCCTCACAAGTTTAAGGCATCATCTTTCACCAAGTATGACAGGGCGTCTTGCCCCAAGCTACACCTCAGATCTTATGTGCGGAAGATTCAACCGTACACAGTGGACAAGAACTTGTGGATCCACTTCTTCCAGGAGAGTCTTTCAGGGACTCATCTCGAATGGTTCTATCAGCTGGATGGGACCAAGGTTCGTAACTGGGAGGAGTTGGCTACTACTTTTTACAAGCAGTATCAATATAATGCCGACCTTGATCCTACACGTACTTAACTCCAGGGTATGTCGCTAGGATCAGGCGAAGGTTTTAAAGAGTATGCACATACGTGGAGGGATCTGGCTGGCAGGGTACAACCTCCGTTAACAGACCGCGAGCTGGTAGATATGTTCTTGGGAACCCTATCCGGGCCGTTTTTCAATCACCTTATTGGCAATTCATCTGCAGGGTTCACTGATCTTATTCTGACTGGGGAGAGGATAGAGGCTGGAATGAAGTCCGGTAAAATTCAGAAGGGTGCATCTTCAAGTTCTGAGAAGAAACCCTTTAAGAAAGAGGCCAGTGCTGTGTATGGGCCTAAAAGGCAAGATAAACCGGAGCGCCGCCAATCTGTTAACGCGGTGATGATTGCTAAACCTGCTGCCGCTCCTCGGCAAACCAATCCACAAAGGGCTGAGAGACCCAGAAGAGAGTTTACCCGGCTGAGTATGACCTTGTCGCAAATCTTGCCGCAGTTGCTATCCACCAATTTGGTGACTGTCAGGGAGGCCCCAAAGGTTGTGAATACTGCCTCTCCCAAGTATAATCCAAATGCCCGCTGTGCTTATCACTCCGATAGCCCGGGGCATTCTACTGATGATTGCTGGGCTCTAAGGAACAAGGTGCAAGACCTTATTGATGCAAAGGAGGTACAGTTTGAGGCACCTGAGAAGCCCAATGTGGTGACTGCTCCCATGCCTAACCATGGAGTGAATGCTATCAGGGAGGATGATGAAGTGGAAGAATCTGAGTTCGACAGCTGGATTTATCCGACGGCCGACAGTGGACCTAGCAATTGGACTGCAAAGGACCACCTACCTGTTACTTTCGTTACGCAGTAATGAATTCCTTTGTTTTTGTTATTTGTAATAAACAATGAATTAAAACTCTATGGCCCGGTGTCTTACTCGGGGCACCGTGGCTTCATTTGTGAGGGCATATTAATTGTCATTTCATATATCATGAATAAAGACCTTGGACGTTTTCTCGCATTTCAAATCTTATGCTCCTTTTCTTTCTTTCCTTTCTTTATATATTGAAAAACAGCTGTATTTACACACACTCACTCATACAGGTTTCAATCCACTCTGGATCTCACTGGCAACGACTCTGCTACTGCCAGTTATGACTTCGAAAATCCGATCAACTTAGCCGAAGACGAAGGTGAAGATGATTGCGAAGTGCCTGGCGAGCTTGCAAGACTGTTACTCCAGGAAGAGAGGGCAATTCAACCACATGAAGAGCCAGTGGAAACAATAAATCTGGGTACTGAGGCAGACAGAAAGGAAGTTAAAATTGGTGCCAACCTAGAGCTCAGCATGAAGCAACGGTTGACTCAGATGTTACATGATTATGTGGAGATCTTCGCCTGGTCCTACGAAGACATGCCTGGGTTGGATACCGACATTGTGGTCCATCATTTGCCTACCAAGGAAGGCTGCCCTCCGGTTAAGCAGAAGGTCCGCCGTATGCGTCCAGAGATGTCTGAGAAGATCAAAGCTGAGGTTATGAAGTAGTTTGATTCCGGGTTTATTGCAGTAACTTCTTACCCTCAGTGGGTTGCTAATGTGGTGCCGGTACCGAAGAAAGATGGTAAGGTCAGAATGTGTGTCGACTACAGGGATCTGAACAGGGCCAGCCCCAAGGATGACTTCCCTCTACCTCACATTGATGTCCTTGTTGACAATACTGCTCAGCATAAGGTGTTTTCCTTCATGGATGGTTTTTCAGGGTATAATCAGATCAAGATGGCTCCTGAAGACATGGAGAAGACTACCTTTGTTACTCAGTAGGGCACCTTCTGCTACAAGGTCATGCCATTCGGGTTGAAAAATGCTGGGGCAACCTACCAACGTGCCATGGTTGCTTTATTTCATGACATGATCCATCATGAGATAGAAGTGTATGTTGACGACATGATTGCAAGGTCCCAAACTGAGGAAGAACACCTTGATCATCTGCAGAAATTGTTTGACCGTCTGAAGTTGTACAAGCTGAGGTTGAACCCGAACAAGTGCACCTTCGGGGTTAGATCTGGAAAGTTGCTAGGCTTCGTTGTAAGTGATAAGGGTATTCAAGTGGACCCTGCCAAGGTCAAAGCTATTCAAGAGATGCCAGTTCCTAAGACAGAGAAAGAAGTCAGAGGTTTTCTAGGACGTCTGAATTACATTGCTCGATTCATCTCCCATCTAACTGCCACCTGTGAACCAATCTTCAAGCTGCTGAAGAAAGATCAGGTAGTACGTTGGAATGATGAATGGCAGGCCGATTTTGACAGAATCAAAGAGTATCTCCAAGAACCACCCATCCTTATGCCACCGGTTGAAGGGAGACCTCTGATACTATACCTGACAGTACTTGACAACTCAATGGGGTGTGTGCTGGGACAGTATGACGAGTCTGGCCGAAAAGAGCACGCCATTTATTACCTTAGCAAAAAGTTTACCGACTGTGAGACCCGATACTCACTGCTTGAGAAAACTTGTTGCGCTTTGGTATGGGCTGCTCGCCAGCTGAGACAGTATATGCTGACTCACACTACTTTGTTGATTTCAAAGATGGATCCTATAAAGTATATATTTGAAAATCCTGCTCTGTCTGGGAGAATAGCAAGATGGCAAATGATCTTGACAGAATACGACATCTAGTACACGACTCAGAAAGCCATCAAAGGAAGTGTATTGGCAGACCACTTGGCACATCAGGCAGTAGACGACTATCAGTCAATGAACTTTGAGTTTCCAGACGAGAGTATCATGATAGTGACTGATTGTGAAGTACCTGGACCGGATGAAGGACCTGAGGAAGGATCCCAATGGTCTATGCACTTTGATGGAGCCTCCAATGCTTTGGGTAACGGTATCGGCGCGGTGATCATATCCTCACAAGGCACTCATACTCCACTTACTACCCGGCTATGTTTCAACTGCACCAACAACATGGCGGAGTATGAGGCATGCATCATGGGTCTTCAAGCTGCGATCGACTTAAGGATCAAGTTTCTGAGTGTCTTCGGAGATTCCGCTCTCGTGATCAATCAGATCAAAGGAGAGTGGGATACGAAACATCCGAATCTTATTCCTTACAGAGAATGTGTGTTGACATTGATCCCCCACTTCACAGAGATAACTTTTGAACATTTTCCAAGAGAGGAGAATCAGCTGGCGGACGCGTTAGCTACAATGTCTTCCATGTTCAAAGTCAAATGGGACAATGAGGCTCCCCGGGTCATTATCTGGAAACTGGACGAACCGGCATACTGTTGTGATCTTGAGACTGAGTTGGTGACTGAGAAACCTTGGTACCATGAGGTGAAGAGATATTTGGAAGCTCAAGAATACCCTGAAGGTGCATCTATCAATGATAAGAAGTTTCTGAGAAGGTTCGCTGCAAAGTTCTTTCTTAGCAATGGCATCTTGTACAAGCGAAACCATGATTCGACCTTACTGCGTTGTGTGGATAAGACTGAAGCAGAAAGAATCATGGCAGAATTACATGAAGGTACCTTCGGAACACATTCCAGTGGACACACTATGGCAAAGAAGATCCTTCGGGCAGGGTATTTCTGGTCCACCATGGAAGCCGACTGTTACCAACATTCTCGGACATGTCATAAATGCCAGATTTATGCAGACAAGGTGCACGTTCCTCCAGTCCCCCTGAATGTCCTGACTGCGCCTTGGCCTTTTGCAATGTGGGGCATAGATATGATCGGTGAGATTAAACCTACGGCATCCAACGGGCATCGCTTCATCCTGGTGGCGATCGATTACTTTACAAAGTGGGTTGAAGCAGCTTCCTACGCCACTGTAACCAAGAACGTTGTGGCACGGTTCATTCGGCATAACCTGATCTATCGATACGGCGTCCCTGAAAGGATCATTACAGACAACGGTACCAATCTCAATAACAAGATGATCACTGAGCTCTGCGAGCAGTTCAAGATACATCACCACAACTCTTCTCCCTATCGGCCGAAGATGAATGGGGCTGTAGAAGCAGCGAATAAGAACATCAAGAAAATTGTGCAGAAGATGACAGTGACTTATAAAGATTGGCACGAGATGTTACCGTTTGCTCTACATGGGTACCGTACCTCAGCCAGGACGTCAACCGGGGCAACTCCTTTCTCCTTGGTCTACGGCATGGAGGCAGTCTTACCGATCGAAGTGCAAATACCCTCTCTCCGGATAATGAAGGATGCAGATCTGAGCGAAGATGATTGGATCCAGACACGACTTGATCAGCTAAACTTAATTGACGAAAAGAGACTTGTTGCTATTTGTCATGGTCAGACATACCAAAAACGGATGATCAGGGCATTTAACAAGAAGGTCAGACCACAGGAATATCAAGTTGGGGATCTGGTAATCAAGCGCATCATCCTCCCTCAGAGTGATCCAAGGGGCAAATGGACCCCCACGTACGAAGGGCCATTTGTGGTTAAACATGTGTTCTCAGGAGGAGCCGTGATTCTAACCAACATGGATGGTGACGACCTTCCTCACCCCGCCAATGCAGACATAGTAAAAAGATACTACGCATGAAAAAAGACCCGCTAGGTTGACATACCTAGGCAAAAATTAGGGCTTCCCGGCGAACCAAAAGGGTTCGGGCAAAATGAAGGGATGAAATGAAAAAAAATCTGTACACCCGGCAAGTCGAAAACCTGAAAAGGCAGCTTGGGCAAAAATGGGTATCCCGGTGGGCTGAAAACCCGAAAGGGCGGTCCAGGAAAAAGTTAGGGATAAAGCGTAATATTATGTCTCATTGGATTACTTTGCATCCAGAATCCGGTATCAATCTCAAGTTCAGAAGGCATCGATCAATCAGCTTCATCTTCAGCTAGGTCATCAAGTGATGAGACGCTCGAAGATATAAAGGCGATAGCAGAGTTGGAACCCAGTGGGATTACTCTATTCACACAGCTGTTTTATTTTCCTTTGTACAAATTTGTATAAACTCTTTTGTTCGGCGGCGTTCTCTTACTTGGACGTCAGCCTCTTGTACATAAAACGCCTATTTACAGGCAATTCAAAAATCAATATAAATTCACTTTTCAGATCAATTGCCAGTTGTTTTTCCTTTTTCTGTTTTGTTTTGCAAAGAACGTCCAAGGTTCAATTTGTGATATATGCATTTGACATTAATTGCTAACTCATAAATATTTTCATACGAAACAAAGGATTAATTACAGGTAACATTAGAAACAGGGGCAATAATGAGTGGTCTAAGCGATCTAATGGTTCTGTCCATCAAGGTACCAAGGTAAGTTCAGCCGAAGAACATAACTAGTATACCCTAATTCCCCAAAGAGTGAGTTAGCAAGTCAATGCACTTTCCCCGAGCAAAGCTATACAATCAGCCTTAAGGAAGTTGGGTATCCCCCGCAGATCTCAACATTCCCCAGCACAATATACGAACATTCTTAACAAGCATCCCCGGCAGTCTTGGTCTAAGACTGTTCCCCGGCGGCATACCAGATATTCAGCGGAGCCACTTCCCCAATACATCTCAAAAATTTCCCCAGGAGAGTCCAATCAAGATTTCCCCAGGAAAGGTTGAATCATCTCCCCAGCAGGAAGCTTATCCCCAGTAGATTCTGGAAGCTTCCCCCTCTACAGAGCACGAACGCGTCTCCCGGCTTTATTCAAAGGTTATTTCCCTACCAGGATATAACTGGGTTATCCTCAGCCAAAAGCCACGGAAAGATCGTCCTCGACGCAGTCTTCTTATCCCAGCGGAGTCTATTAACACTTCAAACATAACAACGGTATCCCCAGCGAAGTTACCATCAACATCCCGGCAACATACCTCTCTTCCCACAGAGCACTGTTCCCCAGCAAGGTAGCTAGAGTAATTTTCTCCCTGCAGAGTAATCTATTCGTCAAGTTTATTCCCTAACGGAGTTATCTTCTCCTACCGGTATTCTTGCAACTATCATCCCCAGCGGCAACAAAGCACTATTCTCCAACATCAGCCCAGGACGTGACTTCCCGGCACCCGTCAAGGATTTACTTTCCTAGACAAAAACATACATTCATAAACATCGCATTCCCATACATTATAGCAGGCATATATGCATCATGAACATATGATCTCATTGATGTTGAGAACATCCTGGCTTGATCCATATCATGCATGGCATATAACTGACCTTTACCTTTCAGGAAAGATCCAGTTAAGTTCTCAGCTAATTTCAAGACCTTCTCTGGTTCAGTTAAATCGATTCCTAAAGATTTTTCTGATTCTTATCCAATTGAAGTTATTTCAAGACTTTCGTCTGGTTCAGTTAAATCGACTCCTAAAGATTTTTCTGATTCTTATCCAGTCAAAGGCCTTCTCTGGTTCAGTCAGATCGACCCTAAGATCTCCCTGATTCTTATCCAGTTGAAGATTCCAAGACCTTGCCTGGTTCAGTTAAATCGACTCCTAAAGATTTTTCTGATTCTTATCCAGTCAAAGGCCTTCTCTGGTTCAGTCAGATCGACCCTAAGATCTCCCTGATTCTTATCCAGTTGAAGTTATTCCAAGACCTTGCCTGGTTCAGTTAAATCGACTCCTAAAGATTTTTCTGATTCTTATCCAGTCAAAGGCCTTCTCTGGTTCAGTCAGATCGACCCTAAGATCTCCCTGATTCTTATCCAGTTGAAGTTATTCCAAGACCTTGCCTGGTTCAGTTAAATCGACTCCTAAAGATTTTTCTGATTCTTATCCAGTCAAAGGCTTTCTCTGGTTCAGTCAGATCGACCCTAAGATCTCCCTGATTCTTATCCAGTTGAAGTTATTACAAGACCTTGCCTGGTTCAGTTAAATCGACTCCTAAAGATTTTTCTGATGCCGATCCAGTCAAAGGCCTTCTCGGGTCCAGTTAAATCGATTCCTAAAAGATTTTCCTGATAAGGACTCAGTAGAAGACATCCCAGATTCTCTCATCGTTACTGTTGAGGTAGTAATCACCCCAGATTCTATCATCGTTACTGTTGAGGTAGTAATCACCCCAGATTCTCTCATCGTTACTGTTGAGGTAGCAATCGCCCCAGGTTCTCTCATCGTCCCGTTGAGGTAGTAACCATCCCCGATTCATTCATCACCGTTTGAAGCTCCAGACTCGATTCCTGTATCTCGCCAGGGCACGTCTGAAGAGGTTTCCAGATTCAATTCCTGTAACCAGTCAGGGCACATCTACATAAAGAGTTTGAAAACCAGCTCCTGTAACAGGCCAGGTAATCATCTTTCTTTTTCAGGTACGCAAGTTCTCGCTAAGGAATCTCTTACGCGATCGACACCCAGATGGCATCTATAAGCCCATCCACCTATCCATCACCTCTCAACATGGCATCTATAAGCCCATATTCCTATCCATCAATCTCTAAATGGCATATGTAAGCCCATTCCCCACATCATATTGCTGATACGCCACTATGTGAGCGCAAATTTCTGGGCACTCTAGTGTTCAATCATCTTCCACCTTCGGATTACGAAAGGCACATCAGCCAATCTACATCCTCAGGTCTAAGAAGATTGAACAGGGGCAACTGTTGTACCCCAAAATTTATCCTCCCATATTCTTCAAGATTTGCAAAGAGCATGCTTCAAAATCTCCCAAGAGTTGCACAGTCCAATTGCCTCCTAACAGTCAAAAGTTAGGGTTTTGGTTCTGGCAAAGAAATTGAAGTTTTCAAGGGTCCAAACAAGTCCCACATGCCCATAAACATTGTCAAGCATCCTTATGCCAAGTTTCAAGACTTACAGCACAAAATTGCACAATCAAAAACCCTAATTGCTCAATAGTCAACTGTAGGGGCAAAATGGTCATTTGACAGTCAAAAGTCAAAAAATTTGGTAAACATCTTATTTTGAAGCCACAAACACCATTTGATCAATTCTTGATCATGATTCTCAAGGCATGGCTCAAAAAGTATCAAGATGCAAAAGTTTCTATTTTTGGATAGTTGAAAAAGTCAACTGCAAATTGACCAAGGCATAACTTCCACATGGTTTATCAGAAAAATTCCATCCAAAGCTAATTTTGAAGAGAATGACATTTCTTACAACTCCTCTTCACACTTCAAGTCCAAGAAATGCTCTCACAAAAAGTTATCAATCTCAACATTATAGGTCATTTTCAAAAGTCAACAAAAAGGCACTTTAAGTCAAGGACCATAACTTGAGATTGGTAAATCAAAATGCCATGGGACCAAAGGCATTGGTTAGAGGACTTCAAGACCTTTCCAAAATGTCCAAGAACATGATCAAAGCTTAAATATTGAGCAAGATATGCCTTGTGGAAGTTGGGAAATTTTTGGGAATTTTGAAAAGTCAACTTTGCTTCAAATGCCTCAAAATTGCTAATGGGCCACAATTTCTTCCAAGAATCATCACCCAAAAGCTATGCACGACCCATTGACCCAAAGGGGAGTTATTTTCTTATTTTTAATTTATTAATTGAATTTTTAAATCTATTAATTCATTTAATTAAAATTAAATATGAGAAAAATACTAAACAAATGTTTTGGAATCTTGTTGTGCAGCATTTCCACTCCTTATTCACTCAAGATTTCGTGCACATCAAAAAATGAAAGATTTTATGCAAATAGGCATGTTCTTCATGACAAAAAGATTGAAAAAGATTCATGAAAATCACAAATTCAAAAACATTGATTGAATGGATTTTGGGCTTGTTTTGTTAACCTAAATCATTCACATACATAAGCAAAACCTAAACCTAATCACAGGAACAAGCAAGCTGCGCTCAGAACCAAGAACCAAACTTGCATTTTTGACAAAAAAACTCAAAACTGTTTTCACAGTTCCAGCGTGATTCAAAGCCTACAATCGATTCCAAAAGCTTGCTGAGGCCTCCCTGAACGTAACTCAATCCTTTTCCAGTCCCCACGCACAAAGAAGTGGTAGAACAAAGTCAAACTTTCTCAAACTTTTTTCATAATCGTGTTTCAATATACATGCATTTTCCATACATTTGAATGTTTGATTTACACTAATATAAACTCTCTGAAGCTATTGATGTATTTTAATTGAGTTAATATGGCCTGTATGAGAAGTTTCCATGGACATTTTTTAGGGTTTCAGGAACCTTGAATTGGGGTTTTACGCTTGAGGAAAAATTGGACAACCAGACTAGCACTATCAAAACCAGGGCATCTAGACGAAATGATTGACCACCTCGCGCTCAATTTATGATTAACTATGCTCTATTCGCTATTTCTGTAGGTACTATTTAGTGGGGGTTTAAAACCCCTGCTATCCATGTTTTATTTGCAGGAAACATGAAGAAGAAGGAGGACGTGTCCCCTGATAATTGGCACGTTTGAATTTTGGCGCGATGGACATCACTAAGCGTTGTGTTGTGTTATGTTATTCGCTTGCCAATTCCAATACAACAAATGCGCTTGGCTTGGTGGTTGGTGTGTTGTCACGCAGGCAATGGGACCTGGGTTCGATTCCCAGGTCCCCCATATTCTTCATAATTTTGTTCATAATGCGTTCAGGTACAATTCCCTGCCCAGGGTCCATCATACACCCAACACCTTGGCATGCCACATGTCATCAGGGGTCAATCTAAAGGTCAGGATCTGGAGTCTACCATATGCATTAGTCAGTTGTTCCTCACACGCGCCAGAAAAGTCAACCAGGCCTGATTCAGTGGGCCAAGAATGCTCTAAACAAACCTCCATAATTGGGTCAACACCCCTTATGTTTGTATTTCTTTCTCTCATTCTTTTTCTCTTTTTTTATTTGTTTTAATTTAATGATTTTCTTTTAATTCATAATATAAATTTTATAACACAAAAATATAAAAAAATCAGAAAAGTCAAAAATAAAAATATATTTATTTATTATTTAATGCATTAATGTTTTTGTTGTAAATAAATTTGATAATTAATTTAGTTTTAAATTAGGGTTTTAACTTTAACATTTTTCTTAAATAAATTAAAACACATAAAAATTAGGTTTTGTAGCATTTTACTTTTTTTTTTCTCCAAATAATTAAATTACCTCATCATCATTATTATTAATTCTTAATTAATTTGTAAATAAACTTGTCATTAAATAATTAGGTTAAATTAGGTCAAACTTAAACATTTTTCTTTAATAAATTAAAAACAATTTAGAACTAGGGTTTTATTTAACTTTTAATTCCAATTAATTCTCTTTAATTTCATAAATCCCAAAAAACATAAAAACAAGTTCTTTTCTTTATTTAGTCATTAATTACTTTCAATTCCAATTTAATTTCCTTAAAGGGTCCAACGCCCTCGCACTCTCGATTTTTATTTCTTTTCGCACGTTTACTTTTAGTTTTCTTTTTTTATGTAATTGCCCCAAAGCTTTGTAATAGATAATTAGGACATTTACTTTCCGCATTTTTATTCAAATCGGGTCTTGGTTTAATTTGGCGATGTAGACCCGCGCCTTGTAATAGCGTAGGACCTTTATCTTTCCGCATTTTAATTTCCGCACCTTTTAATTGCTAACGATCACATGAAAGAATGTATGCCCAAATAAAATCAAAGCGTAGCTCACCTAATGCATGATCAAGACAAATAATAACTGAAAATGACACACAATTCACACACCACTCCTAGGGTACGCCTCACTGTTGCCTTGCCCCTCGAAATGTGGTCGTCGAGTAGAGGACGTTTTAGTAAGTCCTCATGTCCATGAACATGGCATGGGGGTAGCTTCTAAGGTGTCCTCCTATTGCTCTGGTGACCACATTGTCCCTAATCCTCGAATTGACCCGAACACCTCCAACGGTGGTGCTACCTACCTCTCAATGGTGGGATGGCACTACTTTAAGGACGTTTACACAGACTAATTCCTTAGGGTAGGTAGATGACTCGTAGATACTTGCTCTAGTTCAAAACAAATCAAAACTTCTTTTCACACCGACACTTTGCAAAAAGCTTTCAAAAACAACTTTTCAAACACTCTTGAGGACTGATACAAGAGTCGATCTGAAACTTTCAAAGAAACTTTTTCAAACCCACTCACACTTGAAAAGCAAACAAACATTTTTGAAAACACAAATGAGCAAGTATCTAAGAGCCTATGGATAACCATGGATAGAAAGGGTGCTAACACCTTCCCTTTCTATAAATCTACCTCCCGAACCGAGAGCAATCTCAATAAGGAATTTTTCTGTGCTTTTGTCCTTTCCATATTGGAGAAAATAAAAGACGATGGCGACTCTTGCTTCCGTGACATTTCGCGAACCAGCGTTAAACAGTCAGTTCCAGATCCACCGATCACAGTCATGCTTATGCGCTTGACAAAACTTGTCCGACCTTTCGAATGACTATTTGCTTGAGGACAAGCAAAGGTTTAAGTATGGGGGAATTTGATAACGAGAAAACATATCATATAATTACCATGCTTTTTACCGATTTTATATTTCATTAAGTCGTCTAACCCCCGATTATTCCGAGATTATTTGTCTTTTTACAGGTATAACATTTGTCGACTCAAACCGATGGAAAAGGACAACATGAAGAAGGCTAGACAATAAACAAAGAGAAAAAGAATAAAAAAATACAAAGTTTAGATTTTTGGAACAGTGACGGTCGTCACATCCTTGTGACGGGCGTAACACCCCCCAACATGAAGAAACGCTCGTCACACTCCACTGACGAGCGTAATGCACTACTTCAGCGCGTTACGACCGTCACCCACCTGTGACGACCGTCACGCGCGTGAAGGTGGACGTTATACATGGATTGAGACGTGGGCATTAAGGGCAGACTCGTTCTCCCCTTTTCTGCTGAGTCCCCTATTTTCTTGCCACCACTATTAGTGCTCCTATATTTTCTCCATGGAAGACTTCATCAAGAATTCTGAACTGCTGATTTTCCTATGCTATATATATGTGTACCAGTGCATAGTTCAAGGGTCGAAGAATTTTCCTCAGAACAAATATTATTTTCTTTTGCAGTTATTTTCCATTTTCCTTGTTTTGGAATATTGTTTTCACGTTCCTGTAATTTTCATTCAAAGTCTTAGTTTTTAGTTTTAAGTGTTAATTCTTCTTTCAAGAATTAACACGAATTATTTACTGCAAATCAAGCTCGAAGATTGGATTATTGTAATACTTCAAGATTACCATAGCAACTTTGATTCCAGGTTTTATATTGCAATTATTATTCATTCAGTTTTCATATTATGCCAATTATTGCTATGAATTATATTTTGAACTGTATTGCTGTTAAGTTAATTATGTCTGGCTAAATTATTAATACCGGTATGTGACCGTAAGAACTGAAAGAATTCAGTGATACCTTGGCCAAAAATATTTATAAAACAATTTCTGGTTTCCAATTTCCAAGATTAATTTAACTATCCTTGTCACGAGAGTGAGAGGTTAATTAACACGATTTTGCCACGAGAGTGAGAAATTAATTAAGGCAAGAACATGCATGCGAGAGCTGGGGTTCAACCCAGATAGTGGTAACGAAGCATTGATTTTTAAATACACGAGAGTGTTTTAATAAATTAATTAAACTCAAATTGTTTTCAAAAAGTGTTATTAAATTTAAAGTGCATCCACTAGGTTTAGTAGCATGACTTATTTCATAAACACGAGAGTGTATGTCTCAGGTATTTAAACAATTAGCTTTTATCGAAATACTTTATAGGCCAAGCGATTCACTGAATTCCCTAAGTCCGATTATCACATACCAGTATAATTAGTACTATTATTTTTAATTAAACTGTTCCCCTCCAAAATCGAATATTCATCGATTAGTTAGACAAACTGTAGCATTAGATCGTATGCGATTGATCCTCAGTCTCTGTGGGTTCGATAATCTTTTAAAACTAGAACGACTGAACTGTATACTTGCAGTTAGTATCCCGACAGACTTATAAAGTCCCGATCAGGTGCGTGCTGGGCCAACATGACGAGTCTGGCCGAAAAGAGCATGCCATTTATTACCTTAGCAAAAAGTTTACTGACTGTGAGACCCGCTACTCACTGCTCGAGAAAACTTGATGCGCTTTGGTATGGGCTGCTCACCGGCTAAGGCAGTATATGTTGACTCACACCACTTTGCTGATTTCCAAAATGGATCCGATTAAGTACGTCTTCGAGAAGCCTGCTTTATCTGGGAGAATCGCTAGATGGCAAATGATCCTGACAGAATATGATATCCAGTATACTACCCAAAAAGCTATAAAAGGGAGTGTACTAGCTGACCATCTAGCTCATCAAGCCGTCGAAGATTACCAGTCTATAAGATTCGACTTCCCTGACGAGGACATCATGACATTGGACAACATTGAAGGTAACGGACCGTATGACGGACCTGAACAAGGATCCCGATGGACCCTGTACTTTGATGGTGCTTCAAATGCACTTGGAAACGGTATCGGGGCGGTACTCATTTCTCCGAAAGGTTGCCATACACCCTTCACTGCCCGACTCTGCTTCAGTTGTACCAACAACATGGCTGAATATGAAGCTTGTATCTTTGGTCTCAAGGCTTCTATAGACTTGGGAATCAAATCTTTGGTCGTATTTGGGGACTCGGCTTTGGTTATTAGTCAAGTCAAAGGAGAGTGGGACACCAAGCATCCTAATCTTATCCCATACAAAGAACATGTCTTGACGTTGTTGCCTCATTTCGAGCAAATTACCTTCGAGCACTTCCCGCGAGAAGAAAATCAGCTAGCAGATGCTCTGGCTACAATGTCGTCCATGTTTAAACTCAACTGGGATAACGAGGCTCCCTAAATTACCATCGAGCGAATGGACGAACCTGCACACTGTCATGAGATTAATACCTAAGAAACAGTGGAACAACCTTGGTTTCATGAAATCAAAAGGTATCTCCAGACTAGAGAATACCCTGAAGGAGCTTTCGTCAATGACAAAAAGTTCTTAAGGAAATTTGATGCCAAGTTATTCCTAAGCAAGGTCATCCTTTATAAGCGCAACCATGATTGTGTTTTACTTCGTTGTGTGGACAAAGCTGAAGCAGAGTTCATCATGACTGAGATACACAGTGGCACATTTGGCACCCACTTGAGAGGACATATGATGGCTAAGAAGATTCTAAAGGCAGGCTACTACTGGTCTACTATGGAAGCTGATTGTCATCAACATTCCCGCACCTGCCACAAATGCCAAGTCTATGCCGACAAGGTGCATATCCCTCTTGTTCCTCTCAACATTCTGACAGCTCCTTGGCCATTCATAATGCGGGGCATTGACATGATTGGAGATATCAAGCCTATGGAATCCAATGGACATCGCTTCATCTTGGTGGCTATTGATTATTTTACCAAGTGGGTCAAGGCAGCTTCCTATGCCTCAGTTACAAAGAATGTGGTTGCCCGCTTCATCAAGCAGAACCTCATATGCCGGTATGGTGTCCCCGACAGGATCATCACAGACAATGGTACAAATTTGAACAACACTATGATCACCGCTCTATGCGAACAGTTCAAGATTTATCATCACAATTCATCTCCCTATCGACCGAAGATGAACGGTGTTATTGAAGTCGCGAACAAAAATATCAAGAAGATCATTCAAAAGATGACAGTCACCTACAAGGACTGGCATGAGATGTTACCGTTTGCTCTGCATGGATATCGTACCATGGCACGTACTTCGACAGGGGCAACCCCATTTTCTTTGGTGTATGGCATGGAAGCTGTTTTACCTATGGAAGTTCAGATTCCTTCCTTAAGGATTATGAAGGACGCTGGTTTGAGTGAAGATGATTGGATTCAGACCCGGCTTGATCAACTTAATTTGATCGAAGAGAAACGACTTACTATTGTTTGTCATGGTCAGACATATCAAAAACGGATGATCAAAGCTTTCAACAAGAAAGTCAGACGCCAAGTATATCAAGTCGGAGATCTTGTAATCAAGCGGATCATCTTACCGCAAAGTGATCCCAGGGGCAAGTGGACTCCTACTTACGAAGGACCATTTGTGATTAAGAGCATCTTTTCTGGTGGGGCAATGATTTTGACCACCATGGACAGCGACGACTTGCCGCACCCTGCGAACACAGACATAGTCAAAAGATACTACGCATAAAACGACCCGGCAAGTTGAAAACCCGAAAGGGCGACTTGGGCAAAAATGGGCATCCTGGTGAATCGAAAACCCGAAAGGGTGGTTCAGGAAAAAATCAGGGATAAAACAAAAAAGTCTGTACACCCGGCAAGTTGAAAACCCAAAAAGGCGACTTGGGAAAAAAAGAGTTTCCCGGTGGATCGAAAACCCGAAAGGGCGGTCCAGGAAAAAGTTAGGGAATTAAAGCGTATGACTATGTCTCGTCGGGTCACTTTAGGAACAATCTCTTTACCAATAAGCTCCAAGCTTCTGATTAATCTAGTCATCGGCAGACGAAGCGGCGAATGGACAAGATATTCAGAGGTTTGAAGGCTATAGCAGAATGGGAATCCCATGGAATTGTTACACATAGCCATCTTTCTTTTGTATAAAATTTTTCAATTTTTACGACAACATTCTCTTACTAGGATGTCTGTCTCCTTTGTACAAAGATACTCACGAAAATTAAATACAAAGATATTTCAAAGTGTAGAAATTTGCTTGCCTTTCTTTTCTTTTTTACACTTATGTTTTATTTGAAAACGTCCAATGTTTTGTTAAATAGGCATATGCATTTGAATATAATCACGGCTTACAAATAGAACGAAATTGAAAAAGGATAATTACTGATAGATTGAAGGTGTAGGAAGATATCTTTGTGCCATTTCCAAGAAATCCCCTATGATACATCATTCAGATCCTCAACGAAGCTAAAGTTTGGAGTATATTTCCCCAACGGAGTTAGACTTCAAGATCCTCAGCGGAGCCAGTGCATTCTAAAAAACTTGATTCCCCAACTGAGTTAAGTTTCAAAATTTCCATCAGAGTTAAGCTTCAAGATCCCCAGTGGAGCCCGAACACCCTGAAAATCCTATCCCCAGTGGAGCTAGAATAGTGAACATTCTCCCCACAGAGTTATCTTCCAAAAGGTTGAAGATTCCCGGTCTCATTTCTCCAAGCAGAAGCCTCCAAGGTTTCAATTCCCCAGTAGAGATCATCAGAGTTTTCCTCATTCCCCAGGAAAGTCATGAAGGATTCTCACATCCCCGCAGGAGTTGTAAAGGGCCTTGTTAATCCCCGCAAATCTCCGAGGATTTTCAATCTCCAGCAGTGGTCCCAGGATTTCCCCTTCTCAGCAATCAGAGATCTTTAATCCCCAAGCAGTCAACAGTCAGCAAGGATTTCTCATCTTCAATAATCAAGATTTTTAGAATCCCCAGCATCGGTCAAGGATTTACTCTCCCCGACAGCAGTCGAAGATTTCTTTATCTCCAGTTATCAAGGATTTATTTTCCTCAACAAGACAGCTACTCAGCTTACATGCACATCCATTACATTCATATATCATAAACATTGATGAAATACAGTTCATTGCATCATACATATCATACAGCATAACTTTGTGTTTTAGCTAACATTTTACCCTTTTCAGGATAAGATTAAAAGGCTATTATTAATAATTATTCAGATACAGTATGGATACACCCCAGACATGGCGGTCATTCTATTACTCATTCAGAATTTCAAGTCAAAATACAGTACAGATACACCCCAGACACGACGGTCATTCTACTACTCATTCAGACTTCAGCAATCCGATACAGACTAGATACGCTCCAGACACGACGGTCATTCTATGTCTCATTCAGATTCAACTATCGATCACAAGTTCAGACACGCTCCAGACGCGGATGCCATTCTGACCTTTACACCAGCAGTTTGATTCTTTCCAGTGCAATCGCCACGGAAGTCATTCTGTCACGTGTCCAGATCCCAGTTACAGTACAGATACACTCCAGACACGGAAGTCATTCTGCTACTCATACAGATCTCAACTTCAGATATAGTCCAGACACGCTCCAGACACGGTTGCCATTCTGTCACTCATTCAGAAGTTACCCCCAGCCCAGAGATGCTCCATACACTGATATTTCTCTGTCGCTCATTCAGAATTCAGATACAGTACAGATACACTCCAGACACGGCAGTCATTCTGATATTCATTCAAAGTTCAAATACCATTACCGCTCAGATACACTCTAGACACGGCAGTCATTCTGATATTCATTCGAAGTTCAAATACCGTTACCGCTCAGATACAATCCAGACACGGCAGTCATTCTGATATTCATTCGAAGTTCAAATACCGTTACCGCTCAGATACGCTCCAGACATGGACGCCATTCTTTTGCCCATACAAAACCAGTCTTCAAGATACAGTTCAAATGCATTCCAGACACGGATACCATTTTAATACTCATTCTTCTGACCTACCACATTGCAATTCAACAAACATTCTTGGATGACATCTTTAAGCCCATCTCCAGCAATATTCCACCACCTCCAAATGGCATCTTTAAGCCCATTCCCACATCTATATTTTGACAAGTGCAAATTTACGGGCACTCTAGTGTCCAATCCTTTTTTACCTTCGAGTCGCGAAAGGCAAACTTGCAATCTAACTCTTCAGGTTCAAGAAGATTGAACAGGGGAAACTGTTGTACCCCAAAATTTTCCCTCTCATTTCATCAACATTTCTCATCACAAGATTCTTGGAACTCAGGATCAAGCCAGGGTTTGCTATGCTCAAGACACCTCCTAGCATTGTTGGCCTAAATTAGGGTTTGAGTTTGCACAATGATGTTTTAACCTACAATTCCCAAATTTACTTTCATACTTCATATTGGACTCACAAGTTTGTCCATACCAAGTTTCAAGCCTTGATTCAAATTTTTGCCCAGTCAATTGGACAATTGACCTAGAAATCAGCTGTGTTGGGGAAAAAGTCAATTGTGGCCAATTGACAGTCAAACCTCATGAATTTTGACCCACATCAACATTATAAACTCATATGAACCATTTGATCAAGTTTGGATCACAATTCCACAAGAAATTTGATCAGATCATCAAAAGGGCAAAATGGTCATTTTTAGGGTTTTTACTATACAAAGACAATTTTTGATTGTTTGTCCTAGCCAATGACAAATAAAGCTCAACCATGGACTCAAGGACTCAATGAAATTGTCTTGACCCATTCAACAAGTTCAAAAGATCTCAAATGCATAGGATTGACAGATGAATTTTTCAGCCAACTGATCAAAATTTAACAGTATACTGAAAAGTCAAACTTTGACTTTTTGGTCAAAATCAAGTGCCAAAGGTCATTTTTCATCAAGACATGTCAAATTATGAAACTTTTTCATCAAGAAACCCAAAAATGCAAATTAGGGTTTAAAATGGAAAAATTTCATGACTTAGAATTTTTCTAAGTTATAAAATTTTCTTATTTTTTCCTAACTTTGTCCCATTTTTTCACCAAGATGCAAATGGATTCAAACAAAACTTGAAACATGAAATTTGTATTCCATCACAAAGTCTACAACTTTGATTCACAAAGTTTTCTCAAAATAAGCTTGTATCTCAAGTTATGATTTTTGGAACAAGGGTACCTAAAACTTTTAACTTAGAGAAATTTTGCCCTAGTTTAGGCAGGATTTTGACCCATCTTCTTGGCCATTTTTCACATAGTTCCACTTGGAGTTTCAAGTTGCATTTCAAATATGGATTATATTACATGTTTCAAGCTTTCCAAATTGTCCAAGAACTCCTCAAAAACCTTTGTGGTTAGGGAGAATCGAATGCTTGAAGTTGGCAAAAACTCACTTTGATCCATGGCCAATACATGTTCATACCAAGTTGCAAATCTGACCAAGATAGCTTAATACATGATTACATGCCTCTAAACCAATTTACACTCAAAAATTGAATGCAAATACATTAGATATTGGCATTGTTCTGATCAAGAGAGCTTTGTACAATGAACATTGCCATTTTAAGCATAAAGGCCACACTTCCAATTTCATAAAGGGCACTTTATGTCAAATTGCTTTTTCTTGAGCCTTGGACTTTCTTCCTTTGCAGAAAACAAGCTCCACAATCTCAGGCATAGTACAAGAAGTTGGTGCATGCTTGGAGATAGCCTGTACAGGCCTATCACACTTCACTTCCAACTTTGCTTTCAAAACAAGTAAAAAGGCAAAAAGCTTGTATCTCTCATATCTGATAAAACCAACAAGAACAAAGTTATAAAACAAGTTTTGCAGATCCTCACAAGTCAGAAACACGAACTCTTGACCCCTTAAACCTCCTTGTACACAAAATCACTGTTTTTCTGCAAAACAGGGCAAGCCCTGCAGAACCACCTCCATCTCCACTTTCCCTCGTGCGTTTTGCCTCAAATTTGTTCCAATATCTTCCAACCAACACACCTGAACTATTCCAGACCTCCATTGCTAGCTGTAACACCATTAACACACATTGCCATTTTTGTTTCAAAGCTTTGCAGGTTGAGTTCTGCAACACGATTCAAGCTACTTCAAAACAAACTAAGCATTGGGAAAGCTTCATTGGACATCAGGCAAGCTCAAAAGAACCTCAAGCACCCTTGGAAGTTGCTGCATTGACCAGCTCGAAGTCAACTGAAACAGGTATTTCATGAACTTCTATCTCTCTATTTAGGAATAGTTAGACTTAGGTTTGTGAATGAAAGATATTGTATTCATAGCCCTGAAACCATACATGTGCTTAGTTTTCATTTATATTAATCGTGCTAGGAGAATTTTGTTCATGAACTTTCTGAAAAAACTAGGTTAAGAATTAGGGCCAGAGAAATTCTCTCTGGTCTTTGAGAGTTAGCTTGAGTTTTTTATATGGTTAGATTCGTTATTTGATGCTCTACAAGTTTCATGTTATGAGTTTTGTCAAAAAAGTAAGGAATTAGGAGATAGCATTTTGTGTACAAAGCGCGCGTTTTGTTTTGAACTGAGGAAGAAGATGAAGTTGATTGGGCTGGGCCTGGTTGTTTTTACTTATAACACCTGCCTTTTCAGTTTACACCCCCCTGACCTATTTCTTTGTATATTTGTCATTTTTGTATTTTTATTTTAACTCTGACTTTATTATTTTATGTCCAAATATAAAAAATGCCAAAAAATTATTTTTATATTTTTTTCATATTTATTTGATATTTATTTTTATTTTACTAGTATAAAAATGTTTAAATATTTTATATTCTTTTATTAAAACTTAAGAAAATAATGTAAAAAATACTTTTATTTTTATTTATTATTTTTATACATATTTGAAATTTTTTTTCTTGAAATATATACATTTTGTAAATAATTTATTTTATTTTTATGCACACTTAATATATTTAATACATATATATACATATATAATATATTTTATTAAATAATAAGAACAATAAACACAAAAATAATACATTTTTATTTTTATTAATATTTGATACTAAAAACACCTTTTTTTTACAATATATTTTATTTTTTGTACAAATTGATATATTATTGTATATAAATAATAAATAATTTATTTGTTTAAGAAATTAGGGTTTTTTGCCCTAAAAAACAAAATAATTGAAATTGACTTTTTATTTATTTACACTTCACATTTAAAAATACTTTTTACATACATAAAAATCTTTTTTTGCATAACACATTTTATCTAACATTTATTTATTGTATTTTATTTAATTATTGTACATTTAAATATTGTACCTTATACGTTCAATTTGGTTGTAATAATTTAGGATTTAATTTCTTGCAAAATAATCCCCAATTCAAATTTGTACCCCCATCCCTATATCATGTTGTAATAGTGTAGAATTTAAATTCTCACACCTTTAAGCTTTCAATTATGCCATGATTAGACTTAGGGTTTTGTATACAAAAAATCAAATTAACAATTAGTTTGACCTAATCCAAGGTAACAATGCATGAAAACAAACACAATGCACACTTGCACCCCTAGGGTTACAATCCACTTGTTGCCTTTAAAAATGGGCCATGGTTGCATGTCAAGTACTTTGGCAAAACAAAAACAAAACAAAAGATCATAGTCCCTCGATGACGCTATCTGAGTTGCCTAAACAAAATGATCAAGTCCCTCAAAAAAAATAGCCAAAAATACTTGACACTATTGCTATCATGGTCTATACGATGACCCGCGCTTGTCCCGTTTAAACATCCTAACACAAGGTTGTTCACCAAATACAATGGTGAAACAACACTGTTAAAAGGGTTAAAAAACATAAGAAAGATCTTTGAGTAAAATAGAGTAGATAACTCTTAGTTACTTGATCAAAGCTTGCAAAAAACATCCTTGCTATCTTCAAAACACACTCCACAACACAATTTCAAAACCCTACTTTCAAATATTGGAAACTTTTCAAAAGACAAAAACACCTTTGTATACATTCAAACAAGAATCATTATAAAGGTTGCCACAACGATGGCCTCTTTTCAAAACATCTTTCAAAAACACACACAAAGCACCATTTCAAACAATTGAAGAGCACCATTTCAAACAATTGAAAAGCAAAGTAAGTGATCTAAGCAAGTAACTAAGAGCCCATGGATAACCATGGATAGAAAGAGTGTTAATACCTTCCCTTTTTATAATCTACTCCCTGAACCCAAGAAAACATCTCAAAGGTCTTTCCTGTGCTTTTTGACCTTTCCTTAGAATAAAATAAAAAGTCGGTGGCGACTCTTGCTAAATCAAAACATTTGCAAACACAAACACAAAATCCCAAGTCAGTTCTCCCACCGTATCACAGAACTGGCGACTCTGCTGGGGAATAACTTTAGAAGTGGAGTAACCTTAGGGCTTAGATCACCCTTTGCATGATTATATTGTTTGCTTTGATTGCTTTATATTTGGTTCTATTGTTTGGGCTTGAAATCCTCCACCCGGATTTGGGAAACATTCATAGGTAAATAGCAATACGTTGTGGAAATTGTGCGGGGTATACCGACATGGTTGAAGCAATAGCTATATTAGTGCGACATATTTGTGAGTATCGGTAGCCTTTGAGTCAATCAAAGAGAATACGGGGGCACTGAGTGATGTCATAAAGCACTAATGAACTCTTAGAACCTTACTTGACCATCTTGGCCTTTTTTTAAGGGTAGTGAGATGACCGACTTTGGTGCAGTCCGAAGTTGGTAGATACTCGATACTACACTCATTGAGGGTTGTTTTCTTGGAATATTTTGGTCGCTAGTTAAGTGGCTAAACCAAAACAATGAACATAGAAAACAATCCAGTGATATTGAGCTCCTTAGAACCCGGTTACTATTTATAGGACAGGTTTTGAGCCAACTAAACTCAAGAGGGTACTTACCTATGAAACCTCATGCAAGCCTGGAACTAGGGTTTTGTGTGACTTGCTTGTACATGTGCTTGTGCATACATCATGAATATCATAAAGCATCATATGTGTTGTACCCCAAAATTTTCCCTCCCATTTCCTCAGCATTTTCTCACCACAAGACCCTTGGAGCTCAAGAACAAGTTAGGGATTTACTCTGCTCAAGACTCCTCCTTGCATTGTTGACCCAAATTAGGGTTTGAGTTTGCACAAAGATGTTTTGACCTAAAAGTCCAAAAGTTACTTTCATGCTTCATGTTGGACTCACAAGTTCATCCATACCAAGTTTCAAGCCTTGATTCCAATCTTTGTCCAGTCAATTGGACAGTTGACCTAGAAATCAGCTGTATTGGGGGAAAAGTCAATTGTGGTCAATTGACAGTCAAACCTCATGATTTTTGACCCACATCAACATTATGAACTCATATGAACCATTTGGTCAAGATTGGATCACAATTCCACAAGAAATTTGATCAGATCACCAAAAGGGCAAAATGGTCATTTTTAGGGTTTTGACTGCACAAAGGCAATTTTTGACTGTTTGACCTAACCAATGGCAATTCAAGCTCACATATGGACTCAAGGACCCAATGGCATTGTCTTTACATGTTCAAAAAATTCAAAAGATCCCAAATGCACAAGATTGACAGATGAATTTTCCAGTCAACTGATCAAAATTTGACTGTATACTGAAAAGTCAAACTTTGACTTTTTGGTCAAAATCAAGTGTCAAGATTCATTTTTCATCAAAACATGTCAAATTATGAAACTTGTCCATCAAGAAATCAAAAATCACAAATTAGGGTTTGAAATGAAGAAATTTCATAACTTAGAAATTTTTTAAGTTATGAAATTTCCTAATTTTTTCCTAACTTTGTCCCATTTTTTCATCAAGATGCAAATGGATTCAAGCTAAACTCAAAACATGAAAGTTGTATTCTATGGCAAAATCTACAACTTTGATTCACAAAGTTTCCTCAAAAGAAGCTTGCAGCTCAAGTTATGATTTTTGGAATAGGGGTGCAAAACATTCTTAACTTAGAAATATTTTGACCTATTCTAGGCAGGATTTTTGCCTAACTTCATGGCCATTTTTCACATGCTTCCACTTGGAATTTCAACTTGCATTACAAAGATGGATTATAGTTCACATTCCAAGCTTTCCAAATTGTCCAAGAACTTCTCAAACACCCTTGTGGTTAGGGAGAATCGAATTGGCAAAGTTTGGCAAAATCCACTTTTGTTCTTGACCAAATGCATGTTCATAACTTAGGCATTTTTGAAATCAGCTTGTACAAGCTAGATTACAGGCCTCTAATCCTTCTTACACTCAATAATTAAATTCCAATCCATTGTGTTCTAGCATTATTTTTATCATTTGGTCATTACATGGAAGTTTAATCTATAATTAGAAAAAGTAACTTATCTATTCTTGTAAAGATCAACTTTATGTCAAACACAAATCTAAAAAGTACAAAGCATATCTTCTAGGCACAATATTATGGACTAATCCCACTGATCAAGGAGAGATTATGCAGCATGCTTGAGGGGCCTGTGGTAGCCTATATTGAAACTTGACAACTTTTGCTTAAGAGAGAAGAAACTTTGCATATTGAAACACAACTCTCATTCCTGCAAGCAAGAACTAAAACAAACTTTCTCCACACTTTCCATACTCCTTAACAGACCTAAAACACGACCAAAGAACCCTTGATCCCTCCTCATACAGAAAATCACCATTTTGCTGCACAAAACAGGGCATTCTGCATTTTGACTTGGCCAGCTCATTTCCATCGTGCATTTTCATCCAAACCACTTCATACACATTCCCTATCATCCATTGAAGCTATTCCAAGCATTGAACTGGAACTGTAACAGCCACAGCCAAGTGTGCCATTTTCATTTTTCATCTGTGCAGGTTGACTTCTGTAGCTCGATTCAGTAAGATTCAAATCAAGCCAAGCATATAGGAAGCATCCCTGAACCTCAAGCAAGTTGTACAAGTCCTCACACTGCATTGAAAGTGCCTCCATTGTTGCACACGATTCAAGCTGAACAGGTAAAAGTTTGAACTTCTATCTCTCTATCCAAGCATATTTAGTCTTAAGTTTGTGAAGAAAGCATGTTCTACTCATGGCCCTGAAGCTACCCATGTCATTACTTTTCATTTATGTTGTGTGTACTGAGAGAATTTTGAAACTGAATATCTGAAAAAAGCTAGGTCAGGAATTGGGGGAGAAGAAATTCTCTCTCATTTATGAGAGTTAAAACAACTTTTTTATATGTTTAGAATCGTGGCTTCAAGCTCTACAAGTTTCATGTTTTAAGATTTGTCAAAGGATCAAAGAATCAGAAGTTAGGGAGATGAACAAGAAGGCGCGCGTTTTTTGTTTGAATCTGGCTAGAGGTTGAAGACAAAGTTCTTTGGGCTGGGTTTGTTTTGTTTTTCTGTTTGCACCTTCATTTCACACATACACCCCCTTGGCCCATTATGTGATTTTTTAATCATTTTTTACTTTTTCTTTTTGTTTCTGACTTGTTTATTTTTTGTCAAAACATAAAAAATATTAAAAATATTTTTCAACCATTTTTGCATTTTATTTGGATTTTATTTGTTTTATTTGAATTTATACATATAAAATAACACATATATACTTTTATGTAAAATACTAAAATAATACAAATGCATTTTATTTTCTGATTTTATTTTATTTTATCTTTTGAAAACATTTTCTAAAAAATATACTTTTTTTTTGTAAATAATAAATATTTTTATTTTTGTACATATTTAGTATATTTAGTAAATAATATAAATACTTATATATTTATTAGAATATTTAGGATAAAAATACAAAATAATACATTTTTTTAATTTTTATTAATATTTAACCTCAAAAATCACTTTTTACAATATACTTCCTTTTTATTTATTTTTTGTATATAGTTAATGAATTTTGTATATATTAAATAATAATTACTTTTTATTTAGCAAATTAGGGTTCTTTGCCCTAAACCATGAAAAAAAACCCAAAAATTAATCCTTTTTATTTTTGTTCATTTGATACATAAAAAATACTTCTACATACATATAAAAATCATTTTTTGCATCTTGCATATTTATTGTATTTTTATTCAATTATTGTATAATTCTAATACTTGTATATTCAATTTGGATGTAATAGCTTAGATTTAAATTTCTTGCTAAATATCCCCCATTTGAATATTTGTACCCCCCATCCCATAATTATGTTGTAATAATTTAGGACTTTAAATTCCGCATTTTAAAAGCTTTCTAAATATGCCATGATAGACTTAGGGTTTGTATGCAAAAATCAACCAAACAAATAGCTTGACTAATTCAAAGACAAAAAGCATGAAAATGGACAACACCAATCACACTTGCACCCTTAGGGTTACTCCACTTGTTGCCTTCAATATTGGGCCATGTTGCATGTTGGGTTTCTTTGGCAAAACAAAACAATTCAAAATGATCATAGTCCCTCGATGACGCTTTTGAAAGTTGCCTAAAAATGATCAAGTCCCTTAAAGGAAAAAGTTGCCAAAGACACTTGGCACCATTGCAATCATGGTCTAAACAATGACCCGCGCCTGTCCCATTCACATCCTAACACAAGATTGTCCATCAAATACAATGGTGGAACAAAATTGTTAAAAGGGTTAAAACATAGGAAAAACCTTTGAGTAAATTTAGGGGTAGACAACTCTTAGTTACTTGACCAAATCTTGCAAAAACACTTGCCTACTTTTCAAAACACACATCACAACACACTTTCAAAACAACTTTCAAAAACGTTGAAAACTTTTCAAAAGACAAAAACATCTTTGTATACATTCAAACATGAATCATTACAAAGGTTGCCACCACAATGGCCTCTTTTCAAAACATTTTCAAAACCACACACACAAAGCACCATTTCAAGCAATTGAAAATCAAAGGCAAGTGATCTAAGCAAGTAACTAAGAGCCCATGGATAACCATGGATAGAAAGGGTGCTAATACCTTCCCTTTCTATAATCTACTCCCCGAACCCAAGAAAACATCTCAAAGGTTTTTGCTGTGCTTTTTAACCTTTCCTTAGGATAAAATAAAAAGTCGGTGGCGACTCTTGCTCAACCGAAACATTTGTGAAAACAAACGCAAAACCTCAAGTCATTTCTCCCACCGTATCACAGAACTGGCGACTCTGCTGGGGAGAATTTTAAAGTGGAGTAACCTTAGGGCTTAGATCACCCTCTTGCATGACCAATTGTTTGCTTTGATTGCTTTATATCTTGGTTCTCTTGTTTGGGCTTGAAATCCTACACCCGGATTTGGGGAAACATTCATAGATAGCAATACGTTGTGGAAACTGTGTGGGGTATACCGACACGGTTGAAGCAATAGCTATATTAGTGCGACATATTTGTGAGTACCGGTAACCCTTGAGTTCAATCAAGGAGAGTACGGGGCCGCTGAGTGATGTCACTAAGCACTAATGACCTAGAACCTTACTTGACCATCTTGGCCTTTTATTAGGGGTAGTGAGATGACCGGCTTTGGTGCAGTCCGAAGTTGGTAGATACTCGATACTACACTCATTGAGGGTTGTTTTCTTGGAATATTTTGGTCGCTAGTTAAGTGGCTAAACCAAAACAATGAACATGGAAAACAATCCAGTGATATTGAGCTCCTTAGAACCCAGTTACTATTTATAGGACAGGTTTTTAAGCCAACTACACTCAAGAGGGTACTTACCTATGAAACCCCATGCAAGCCTGAAACTAGGGTTTTGTGTGAATTGCTTGTACATATGTTTGTGCATACATCATGAGCATCATAAAACATCATATGCATTCACTAACCATTTCAAGGGTTTATATCTCCATCTTTGTTCTTGTTTTGTAGGTCATGGGAATTCTTCGCAGGAAAACTATCCAAGTCAACCTTGTGAGAATCCCTCCTCAACTCAAGGAGCTCACATCAAGAATTCTGGAAAGCTCTCCCTTCAGTGAAAGACATGGTAGACTGCTCAGCCTAGTCAACACCAGCATTGAAGAGGACATGGTAAAGGTGTTGTTCCAGTTCTTTGACCCCCTTCACCACTGTTTCACTTTCCCCGACTACCAATTGGTGCCCACTTTGGAGGAATTTTCTCAACTCTTGAGAATTCCTATTCTTAATCAACTACCCTACAACGGTACGGAAAAAGAACCAAAGCCTGAAGATGTTGCTCAAGCACTACACTTACAACCATCTGACATCAAGGGGCATTGGGAAACTAGAAGCGGTGTCAAAGGCTTCTTAGCAAAATTCTTGTTTGAGAAGGCACAAGAGTGTTGGAATTCATTGGATCTACAAGCCTTTGAAGAAATTGTAGCACTCCTCATTTATGGGTTGGTCTTGTTCCCAAATCCTGACCAGCTTATAGATGTCAACGCCGTCAAGATCTTCTTATCCAGGAATCCAATACCAACATTGCTTGGGGACATTCTTCACTCATTTTACACACGAACAATGAGAAAGAGGGGTGTTCTCATGTGCTATACTCCTCTCCTTGCAAGGTGGTTTATTTCGCACCTTCCACAATCTGTCTTGAAGAATGACCAAGGTTTAAGGTGGTCACAACGGTTGATGACCCTCACTCACTCTGATGTACATTGGTGTTCTCGGTCTAGATAAAATGTCATCATCGTCGATCATTGTGGAGAGTTCCCTAATGTTCCATTGCTTGGCATTAGAGGAGGCATTACCTACAACCCTTGTCTAGCTTTGAGACAATTTGGATATGCACGGAGGGATGGCCCTCACGACATGTTGATTCCTGACCTAGTTTTTGACTTCGACAACGATGCGCAAGGACTTCGCCAAAGATTCATCAGAGCTTGGAGGATGCCTAACAAGGTAGACATCAAGACACTGGGGCACAAGAACTCCATCCCTCTTGAGCCTTATCTCAAGTGGGTACGAGCCCGAGCCCAGAGTCTAATGATGCCTTACCCTCATGTTCTCCCTGTGATTAAAGAGCCCGTTAAGGAAGGAGAGGTTCCCTACACCATCCTATATCCTGACATGCCGACATCATGGGAGGAGATGCAGAAGAGTTAGATCCAACTCAAGGAGGAACGGAACACTTTTGAAGCCAGCTTCTACGCCAGTGAGAAGAAGGTTTTGGAGCTTACCCTCCGACTCCATGAGGAAGAGACCCTCAACACCTACATCGCATCAAAGAGGATGCGCAACGTCTTTTTACCTTGAGAAGTTTTTTGTAATATTTGGCCCATGGGGCATTTATGTACTGACAAATTTCTTCTTATTAATATGACGTGCGTTCTTTTTTGTTTGCAACAATTTTGAATTTTATAAATCCTTGAATGCATTGCATACATAAACATATCATTCATCATGCGCATAAGCAGGTCTCCACACCAGGTTTCCTTATCTTTCTGCTGTTTATTTCAGTAAGATGGATCTCGAACAGACGGTTAAGGACTTGCAGTCTCAAAACTCACAGTTTTAACATCTCCTGATGACCTTGGCAAAGGGTCAGGAGGATCTAAAAGCCCTGCTTGGGAACAAAGAGCAAGTGAAAAAGAAGAAGAAAAGAGTCGGGGTGGCTACCCTAGGAAGAAGGTTTGAAGGTGAAGCCAGAAGAGTGCTTGAATTTCCCCCTACATCTGAAGAGGGAACCAGTAAAGGGAAAGGGGTTGCGGTACCTTCCGAATCCGAAGTCGAAGAAGAGGAGGCTGAAGAGGACGAAGACTACTCTGAGCAACAATACCCGCCCGCCGATGATAAGTACAAGGGCTTGGAAGACAGGTTGGCAGCTATGGAGCTGCAGAGAGTTCCCGGCTTAGATTTCGAAGATTTGGGATTAGTTGCTGGAATTGTGATCCCCCCGAAGTTCAAAGTGCCAGTTTTTGCAAGGTATGACGGGCTGTCCTGCCCGAAGATGCATCTCAGATCATATGTAAGGAAGATCCAACCTTACACTACAGACAAGAACCTTTGGATCCATTTCTTCCAGGATAGCCTTTCAGGGGCTTAACTCGAATGGTTCTATCAGCTGGATGGAGCCAGTATCCGAAACTGGGAGGACTTGGCTACTGCATTTTATAAACAGTATCAGTACAATTCTGATCTCGCTCCCACGCGTACCCAACTCTAGGGTATGTCACTTGGGACGGGCGAAGGATTCAAGGAGTATGCACAAAAGTGGAGAGATCTGGCTGGCATGGTGCAGCCACCGCTGACTGACCGTGAACTTGTCGACATGTTCCTGGGGACCCTGTCTGGTCCGTTCTTCAACCATCTGATTGGAAATTCTTCTGCTGGGTTTACAGATTTGATCTTGACTGGTGAGAGGATATAAGCTAGTATCAAGTCGGGGAAGATACAGAAAGGTGCCGCCGCGAGTACTGAAAAGAAGCCCTTCAAGAAGGAAGCCAGTGTTGTTTATGGTCCCAGAAGACAAATTAAACCGGAACGCCGCCAAGCTGTCAATGCATTAGTAATTTCAAAGCCTGCTGCTGCTCCTCAGCAGTATAACCAACCAAGGGGTGAGAGACCCAAAAGGCAATACACTCGACTCAGCATGACCCTGTCCCAGATTTTGCCGCAACTACTGTCAACCAATCTGGTAACTGTCAAAGAAGCTCCGAAGGTAGTGAACACATCTTCTCCAAAGTACAACCCCAATGCATGTTGTGCTTATCACTCTGATAGCCCGGGGCATACTACGGACGATTGCTGGGCTCTGAGGAATAAGGTTCAGGACCTTATTGATGCTAAGGAAATACAGTTTGAGGCGCCCGAAAGGCCCAATGTTGTGGCTGCTCCCATGCCCCAGCATGGAGTGAATGCTGTGGAAGAAGACCGGTATGTAGCCTCCGTGGAAGAGATTATTACTCCGTTATTGACCGTCAAAAGGAACCTGTTGCTAGCCGGTTTATTTCCGGGATGTGGTAAAGGTTGCCTTCTATGTGCTGTTTCACCTGTTGGTTGTCCTTTGCTGAAATCAGGTATCTAAAGCCTGATGAATAGCAAAGAAATCTTGTTCGAGAAGTTTGCCGTTCCTGTTGCCCCTACTGAAGAAGTTTCTATTGTCACTATTTTCAACAACCCTCCTAAGGCTCTCTCAAAGAAGCATGTCAAAATCATGTCCACTCAGAAGATTGCTCCTATCGTCATCACTGTTCCGGGGCCTCTCCCTTATACATTTGACAAAGCTGCCCCATGGCACTATGGGGCAGACGTTTATGTGCTTGGAGTTAAACAAGAGTTTGATACTAGTACCGGCGTCGCCAACATCACCAGGCCTGCCAAAGTGACTCGCAGTGGTAGGCTGTTCTCACCAGATATTGCGCCACCAGCTATTCAGAAACCTCTTGTCATCACACCTGCAAGTGTGCCTGCTTCCCTTCCTGATCAAGTTCCTGTTTCTACCCCTGCTGCCGAGTCATCCGACGCTCGGGGCAAAGGGATTGCTACTGATCTGCCTGCCCTGACGGAGGCACCAAAGACAACCAATGTTGAAGCTTCCCAACAAGAGATGGAAGAGATTCTCAAAATTATCAAGAAGAGTGATTTCAGTGTAGTTGAGCAGTTGGGGAACACCCCATCAAAAATTTCTATGCTATCATTGTTGTTGTGTTCAGAGGCCCATGCCAAGGCCCTGATTTCCTTCCTAAAGACGGCTCATGTGCCATAAGAAACGTCCGCTGATCAATTCACCGATTGTGTGGCCAACTTGACTACCGATAATGGTTTGGGCTTCTCTGACGCCGATCTGACCGCCAAAGGAAAGAACCATAACGACGCCCTGCATGTCTCCATTGAATGCAGGGGCACTACTCTTGCCCATGTGTTGGTAGACACCGGTTCTTCATTGAACGTATTACCCAAGAAGGCCCTAGACAGGTTGGATTGTGAGGGTTTAGAGCTCAAACCTAGTAACATTGTTGTCCGAGCCTTTGACGGTTCGAAAAGGATGGTACATGGGGAAGTTGACATTCCAATCAGGGTTGGTTCTCAAGTCTTTGATTCTACTTTCTATGTGATGGATATCCGACCATCCTATTCTTGTTTGCTGGGTCGTCCATGGATCCACAAGGCTGGAGCTATGACCTCCACACTACATCAGAAGCTTAAGTACTCGGTCAGAGGGGAAATTGTTACAGTTCAGGGGGAGGAAGAATATATGGTCAGCCACCTCAACTCGTTCCGGTACATAGAAATGGATGGGGAGTTCATTGAGACCCCCTTTCAACACTTTGAAGAGGTGCCTCAGACACTGGCATCAGCAGAGACTGTGACTAAAGAAGATTCTCCTTTGAAGATGGTTTCCTTGAAAGATGCTCGGGCTGTTATTGAGAAGGGTGAGTGCGCAAACTGAGGCCGACTTCCTGACTTCACTCCAAAAACCGACAAGTTTGGTCTGGGTTTCACTGTAGAGGCTCAGAGGGCTGTTCGTAAGGCAAGGATTGGAAGACCTCCTATGTTCATCACCAACACGGGAGTGAACGCTATTGAAGACGATGTGGAGGAATCTGAATTCGACAGCTGGATCTACCCAACAACCGACAGTGGACCAAGCAACTGGACTGCCAAAGACTTCACACCTATTACTTTTGTCACTCAGTAATGAACTCTTTTGTTTTGAATTTGTAACAGACAATATTTTGAAACTTTTTTGGCTCGGTGTCTTACCCGGGGCACCGTGGCTTCATTTGTGAGGGATTTTGTGTGTCATTTTCATATATCATCAATAAAAACATTGGACGTTTGTTGCATTTCAAAATCTTGCGCTCCTTTTCTTTCTTTATTATATATTGCAAAACAGCTATATTTACACACACTCACTTATACAGGTTTCAATCCACTCTGGATCCCACTGGTAACGACTCTGCTACTGCCAGTTATGACTTCGAAAATCCGATCAACTTAGCCGAAGACGAAGGTGAAGTACCTGGTGAGCTTGCAAGACTGCTACTCCAGGAAGAGAGGGCCATTCATCCACATGAAGAGCCAGTGGAAACGGTAAATCTGGGTACTGAGACAGACATAAAGGAAGTTAAGATTGGTGCCAATCTAGAACTCAGTGTGAAACAACGGTTGATTCAGATGTTGCATGATTACGTGGAAATCTTTGCCTGGTCTTACGAAGACATGCCTGGGTTGGATATCGACATTGTGGTTCATCATCTGCCTACCAAGGAAGAATTCCCTTCGGTAAAACAGAAGGTCCGCCGTATGCGTCCAGAGATGTCCGAGAAAATCAAAGTCGAGGTTATGAAACAATTTGATGTCGGGTTTCTAGCAGTGACTTCTTACCCTCAGTGGGTTGCTAATGTGGTTCCAGTGCCGAAAAAGGGTGGTAAGGTCTGAATGTGTGTTGATTACAGGGATTTGAACAGGGCCAGTCCTAAGGATGATTTCCCTCTGCCTCATATCGACGTTCTGGTTAACAACACTGCTCAGCACAAAGTATTCTCCTTCATGGACGGCTTCTCCGGTTATAATCAGATCAAGATGGCTCCTGAAGACATGGAGAAGACCACTTTTGTTACTCAGTGGGGCACCTTTTGCTACAACGTCATGCCTTTTGGGTTGAAAAATGCTGGGGCAACCTACCAACGTGCCATGGTTGCTTTATTTCATGACATGATCCATCACGAGATAGAAGTATACGTCGACGATATGATTGCAAGGTCCCAAACTGAGGAGGAACACCTTGACCATCTACGGAAGCTGTTTGACCGTCTGAAGTTGTACAAGCTGAGGTTGAACCCAAACAAGTGCACCTTTGGGGTGAGATTTGGGAAATTGCTAGGCTTCGTCGTAAGCGACAAAGGTATTCAAGTGGACCATGCCAAAGTGAAAGCCATCCAAGAGATGCCAACTCCCAAGACAGAGAAAAAAGTCAGAGGCTTTCTAGGACGGTTGAACTACATTGCCCGATTCATCTTGCATCTAACTGCTACCTGTGAACCAATCTTCAAGCTACTGAAGAAAGATCAGGTAGTACGTTGGAACGATGAATGTCAGGCCGCTTTCGAAAAGATCAAAGAGTATCTCCAAGAACCACCCATTCTTATGCCGCCGGTTGAAGGGAGACCTCTAATCTTATACTTGACTGTACTGGACAACTCAATGGGGTGTGTGCTGGGGCAGCATGACGGTCTAGCCGAAAAGAACACACCATTTATTACCTTTGCAAAAAGTTTACCGACTGTGAGACCCGATACTCACTGCTCGAGAAAACTTGTTGCGCTTTGGTATGGGCTGCTCGTCGGCTGAGACAGTATATGTTGACTCACACTACTCTGTTGATTTCAAAAATGGATCCAATCAAGTACATATTCGAAAAGCCTGCCTTGTCCGGAAGAATAGCAAGATGGCAAATGATCTTGACGGAATACGACATCCAGTACACGACTCAGAAAGCAATCAAGGGAAGTGTATTGGCATACCATTTGGCGCACCAAGCAGTGGACGATTACCAGTCGATGAACTTTGAATTTCCAGACGAGGATATCATGGTAGTGACTGATTGTGAAGTACCTGGACCGGATGAAGGACCTGAGGAAGGATCCCGATGGTCTATGCACTTTGACAGAGCCTCAAACGCTTTGGGTAACAGTATCGGCGCTGTGATCATATCCCCTAAAGGCACTCATACTCCACTCACCGCCCGGCTATGTTTCAACTGCACCAACAACATGGCAGAGTATGAAGCATGTATCATGGGTCTTCAAGCTGCAATTGACTTAAGGATCAAGTTTTTGAGTGTCTTTGTAGATTCCGCTCTCGTGATCAATCAGGTCAAAGGCGAGTGGGATACGAAACACCCGAATCTTATTCCTTACAAGGAGTATGTGTTGACATTGCTTCCCCACTTCGAGGAGATAACTTTTGAACACTTCCCAAGAGAGGAGAATCAGTTAGCGGACGCGTTGGCTACGATGTATTCTATGTTCAAAGTCAAATGGGACAACGAGGCGCCCCGGATCATTATCTGGAAATTGAATGAACCTGCATATTGCTGTGATCTTGAAGCCTAAGAGGTAACAGAAAAACCCTGGTATCATGAAGTGAAGAGGTACCTTGAAGCTCAAGAATACCTCGAAGGCGCATCTGTTAATGACAAGAAATTCCTGAGAAGGTTCGCGGCAAAGTTCTTCCTCAGCAACGGCATTCTGTACAAGCGAAACCATGATTCAACCTTACTGCGTTGTGTGGATAAGACTGAAGCAGAAAAGATCATGGTAGAACTACATGAAGGTACCTTCGGAACACATTCCAGTGGACATACCATGGCAAAGAAAATCCTTCGGGCAGGATATTTTTGGTCCACAATGGAAGCCGACTGTTCTCAGCATTCTCGAACTTGCCATAAATGTCAGATCTATGCTGATAAGGTGCACATTCCTCCGATTCCTCTGAACATCTTGACAGCACCTTGGCCTTTTGCAATGTGGGGAATTGATATGATCGGCGAGATCCGACCTACGGCATCTAACGGGCATCGCTTCATCTTGGTAGCGATTGATTACTTCACAAAATGGGTCGAAGCAGCTTCCTACGCTACCGTAACCAAGAGCGTTGTGGCACGGTTCATTCGGCACAACTTGATCTGTCGATACAGCGTACCTGAGAGGATCATTACGGATAATGGTACCAATCTTAACAACAAGATAATCACTGAGCTCTGCGAGCAATTCAAAATACAGCACCACAACTCTTCTCCTTACCGGCCGAAGATGAATGGGGCTGTAGAAGCAGCGAATAAGAACATCAAGAAGATTGTGCAGAAAATGACAGTGACGTACAAAGATTGGTACGAGATGTTACCGTTTGCTCTTCATGGATACCGTACCTCAGCACAGACGTCAACGGGGGCAACTCCCTTTTCCTTGGTCTATGGCATGGAGGCAGTCTTGCCTATTGAAGTCCAGATACCCTCTCTCTGGATAATGAAGGATGCAGACTTGAGCGAAGATGATTGGATCCAGACTCGGCTTGATCAATAAAACCTGATTGACGAAAAGAGACTCACTGCTATTTGTCATGGTCAAACGTACCAAAAACGGATGATCAGGGCATTTAACAAGAAGGTCAGACGACAAGAGTATCAAGTCGGAGACTTGGTAATCAAGCGCATCATTCTTCCTCAAAGTGATCCCAGGGGCAAATGGACCCCTACGTACGAAGGGCCATTTGTGGTTAAACATATCTTCTCAGGAGGAGCTATGATTCTAACCACCATGGATGGTGACGACCTTCCTCACCCCGCCAATCCAGATATAGTAAAAAGATACTACGCATGAACTAAAGACCCGCTAGGTTGACACACCTAGGCAAAAATAAGGGCTTCCCGGCAAACCAAAAGGGTTCGGGCAAAAATAAGGGATAAAATGAAAAATCTGTACACCCGGCAAGTCGAAAACCTGAAAAGGCAGCTTGGGCAAAAATGGGTATCCCGGTGGACTGAAAACCCGAAAGGGCGGTCCAGGCAAAAGTTAGGGATAAAGCGTAATACTATGTCTCATTGGATCACCTTGCATCCAGAATTCAGCATCAACTATCAGGCTCAGATGACTCCAATCAATCAGCTTCACCTTCAACTAAGCAGCAGAGTGATAAGACGCTTGAAGACATAAAGGCGATAGCAGAGTTGGAACTCAGTGGGATTATTTTTCACATAGCTGTTTTGTTTCCTTTTCACAAAATTGTATGAACTCTATTTTGCTTGGCGGCGTTCTCTTACTAGGACGTCAGCCTCCTGTACATAAAACGCCTATTTACAGGCAAATTTCAAAATCAATACAAGTTCAATTTTTCAGACAAATTGCACATCGTTTTCCCTTTTTCTGTTTTGTTTTGCAAAGAACGTCCAATGTTCATTTTTGATATATGCATTTGACATTAATTGTTAATCATAAATATTTGCATGCGAAACAAAGGACTAATTACAGGTGACATCAGAAACAGGGGCAATAAAGAATTGTCTAAGCAATTTAGTTGCTCTGTCCACCAAGGTACCAAGGTAGGTTCGACTGAAGAATGTAACCAAGTTACCTCAACTCCCCACAGAGTAAGACCAGATTTCAGCAATACTCTCCCCAGGCAGAGTTGGTCTCCCATCAGCCCTGAAAAGGCACAGTATCTCCAGCAAGTCAGCGATACTCTCCCCAGGCAGAGTTAGTCTACTGTCAGCCTTAAGGAAGTTGGGTATCCCCAGAAGATCTCAACATTCCCCAGCGGAGTATAGACATCCCTCAGCAAGCATCCCCGGTATTCTTGATATAAGATTGTTCCCCGGCGAAATACCAGACACCCCAGTGGAACCATTCCCTAGTACAGTCTGAAAAGTTTCCCCAGGAAAGTTGAATCATCCTCCCCAGTAGAGTCTGAAGCTTATCCCCAGTACATTCTGGAAGCTTATCCCCTGCAGAGTACACATGTCTCTCCCCGACTTTATTCAAAGGTTATTTCCCACCAGGGCTTATAATTAGGTTATCCTCATCTAATTACCGCAGAAAGATCGTCCTCGGCGAAGTTCTTCCTATTCCCCAGCGAAGTTCATCAAATTCCCCAACATAACTTACCAGTGGAATCCCCAACGGAGCTCTCATCAAAACCTCAGTGAAGTATCTCTTCCCACAGAGTAATCCCACGCAGAGTAATCTCTCCAACGAGTTTATTCCCCAACGGAGTTATCTTCTCCTACCGGTTTATTCTTTCAACCATCATCCCCAGCGGAAGCGAAGAACTCTACTCTTCAACATCAGCCCAGGATTCCACAAATTCCCGGCACTCATCAAGGATTTATTTTCCTAGACAAAAATACATTCATCACATTATCATACACCATGACGCATGCATATACGCATCATATCACACAATCTCATTCATTCTTGAGAACATCATGACATCATGCATTTCAGGAAAAAGGTCAATCCAAAGATGATTACTATCAACTGTCACGATTCCAGATTCGATACCTGTATCTATCCAGGGCATATCTGTGAGTGATTGATTATAGATTCGATACCTGTATCTATCCAGGGCATATCTGTGAGTGATTGATTATAGATTCGATACCTGTATCCAGCCAGGGCATATCTGCATGAAAAGTTTGAAGATCAACCCCTGTAACAGGCCAGGAAATTATCTTTCATTCTCAGGTCAGAGGTTTACACCTGTATCCAGCCAGGAAAGCTATCTCTACCAACCTTTTGCATTTCCAGATTCGATGCCTGTATCCAGCCAGGGCATATCTGTAGACGACCAATTCCGGATTCGACACCTGTATCCATCCAGGGCATATCTGCATGAAGAGTTTAGAGATTCGACACCTGTATCCAGCCAGGGCATGTCTGTAGACGACAAATTCCAGATTCGACACCTGTATCCAGCCAGGGCATATCTGTAGACGACCAATTCTAGATTTGACACCTGTATCTAGCCAGGGCATATTTGTGAGTATTTGATTATGGATTCGACACCTGTATCTAGCCAGGGCATATCTGCATGAATAGTTTGGAGATTCGATACATGTATCCAGCCAGGGCACGTCTGTAAGCAACCTTTTGAAGTTCCGGATTTGATTCCTGTATCTAGCCAGGGCACATCTGTGAGCAACTAATTGTATATTCGATACCTGTACCTAGCCAGGGCACATCTGCATGAAGAGTTTGAAGATCAACACCTATAACAGGCCAGGAAACCATCTTCCTTTCTCAAAATACGCAAGTTCTCGCTAAGGAATCTCTTACGCGATCAACACCTCCAAATGGCATCTATAAGCCCATCCTCCTATCCACCATCTCTCCAAATGGCGTCTATAAGCCCATTCCCGCCATCACATTGTTGATACTCCAGCATGCGAGTGCAAATTTCTAGGCACTCTAGTGTTCAATCATCTTCCACCTTCGGATCACGAAAGGCACGCAAGCCAATCTACATCCTCAGGTCTAAGAAGATTGAACAGGGGCAACTGTTGTACCCCAAAATTTGCCCTCCCATTTCCTCAGCATTTTCTCACCACAAGACCCTTGGAGCTCAAGATCAAGTTAGGGATTTACTCTGCTCAAGACTCCTCCTTGCACTGTTGACCCAAATTAGGGTTTGAGTTTGCACAAAGATGTTTTGACCTAAAAGGCCCAAAGTAACTTTCATGCTTCATGTTGGACTCACAAGTTCATCCATACCAAGTTTCAAGCCTTGATTCCAATCTTTGCCCAATCAATTGGACAATTGACCTAGAAATCAGCTGTATTGAGGAAAAAGTCAACTGTGGTCAATTGACAGTCAAACCTCATGATTTTTGACCCACATGAACATTATGAACTCATATGAACCATTTGGTCAAGATTGGATCACAATTCCACAAGAAATTTGATCAGATCACCAAAAGGGCAAAATGGTTATTTTTAGGGTTTTGACTGCACAAAGGCAATTTTTGACTGTTTGACCTAACCAATGGCAATTCAAGCTCACATATGGACTCAAGGACCCAATGGCATTGTCTTGACATGTTCAACAAATTCAAAAGATCCCAAATGCACAAGATTGACAGATGAATTTTCCAGTCAACTGATTAAAATTTGACTGTATACTGAAAAGTCAAACTTTGACTTTTTGGTCAAAATCAAGTGTCAAGATTCATTTTTCATCAAAACATGTCAAATTATGAAACTTGTCCATCAAGAAATCAAAAATCACAAATTAGGGTTTGAAATGAAGAAATTTCATAACTTAGAAATTTTCTAAGTTATGAAATTTCCTAATTTTTTCCTAACTTTGTCCCATTTTTTAATCAAGATGCAAATGGATTCAAGCTAAACTCAAAACATGAAAGTTGTAGTCTATGGCAAAATCTACAACTTTGATTCACAAAGTTTCCTCAAAAGAAGCTTGTAGCTCAAGTTATAATTTTTGGAATAGGGGTGCAAAATATTCTTAACTTAGAAATATTTTGACCTATTCTAGGCAGGATTTTGCCTAACTTCATGGCCATTTTTCACATGCTTCCACTTGTAATTTCAACTTGCATTACAAAGATGGATAGTAGTACATATTCCAAGCTTTCCAAATTGTCCAAGAACTTCTTAAACACCCTTGTGGTTAGGGAGAATCGAATTGGCAAAGTTGGGCAAAATCCACTTTTGTTCTTGACCAAATGCATGTTCATAACTTAGGCATTTTTTAAATCAGCTTGTAAAAGCTAGATTACAGGCCTCTAATCCTTCTTACACTCAATAATTAAATGCCAATCCATTGTTTTCTAGCATTATTTTGCTCATTTGGTCATTACATGGAAGTTTAATCCATAATTAGAAAAAGTAACTTATATATTCTTGTAAAGATCAACTTTATGTCAAACACAAATCTAAGAAGTACAAAGCATATCTTCTAGGCACAAGATTATGGACTAATCTCACTGATCAAGGAGAGATTATGCAGCATGCTTGAGGGGCCTGTGGTAGCCTATATTGAAACTTGACAACTTTTGCTTAAGAGAGAAGAAACTTTGCATATTGAAACACAACTCTCATTCCTGCAAGCAAGAACTAAAACAAACTTTCTCCACACTTTCCATACTCCTTAACAGACCTAAAACACGACCAAAGAACCCTTGATCCCTCCTTATACAGAAAATCACCATTTTGCTGCATAAAACAGGGCATTCTGCATTTTGACTTGGCCAGCTCATTTCCATCGTGCATTTTCATCCAAACCACTTCATACACATTCCCTATCATCCATTGAAGCTATTCCAAGCATTGAACTGGAACTGTAACAGCCATAGCCAAGTGTGCCATTTTCATTTTTCATTTGTGCAGGTTGACTTCTGTAGATCGATTCAGTAAGATTCAAAGAAAGCCAAGCATATAGGAAGCATCCCTGGACCTCAAGCAAGTTGTACAAGTCCTCACACTACATTGAAAGTGCCTCCATTGTTGCACACGATTCAAGCTGAACAGGTAAAAGTTTGAACTTCTATCTCTCTATCCAAGCATATTTAGTCTTAAGTTTGTGAAGAAAGCATGTTCTACTCATGGCCCTGAAGCTACCCATGTCATTACTTTTCATTTATGTTGTGTGTACTGAGAGAATTTTGAAACTGAATATCTGAAAAAAGCTAGGTCAGGAATTGGGGGAAAAGAAATTCTCTCTCATTTCTGAGAGTTATAACAACTTTTTTATATGTTTAGAATCGTGGCTTCAAGCTCTACAAGTTTCATGTTTTAAGATTTGTCAAAGGATCAAAGAATTAGAAGTTAGGGAGATGAACAAGAAGGCGCGCGTTTTTTGTTTGAATCTGGCTAGAGGTTGAAGACAAAGTTCTTTGGGCTGGGCTTGTTTTGTTTTTCTGTTTGCACCTTCATTTCACACATACACCCCCTTGGCCCATTATGTGATTTTTTTAATCATTTTTTACTTTTTCTTTTTGTTTCTGACTTGTTTATTTTTTGTCAAAACATAAAAAATATTAAAAATATTTTTCAACCATTTTTGCATTTTATTTGGATTTTATTTGTTTTATTTGAATTTATACATATAAAATAACACATATATACTTTTATGTAAAATACTAAAATAATACAAATGCATTTTATTTTTTGATTTTATTTTATTTTATCTTTTGAAAACATTTTCTAAAAAATATACTTTTTTTTTGTAAATAATAAATATTTTTATTTTTGTACATATTTAGTATATTTAGTAAATAATATAAATACTTATATATTTATTAGAATATTTAGGATAAAAATACAAAATAATACATTTTTTTATTTTTATTAATATTTAACCTCAAAAATCACTTTTTACAATATACTTCCTTTTTATTTATTTTTTGTATATAGTTAATTAATTTTGTATATATTAAATAATAATTACTTTTTATTTAGCAAATTAGGGTTCTTTGCCCTAAACCATGAAAAAAACCCAAAAATTAATCCTTTTTATTTTTGTTTATTTGATACATAAAAAATACTTCTACATACATATAAAAATCATTTTTTGCATCTTGCATATTTATTGTATTTTTATTCAATTATTGTATAATTCTAATACTTGTATATTCAATTTGGATGTAATAGCTTAGATTTAAATTTCTTGCTAAATATCCCCCATTTGAATATTTGTACCCCCCATCCCATAATTATGTTGTAATAATTTAGGACTTTAAATTCCGCATTTTAAAAGCTTTCTAAATATGCCATGATAGACTTAGGGTTTGTATGCAAAAATCAACCAAACAAATAGCTTGACTAATTCAAAGACAAAAAGCATGAAAATGGACAACACCAATCACACTTGCACCCTTAGGGTTACTCCACTTGTTGCCTTCAATATTGGGCCATGTTGCATGTTGGGTTTCTTTGGCAAAACAAAACAATTCAAAATGATCATAGTCCCTCGATGACGCTTTCGAAAGTTGCCTAAAAATGATCAAGTCCCTTAAAGGAAAAAGTTGCCAAAGACACTTGGCACCATTGCAATCATGGTCTAAACGATGACCCGCACCTGTCCCGTTCACATCCTAACACAAGATTGTCCACCAAATACAATGATGGAACAAAATTTTTAAAAGGGTTAAAACATAGGAAAAACCTTTGAGTAAATTTAGGGGTAGACAACTCTTAGTTACTTGACCAAATCTTGCAAAAACACTTGCCTACTTTTCAAAACACACATCACAACACACTTTCAAAACAACTTTCAAAAACGTTGAAAACTTTTCAAAAGACAAAAACATCTTTGTATACATTCAAACATGAATCATTACAAAGGTTGCCACCACAATGGCCTCTTTTCAAAACATTTTCAAAACCACACACACAAAGCACCATTTCAAACAATTGAAAATCAAAGGCAAGTGATCTAAGCAAGTAACTAAGAGCCCATGGATAACCATGGATAGAAAGGGTGCTAATACCTTCCCTTTCTATAATCTACTTCCCGAACCCAAGAAAACATCTCAAAGGTTTTTGCTGTGCTTTTTAACCTTTCCTTAGGATAAAATAAAAAGTCGGTGGCAACTCTTGCTCAACCGAAACATTTGCGAAAACAAACGCAAAACCTCAAGTCAGTTCTCCTACCGTATCACAATATGCATCCACTAACCATTTCAAGGGTTTTGATCTTCATCTTTGTTCTTGTTTTGTAGGTCATGGAATCTCTTCGTAGGAAAACAATTCAAGTCAACCTTGTGAGAATCCCTCCTCAACTCAAGGAGCTTACTTCCAGGATTCCAGAGAATTCTCTCTTCAGTGAAAGACATGGTAGACTTCTCAGCTTAGTCAACTCTAACATTGAAGAAGACATGGTGAAAGTTCTCTTCCAGTTCTTTGACCCCCTACACCACTGTTTCACATTCCCTGATTACCAGCTAGTACCCACTTTGGAGGAATTTTCTCAACTCTTGAGAATTCCTATTCTTAATCAACTACCCTACAACGGTACGGAAAAAGAACCAAAGCCTGAAGATGTTGCTCAAGCATTACACTTGCAACCATCTGACATCAAGGGACATTGGGAAACCAGAAGTGGTGTCAAGGGTTTCTTGGCAAAGTTTCTGTTTGAGAAGGCACAAGACTGCTGGAATTCTCTTGATCTACAAGCCTTTGAAGAGATTGTGGCACTCCTTATCTATGGGTTGGTTTTGTTCCCAAACCCTGACCAACTTATAGATGTGAATGCTGTCAAGATTTTCATATCCAGGAATCCTATACCCACATTGCTTGGAGACATCCTACACTCATTTTACACACGAACAATGAGGAAAAGAGGTGTTCTCATGTGTTGTACTCCTCTCCTAGCAAGGTGGTTTATTTCTCACCTTCCACAATCAGTTTTGAAGAATGAGCAGGGTTTAAGGTGGTCACAACGATTGATGACCCTCACACATTCTGATGTACATTGGTGTTCTCGGTCCAGAGAAAATGTCATCATCATTGATCGTTGTGGGGAATTTCCTAATGTCCCACTACTTGGCATTAGGGGAGGTATTACCTACAACCCCTGTTTAGCTCTAAGACAGTTTGGATATGCTCGGAGGGATGGCCCTCATGACATGCTGATTCCTGACCTAGTTTTTGACTTCGACACCGATGCGCAGGGACTTCGACAAAGATTCATCAGAGCTTGGAGGATGCCCAACAAAGTGGATAGTAAGACATTGGTGCACAAGAATTCCATCCCCCTTGAGCCTTATCTCAAGTGGGTACGAACCCGCTCCCAGAATCTTATGATGCCATACCCTCACATTCTCCCCTTGACCAAAGAGCCTGTTGCGGAAGCAGAGGTTCCATACACTATCATACATCCTGACATGCCAACATCATGGGAAGAAATGCAAAAGAGTTGGATCCAACTCAAGGAAGAACGGAATACTTTTTAAGCCAGCTTTTATGCCAGTTAGAAGAAGGTTTTAGAGCTTACCCGCCGACTTCATGAGGAGGAAACTATCAACACCTACATCGCACCAAAGAGGATGCACAATGTCTTTTTACATTAAGGATTTTGTAATATTTTGCCCATGGGGTACTTATGTACTAACAATTTCTTCTTAATATGACGTGCGTTCTTTTTGTTTGCAACAAATTTGAATTTCTGAATCCTTGAATGCATTACATGAATAACATACCATTCATCATATGCATAAACAGGTCTTCACACCGAGTTTCCTTATCTTTCTGCTGTTTATTTCAGCAAGATGGATTTGGAGCAGACGGTAAAGGATTTGCAGACACAAAATTCACAATTCCAGTAACTCCTCATGACCTTGGCAAAGGGTCAAGAGGACCTCAAAGCTCTGTTGGAGAAGAATAAAGAGAAAAAGAAAAAGAGACCTAGAGTAGCCACTTTTGGAAGAAGGTTTGAAAGCAATGCCAGAAAGATTCTTGAGTTCCCCTCAACGTCTGACGAAGGAGCTGATAAAGGGAAAGGGGCTGTTGTACCTTCTGAATCTGAGGTTGAAGAGGAGGAAGAGGAAGAAGACGAAGACTACTCCGAACAACAGTATCCTCCAGCGAATGATAAATATAAGAATCTTGAGGATAGACTAGCAGCCATGGAGTTGCAGAGGGTCCCTGGTTTGGACTTTGAAGAACTAGGGCTGGTAGCTGGGATTGTTATCCCTCCCAAGTTCAAGGTGCCAACATTTTCCAAGTACGATGGTCTGTCTTGCCCAAAGATGCACCTGAGATCGTATGTCAGAAAGATCCAACCCCACTCATCTGATAAGGACCTCTGGGTACATTTTTTTCAAGACAGTTTGTCTGGCATGCAGCTAGATTGGTTCTATCAACTCGAGAGATCAGAGGTTCACAATTGGGAAGACTTAGCTGCCGCTTTTTATCGTCAATATCAATACAATGCTGATTTGGCGCCCACTCGTACTCAGCTACAAAGTATGGGGATGGCTTCCAATGAAGGGTTTAAAGAGTACGCCCAGAAGTGGCGTGATCTGGCTGGAAGGGTGCAGCCGCCGTTGTCAGATAGGGACTTAGTTGACATGTTTCTGGGGACCCTGTCTGGCCCCTTCTTCAATCATCTAATCGGGAGTTCTTCCGCAGGATTTACTGAACTAATTTTGACAGGCGAGAGGGTCGAGGCCGGTATTAAAAGTGGAAAGATTCAAAAGGATGCTTCCACGTCCACATCTGTTAAGAAACCCTTTCCGGCTAAGAAGGAAGCCTCTGCTGTGTATTCTCAGAAGGGTCAGGGAAGAACTGAGCGTCGGCCGACTGTAGGGGCTGTGATGATTCAAAACTCGTCAAATGATCAACCTCGTAACAATCAGTCAAGACCAAATCAACAACGGGTGGAAAGGCCACAACGGCAGTTCACCCGAATCAACATGACGCCAGCTCAGGTACTCCCTTATTTTTTGAAGCTGAATCTTATCGGTTTGAAGGAAGCGCCAAAGAACCCTAACACCTCCTCTCCATACTACCACTCCAATGCAAAATGTGCTTACCATTCCAACAGTGTTGGGCACGACACCAATAATTGTTGGGCGCTTAAGAACAAAATCCAGGACTTGATTGATGCCAAAGAAGTAGAATTTGATGCGTCTGAGAAGCCCAATGTGATTTCTACTCCGATGCCCAAGCACGGTAATAATGTTCATGCTGTTATGGAGGACCTTCATGTTATTAATGTTGTTGACATGTTGACGCCGTTACTTGTGATTAAAGAGAATTTAATGAGAGCCGAGATCTTTCCTGGTTGTGATAAAGACTGCTATTTTTATTTGAACATACGAGGTAATTGCCCAATGTTGAAGTCAGGTGTCCAACGCCTAATGGATACCCAAGAGATACTTTTCCAGAAAACCCCTGTTGATACCTTCAATCCTGTTACTCCTGCTACTTTTGCTACTTCAACCAACGATATTGCAATCATAACCATTTCTGACAATCCTCCCAAGGCTTTCAAAAGGCCTGTCAGGATTACACCCAACTCTAAATGTGTACCTTTAAAGATCACCATGCCGGGACCTGTCCCGTACCAATCCAGCAAAACGATACCATGGAACTATGGAGGAGAAATCTTCTACCATAGTATCAAACAACTTAAGGCAGTCCAAGAAAATTCTGAAGAAGAAAACCCTGATATAGGGAACATTGCGGGTACAAGCAAGATAACCCGCAGCGGCCGGATCTTTTCTCCGGAGATTGCTCCCCCTCGAGCAGTTTTCGGACCCTTGAAAGCTTCTGTACCTGTTGGACCATATGTGCAAGGCCCGATGATTAAAGAATTGGATACTCCTGAAGTAAGACCATTTGTTGATGCTACCAATAAGGGTAAGGGGATACTAGAAGTGCCTGTCAAGACGAAGGTTCATGTTGTGGTTATCCCCGAAACCACTCAAAAAGAAATGGATGAAATCTTGAAAATAATCAGAAAAAGTGACTACGACGTTGTGGAACAGTTAGGGCAGACCCCTTCTAAAATTTCAATGTTGGCTCTTCTGCTCTGTTCTGAGGCCCATGCTAAGGCCCTAATCAAATTCTTGAAGGCGGCACATGTACCCCAAGAGACTTCGGCTGACCAGTTTCAGGAATGTGTGGCCAGTCTTACTACTGATAATGGCCTTGGCTTTTCCGATGCTGACTTGACTCCCAAAGGAAGGAAACACAATGATGCGCTACATGTATCAGTTGAATGCAGGGGAACCACCCTCGCCCATGTCTTAGTTGATACTGGTTCTTCCTTGAATGTGCTGCCGAAGAAAGCCTTAGACCGTTTGGACTGCGAAGGATTGACCCTCAAACCTAGTAACATCGTTGTTAGGGCCTTTGATGGGTCCAAAAGAATGGTTCATGGAGAGGTTGACATTCCTATCAAGGTAGGCACAGAAGTTTTCAACTCTACCTTCTACGTGATGGACATTCGTCCATCATATTCTTGTTTGTTAAGAAGACCGTGGATCCATTATACCGGGGCAGTTACCTACTCTTTGCACCAAATGCTGAAATATCCTGTTAAGGGTAAGATTATAACAGTGCACGGAGAGGAAGAGTACATGATAAGTCATCTCAATTCCTTCCGCTATGTGGAGTTGGATGGCGAGTTCATTGAAACGCCTTTCCAACATTTTGAGGAAGTTTCTCCTGAGGTAGCAGTTGCGAAGACAATGGTTGAGGTGCCTATCGTTCCCAAGCATGTATCTAGGATGGTATCTCTCAAAGACGCAGAGGCTGTAATTAAAGAGGGGAATAGCACAGTGTGGAGGCAGTTGCCTGATTTTTCCCATAAGACGGACAGGTTTGGATTAGGGTTCACTGCTGCAGTACAAAAGGCTATGCGTCGCTCCAAGGCTGGAGGACCACCCGTCAAGATCTCTCACCATGGAATCAATGCTGTAGAAGATAAAGATGAAGAGAGCCACTTTGAAGATTGGATCTTTCCGACCGTCGAAGGGGGTTTGAGCAACTAGGAAGCAAAGGATTTCATTCCCATCACCTTTATCAACCAGTAATTTTATCTTTGAACAATTTCCCATTTTATGGTCTGTAATAACTAAACAATTTGCACACTATTTTCACCTCATGCCTTGCCAGGGGCATGTAGGTCCATTTGTAAGGGCTTGATCTTCTTCATTATCATATGCCATGTTTTAATGAATCATTGGACATTTTCATAAACTACTGTGTTCATTTTCCTTCCTTTTGCATTTTTGTTTTGTTTTGCATTGGTCAATCATACTGAGTACGAAGTGGACGAAGATTGTGAAGTGTCGGGAGAGTTAGCCAGACTTTTGCAACAAGAAGAGAGGGCTATTCTGCCTCACGAAGAGCTGCTAGAAACCATCAACTTAGGGACAGAGGAAGACAGGAAAGAAGTAAAAGTGGGTGCCAACCTGGAACCAAGTGTCAAGGAGCGCTTAGTGCAGTTGCTGAACGAATATGTTGAAATCTTCGCTCGGTCTTACGAAGACATGCTAGGGTTAGACACAGATATTGTGGTTCACCGTCTCCCTACAAGAGAAGATTTTCCACCGATCAAGCAAAAGGTCCGCCGAATGAGGCCTAACATGTCTGAGAAGATTAAAGCTGAAGTAATGAAGCAATTCAACACTGGCTTTCTGGCTGTTACTTCCTATCCACAATGGGTTGCTAACACTGTGCTTGTGCCTAAGAAGGACGGAAAAGTCAGAATGTGTGTGGATTATCGGGATTTAAACAAGGCTAGCCCTAAAGATGACTTTCCACTACCACACATCGACATCTTGGTTGACAACACAGCTCAGCACAAAGTATTTTCCTTCATGGATGGATTCTCGGGATACAACCAGATCAAAATGGCCCCCGAGGACATGGAGAAAACTATTTTTGTCACGCAATGGGGTACCTTCTGCTACAAAGTGATGCCATTCGGACTAAAGAATGCAGGGGAAACCTATCAACGCACCATGGTAGCTTTGTTTCATGATATGATACCTCATGAGATCGAAGTTTACGTAGACGACATGATAGCTCGATCATAGACAGAAGAAGAACACATTGGTCATTTGCAAAAGCTGTTTTCCAGGTTGAAGGAGTATAAGCTCAGACTAAACCCAAGCAAGTGCACTTTTGGGGTTAGGTCTGGTAAACTTTTGGGATTTATTGTCAGCAACAAAGGCATTGAGGTTGATCCAGCTAAAGTAAAGGTTATACAAGAAATGCCTGCCCCCCGTACTGAAAAGGAGGTTAGAGGATTCTTGGGACGCTTGAACTATATTGCAAGGTTTATCTCTCACCTGACATCTACCTGTGAGCCAATTTTCAAACTATTGAAGAAAGATCAGGTGGTTGAATGGAACAATGATTGTCAAGTTGCTTTTGATAAGATCAAGGAGTATTTTCTAGATCCTCCTATTTTGATGCCACCCATCGAAGGAAGGCCGTTAATCATGTATCTGACTGTTTTGGATAACTCAATGGGGTACGTGCTGGGCCAACATGACGAGTCTGGCCGAAAAGAGCATGCCATTTATTACCTTAGCAAAAAGTTTACTGACTGTGAGACCCGCTACTCACTGCTCGAGAAAACTTGATGCGCTTTGGTATGGGCTGCTCGCTGGCTAAGGCAGTATATGTTGACTCACACCACTTTGCTGATTTCCAAAATGGATCCGATTAAGTACGTCTTCGAGAAGCCTACTTTATCTGGGAGAATCGCTAGATGGCAAATGATCCTGACAGAATATGATATCCAGTATACTATCCAAAAAGCTATAAAAGGGAGTGTACTAGCTGACCATCTAGCTCATCAAGCCGTCGAAGATTACCAGTCTATAAGATTCGACTTCCCTGACGAGGACATCATGACATTGGACAACATTGAAGGTAACGGACCGTATGACGGACCTGAACAAGGATCCCGATGGACCCTGTACTTTGATGGTGCTTCAAATGAACTTGGCAACGGTATCGGGGCGGTACTTATTTCTCTAGAAGGTTGCCATACACCCTTCACTGCCCGACTCTGCTTCAGCTGTACCAACAACATGGCTGAATATGAAGCTTGCACCTTTAGTCTCAAGGCTGCTATAGACTTGGGAATCAAATCTTTGGTCGTATTTGGGGACTCGGCTTTGGTTATTAGTCAAGTCAAAGGAGAGTGGGACACCAAGTATCCTAATCTTATCCCATACAAAGAACATGTCTTGACGTTGTTGCCTCATTTCGAGCAAATTACCTTCGAGCACTTCCCGCGAGAAGAAAATCAGCTAGCAGATGCTCTGGCTACAATGTCTTCCATGTTTAAACTCAACTGGGATAACGAGGCTCCCTAAATTACCATCGAGCGAATGGACGAACCTGCGCACTGTCATGAGATTAATACCGAAGAAACAGTGGAACAACCTTGGTTTCATGAAATCAAAAGGTATCTTCAGACTAGAGAATACCCTGAAGGAGCTTTCGTCAATGACAAAAAGTTCTTAAGGAAATTTGCTGCCAAGTTCTTCCTAAGCAAGGGTGTTGTACCCCAAAATTTTCCCTCCCATATTCTTCAAGAAATTGCCAAATCAAAGCTGCAAAATTCCCCAGGGTTTGCACAGTGTAAAGGTCTCCCATACAGTCAAGATTAGGGTTTGTGTTCTGATCAAGAAAATGAAGTTTACAAAGGTCCAATCAAGTCTCACATGCCTATAAACATGGTCAAGCATCCTCATCTCAAGTTTCAAGACATTCAGCTCAAAATTGCACAGTCAAAAACCCTAATTGCACTACAGTCAACTGTAGGGGCAAAATGGTCATTTGGCAGTCAAAAGTTCAAATTTTTGGTCAACATATCATTTTGAAGCCACAAACATCATTTGATCAATGCTTGATCATGATTCTCAAAATTTGGCTCAGAAATCATCGAGATGCAAAAGTTTCCTTATTTGGACAGTTGAAAAAAGTCAACTGAAATTGACCAGGGCATAACTTTCACATGGATTATCAGAAAAATTCCATCCAAAGCTCATTTTGAAGAGAAATACATTTCCAACAACTCATCTTCATACTTCAAGTCCAAGAAATGCTCTCACAAAAAGTTATCAATTTCAACATTATAGGTCATTTTCAAAAGTCAACAAAAAGGGACTTTAAGTCAAAGGCCATAACTTGAGATTGGTAAATCAAAATGACATGGGACCAAATACATTGGTTAGAGGACTCAAATACCTTTCCAAAATGTCCAAGAACATGAGAAAAGCTTACAAATTGAGCAAGTTATGCCTTGTGGAAGTTGGGAAATTTTTGGATATTTTGAAAAGTCAACATTGATTCAAATGACCTAAAATTGCTAATGGGCCCATTTTTCTTCCATAACTCATCATCCATGACATGTGCACGACCACTTGGCCCAAAGGGAAGTATTTTCTCATTTTTTATTTATTTATTTGAATTTTTATTTATAGTAATTCATTTAAATCATTTAAATATATGAAAAATATTTAACT